>VXAC01005140.1:323709-360533 GCA_013399225.1 Rhipidura dahli | reverse complement strand
GCCGGAGCCGGCGGCGAGGCCGGCAGCAGCCGCCCGGGAGCCGCCCCGCCTCGGGAGGGGCGCGGCCGCAGCAGCCGCTCGGACACCGGCGAGGCGCGGCAGGGAGGGGAGGGCGCCGGGTAGAGCAGCCCGGTACCCGCCGTGATGGCAAAAGCCTCGTACTCCCCGGCTTTAATTCCTCCTCTGAGCATTTCGAGGAGCCCCTGTATTTTGTTAGCCGAGCAATAAATTTGTAATTAAAGCGGTGTTATATTGGAAAAACTTTTTTTTTCCCTACGTAGGTCTTTAATTTTCTAAGTGTCCCGCTCCCTCATTCTGGCTCAGGCCGTCTCACATGCCAAACCGCAAAGCCTATAGAGCACAGGTCCTTGCAGCTGAGGAGAGCTCCAGCCTGTGTCTTAAGGATATTAAAGAGCTCTGTGTCCTCATGTGTCTGTGTATTGACTATTTTCATAGGGGTTTAGCTGTGGTTTGCAGCTCAGTATTGAAAGGCGTTATTGATACTTCGAGGGAAAATTTGAGAAAAATATTTCTTTTTCCTTTTTTTTTTTTTTTTAGTGTTTTCTCTGAGGTTTTCCCTCTTCTCTATTTTTTTCCTTAATAAGGTTACTGGCCTGGGAACAGCACCGTCATACTTCACCTCATAAACGTGTACTGTGTATTTGTTGCAGTCTGGAGGACCTGACTGCTAAGAATTATTCAATCCAAAATACATAAATTTGGATTACTTGTTCTTAGATTTCCCAGTCACAAATATTCACCTGGTTAAGTACAGTGACCTTCCTCCATCTGAAATTACACATTTAAAAAGGTATTACTCCTTTCCATGCATGTCTTTTCTGATTAATAAATACCATAGCTTTTATTTTATTCCAGAATTTCACGTATGAAGATAATATACACAATGAGAACATATTTATGTCTTAGAAAACATGTTAATATATATTAAAGTCTTGCATGTTATCAGAAACTTAAAGGAGATGGCAAACCTTTAAGCCAGCACAGTAGACTGAAATGTTCTGGCTTCTCATATATATATCTGCCAAAAACTTGAAAACTACTGCACAGACAAGCCTATTATCAGACAATATGTGAAAAACACCAGATCTTTTTTTTTAGTGAAATAAACATATTTTCATTGGATCGGGATGAGTCTAGAAATTCATACATTGTTTCCAGTCTTTAAAAATCTGAACTATTGCTTAAAAATATTGAAATTCTCCTGCAGTTCCATTCTGTAAAGTGCTGTGTATCTCTCAGAGGCACTTAGAACAGCTATTATTTAATTAGGTCTTATTTACTTATTACATTCCAGTAACCCATAGGTTGTAACCTTCTCTGTAACAGAGCAAAAGAACAGTCTCTGTTACAGAGCTAAGGACCGAAGGTTGTGGAAGTACCTCTGAAGACCTCTTGCTTCTGGCACAAAGGTATTACTAGCCTTCATTTAGCTTGAGCATGCCGGAGGCCCTCACAGTTGTGTCCTCGTGGGCCTGCGTTAAGCCGGTGACCTCTCTGTGCAGCCCTCCCCTGGGGAAGCTTTGAGCCTAGTTGTGTGTGTTTGTGCTTGTTTGTTTGTGTGCGCCTGTGTGTGACACTGTCCCAGTGGAGAAGAAACCCATCAGTAGGTTGGTCTCCCCCAGATTCTTAAAAGCAACAGAAGGAAACCCACTAATTTATGCTCCTGGTAATCTGCATTCCAGAGTCCTCCCAGACATCCTTAAGCAACCTTAAATACCTCTTTCCCTTGGTTGTTGGCATTAAGAGAGGGATCTCAGATGGCTTTGCTCTAAGGAATGTGTTGAGGAACGGAGAAGCATTTGGAGATTACTGTCATCAGCAGAGCATTGCTGTGTATCTCTCAGTTGTCTCACTTATCCATCCTGGCTCTTGAGTGGGTTTGACCAAGTGGCTTGCACTCGTATGGGCATGAAAAAGATTTTTACTGCATCAACTTGTATGTCCCGCGTTTGTATTGATTTAATTTTTGAGGACATCATGGTCTGAGCAAGTCAGTCCCACCTTCACTGTTGTCAAAGGGCACTGGCAGCCTGGAAAGGTGAGGGGGTGAGCAGGAACATCTGAGGGTGAAGGAGCCAGGCAAAGACTGCCCGTGTCTCTCTCCATGGTGCCCCACACCTGAGGGCGGTGGTGGGAGCCCACAGGACACACATACCCCCAAGCCACCCAGCCCCATTTCACCTGTCTCTGATGATGCCTGGGCCAGTTTTGTGACAGGCTGAAGCTGGTGGGTTGAAGCTCAGGATCCATTTGTTGCTGGGTTCATTTCAAAGATGGAAATGTTCCCAGTGGCTTTGCCTGCCATGTGTACACAGGTTGTTCACTCTGCTAAAACACCCAGGGAAACTCAGGTGTGTGTCCCACAGCCACCCACTGCTCGGCAGAGGTGAGGGGCAAGGGTTGGGCCACCAAAATGCTCTGCCAGTGCCCAGCCCCTGGAAAATAAAGAGGGTCTGTGCCCTAAACNCATTCCGAGTGAAATTGATAGTTTAAAATACAATATAACGTTTGTACCAATCTCACTGGAAAAACAGAATACTAAAAATTAGACCTACAAAGCTACAAAGCTGCCTTTTACCTCTGCCTGTCAAATCATGATAAAAAAGAAGGGAATTCTGTTTAATTTGGTGAATCTCTTGTGTTTATTTTTACTTAGCACTACATAGCATTACATGCAACTTTTTTCCTCTGGAAGGGATGAAGGGCAGAAAACCCTGGAGAGATTTAAACCAGAAAGAAATATCGGCTAACTAATGTCTGAGTGATCCCAAGAGCTGGTGATGGTGCTGTGTCCTGTTTTTTACTAGAAAGAAAGCTGGCATGAAAGTAGAATCTTTGTTGCCTAGGAATTAAGTTGTTGCTGCTGCTTATTCCTTACCTGAACTCCTAATCCCTTGTTTGTGCTATGGCACAAAACAAATTATTTCACACAGACCAAAGGACAGCCTTGTAACAATTAAAGTCTATTGTGTAAAAGTATAAATGCCACATTGATCGTTGAGGTAAGCTGACTTGTGAAGAGTAATTCTTGAACATGAACTATACGGTCATTTAATGTACACTTTGGTGAAGTTATTATGTGTGGAGAGGTAAATTACAAACTGTAAAATGCTTAGTTAGCCAGTTAACATGTATGCTCGGTCTAAACAGATCCTAGCAGGAACAATGTAAGGTCTGCTCCTACTTTTGCAGAAAACACCAAGTATTTTAATACTGCTTTCCCTGGGAACAAACACCTTATCCTGGATTTCTTTAAATTTCTTAAACAAATAAGGAGCCCCTTCCCCTCAAATTAAAAAAAGAAAAAACCCAAACAAAAAAAAAAAANAAAAAAAAAAAAAAAACCAACCCCAAACCTCTATGGCACTTTCCAAAGTGGGAAATACCCTGAAATCCTTGAACCTCGGACTCTGCTGAGATCCATGTAATCTCGGTCACACTCATTAGGAAAAGAAAAAAGAAAAAATCTACCCCCTGCCCAGGGAGTGTTTAAAAGGATGAGTGTGGATCCACTGAAACCAGTCCTGGGAAGGTCAGCTTTGTCTTGTAAGAGGAAAGGTGACAGGGTCAGCATTATTGCACATGATGAAACCCCCACGGGGGCTGGAAGAGGTCATCTCTCTCCTTCTGTCTCCTCGTTTGGCCAGGGTGTCCCTTCTGGGGCCAAACCTGCTAACGAAGGTGACGAGATTTCTTATTGCCAGAGGGAAACCCTCGGCTGGCCAGTTTAAGGTTCCGGGGTCCCCATTTAGGGTGGGGTGGGAGAACTCCTGTTCCCCAGAGTGCAATTTGACTTTTGGGAAGCATGGTGTCCCTCTGACCCTGCAGAGAAGGAAGGAAGTGTCTGGGTGACCGATGCGATTTGCTGGGCCCTTTCCTTGTGACTGCCAGTGCCTAGAGGGCATTGCCTCCAAAAAGCATCTCTGGGGGTTCTGGCGGCTCCCGCTTCTGCACTTGCATAAACTCTTATGGGGGTCCCGCAGTGGGCTCTGGGAAGTTTGGAAACACAAGCGGGTTCTGTGATGGAATGGATGCGCGTTTGTCGGCAAGCAGGGACGCGTCAGACACGGGGATTTGCATCTCTAGCCCATCTCCCCGCCGCTCCTCGTGCCCGCTGACACGCGTGTAATGCACCCTCCCCATCACCGCCCGTCGCACGTGCAGCGACTTTAGCCTCTCATTGCTATATTTTGGTTGGCTTTGAAAATTAGCCTGTTTGGATAACACCCGATAGAAAACATTTACGCTGGAAGACAAACAGGCAAATATTTTAATCTCTCATATTAACACAGCGGTTTTCCAATCGGTTGGTTTTTGTGCTCTATTATTTATTTATTTGTGTATGCGCTGCTCATTCATTCGCTCCATTCGTTCGTTCATTCATTCACCCGCCCCGTCATTCATTCATTTCTCCATCTCTTTCCCTCCTCCGCTGGGCCACCGATAGTCCGGGCTGCGCCCGCCGCCCCCACAAAAAGTGGCCCTCGGTTTGTTGCATTCCCGTAACCCTGGACGGTGTCGGGGTGTTGTGGTGCTGAGACGCCCCATCCCGACCCCTAGGGCAGGCTTCTGAGTATCCCTGCGATCCCGAGGAGGCGGGGGGACGTCGGAGGAGAGGACAGGTTGGCTGCTGGGCTGCTCTGTGCCTGCCGCGGCTCCCACCGCCTCTGGGTCTCCGCAAGTCAGAGCGAGCAGCGAGGGGCGGCGGGCGCTGCGCTGCACTCGGGCTAAGTGCAAGCCGGCGACCCCTGCCCGCGGCCCGGCTGACACGGGTGTGCCGCGGCGGGGAGAGGAGCGCCGGAACCCTCTGGACCCGGGGGCGTCCCTGGAGGGAAATGTCAGGAACCTCCAAGCTCACTGCCGCCGGCTCGGTCGGCGGAGGGGGAATGCGCACTCAGACCACCAACATGCCTGGAGCCGTACAATCCGCCACTTAATACACTTCTGCAATTTAAACTTCGGGGGACCCCCTCCTTTCAAGCCGATTTGTGATATAGGTGTTTTCTCATTACACCCCCCCACCCGCCAAGCACAATTGTGTTATTGGAGATAATGAATTCAATCCCCATCAAAGAGTATTAGGAGCGCCTTGGCCCTGTAGTGCCTTTTTTCAAACCGGGAATGAAAGGCAGAGAGAAAATTCTCTGGGTAGCTTCTGCGCTGGCAGCTTTTGAAGTGAAGGGAGGCGGGCATTGTTGTTCACATTTTTGTCCATAAGGCTGAAGAAAGACCGGCGGCTTTTGATGAGAAGATGAGAACCGCCTCGTAAGTTGAGCAACAAGTTAGATGGCGAAGTCTTCCCGCTGCCTACTGCCTGTGGATAACATATGTCCCGCATTAATAGGGGCTCAGGGGAACAATTGCCCGGGGGGTGGGGTGGGCACCGTCCCAGCGGCTCTTTTTTCCCCCCGTCCTCTGCACACCGATGCCCCAATGGGGGTGTTTTAAGGGAGACCCGAAGAGATGCTCCCTGGCTCTTGGTTTGCTATTCCATGGGGCTGAGATGGGCAAGCGGTATGCACAGACTCCGGGCTCTTCTGAGGGAGAAAAGGGGAACCTCGGAGAGATGTGCTGGGTCATCTGTGCTCGCCGTTTCGTTCTGCCGGGTCTCCTGGTGGCCGGGGCGTGATTTTAGGTCTGCTGTCATGTGTTTGGAAGGCATGCCCCCTTTCTAAACAGGAGTCTTTATTATTAGTTTGCGGGGGGTGGTTGGGGTGGTTTGGGTTTGGGTTTTTTCCGACTAAATATAGGGTCAGGACTTGGTTTTGTCACTTGTTGTTATTCCCTTTCCATTTCATATAAGTTAATGGCATACCTGAAATTTGTAAAGTACTTCCTTAGATAAAGCAACCAGGCAAGGAAAAACAAGAAGAGGTAGAACGTCTGTTGCTCACATCAGATAACCTTAGAACTAGAAAACTTGTTGCATGCATTTGAATAAGTTCAGACATGCTCTTATTCCAATCTCCTGCCCCGCAGTTCAAAGATTCCCCGCCCCCGGGGCTTTATTATGCTAAAGAGGTCATTACTGAGAGTCACTATGGAGAGATGCCGGTTTGCAGAAGGAGGCCCACCTCCTAGTTACCGACATGTTTACATTTTCTGTCGGTCATAAGCGGTGGAAATATGTGTTAGCAACCCGCCGAGCAGGCTCGGGAAACAGAAGGAATAAAAGGGGAAATATTTCAGCTATTGCGCAGTAGATGGCAAATTAAGATGATTAGGGAACACTTAGAGGTATCGGGCACAAAGGCGGTATTTGCCGTAGACATGGTTGCTGGAGAGGGCCAGATCCCACTCCCCGGGCAGGCAGCCCTGCACCTCGGTGCCCGGGCAGGCTCGGAGTGAGACGAGAGTCCCCGGGAGCACGCCTGCACCTCCGTGCTCTGATAGCCCGGCGGGGAGTGGAATCACGCGGGTCCCACTCTCAGCGGCCCGGGGCAGCCCCCGGACCCTCCCCCCCGCTTCACCAAAGCGGGTGCCAGTCCCGGGGACACAGGGCACCTCCGCCTGACCGCTCGTGGCCAAGGGGTGACCCGTCCGTGAAGGGGATGCTCCCGCTCCAGATGATGAAGGTGGTTTTTCTACCGGACGACGGCGGACTGGACACTCTCACTGACAAGTGGTGTGCGAGCGGGCCCGATTTCGGAAGCAGAAATGCCGTCACCCACAAACATGTCCACCTGGGGACCCCCACCCCGTTCTATTCCCTCGGGCGACTCAGTGAAGGCGAAGGACGGGGGTCCCAAACCCTTAGCTGGGCTGAACCAAAGGAGGGCAACGCCGTCCGCTGGGGAAGGCTTGGGCTACCGACACCGGGGGGGAGACCCGGACGGGCAGGGAGGTCAGTGGCATCCGCACCCCGCGCACACCGGGGCCCCGTCCCGCTCGCTCCCGCGTCACCTCCGCGCCGCTTTAGAGCTTCCCCCGCTGCTGGGGGAGAGCCTGGGCCAGCGCAGGGCATGGGGGAACACAGCAGCGCTCCGGTTCAGTGCTTATTCCGCCTGCTGGCTGGAATAATAGTAATAGTAGTAGTAGTAGTAGTAGTAGTAGTAGTAGTAGTAGTAGTAATAATAATAATAATAATAATAATAATAATAATAATAATAATAATAATAATAATAATAATAATAATAATAATAATAATAATAATAATAGTATTAATAGTCTCCTGGTAGTTCACCCTTGGAATAACGAGCAGGTGTAGGAATATTTCATGGGAAAAAATTGTTTACCAATTGCACGCGAATAATACCAAAACAACGACGAACTTCCCCTAAAGTAACTCGCCTGAGCAAAGCCCATTCGAGAAATGCTACCGCAGTAGAGGCGCCATTCCGGAGAATGATCCTTTCTGTGAATGCAACTAAATTTAGGAGTTTTAGGGTGGGGGCAAAGAGAGGACATCGCATCTTTTTCCCCTTGTAGAGACAAATGGGTTCTGCCGTGAGGCTACATATGCTTTAAATCCTAATGATTGGAGAAAAAGGTGAGCGCTGGCAGTTTGATCTGTCCAAAGTTCAAAGATCTGAAATCTCAATGAGTTTCTGTTTGAGGTGAAGAGGAGAAACAAACACCATGGCGAGGCTTGGGCCAGAAAGTTGCACGGTTTGCAAGTGAAATGCGACGTTATTTACACTAATCTATCCTTAACTGCTACTTTGTCACAATGTCAGAATAATTATTAGAAAATAACCAGAGAGAACAAAGGCAGGTTTCCTTCTTATCGCCTCCCGTTTTCCACTCTTCTCTTTCCCCAATTATTTTCTCCCGCTGAAACAGACCTTTCGAAACTACGAATTGTAGAAAATGTACAAACTATTTTAAAAACATTATTACTCTGCCTTTGCTAAGAGCTCAGAAGGCTGGCTACGCGTTCAGAAGAAGAAGAAAAAAAGAGCCATTTTGCTGCACGACCCTTGGCATGTAAATAATCAAACTAATTGCATTTTGATTTTAGCTATTAACCATTCTCCTGTATTTCCTAAACAATATTGCAGCGTGGGAGTTTTGCGGCGATTTACGTGTACATTCTGTACACGGTCACACTATTGTGGTGTGATTTTTGCCTGGTCATTGTGTGCTATGTATATTTCCACTTGTCTCCCCTGGAAACAAGTACATATTAATTATATGTTTGTTAATATATACAATATATGCATCTATATTCCTCCCGAGAGAACTTCATATCCCATGTTTATATGAGGATAATTTGCTTCTTCACGAATTAAATTTATCACGAAAATGCACAAGAAATCAATTTATTTATTAAGTTTCTGATTTTAAAATGTTCTTTCCAGAGTAATTAATCACATATGCTCACACATATATGCCTAGATTCCGTTTTATCAAAACAGACAAGAAACCGTACAAAGTACATTGTTATCGCAATCCAGTCTTTTATCTATAATATTACTATAATATTAAAACCTAGACAATTGCTCTTCTAAAGACTAATTGGCGTTACAGCAAGGGAATTAATTTATTTCTTGTTTATGCTGACGGACCAATTTCAATACCTACTCAACACATTTCAAAACAATTTTTGAAGCTATGCCAGTGGCTGAAGGGTTCTCTCGCTCCGTTCTTTTAAGATTTACTTATATTTTATTGACACTAATAGGATTCAAATGAAAAACTGTCCGGCGAGGTTTTTTTTCTTTCTGGTCTTTCAGTAGTCCCGAACATTTCAAATTAATTCCTTCCAAACAATATATGTGCTCCGATTGTTTGCCGATGTAGATGTCAGTGTTGTCCATTCGCACTCAGGAAACAAGCTAGCAGTTACTTGTGATTTTATTTCTCCCACTTGACTTGGGCGGCTGAAGTTGCTTTTATTCCACCGACTCTTCCCTTCTGCGAGGGCAGGTGCTGCTCACAGGTGCTCCGAGGAGGTGCCACGGGAGGGAGCCCCATCGTGCCCCTCTTGCCGGCGGTCGCAGGACTGCCGGACTCCGCGACAGAGGAGGGCTCCGCTGCGCCGGGGGACCCTTCCGCGTCCCCTCGCCCCCGGCTGCAGGGTCCCCGCCGCGTCGCCTCGAGAGCTCCTGCCCCGCTGGCGCACCCAGCATCTCCCCCTCGTCCCGGGCTGGGGGCCTCGTCACCGCCCAAACTCCGCTTAAATCTTTACAGAGATTCCCTGCCGCCCCGATTTACTCCCCGCTTGTATTTAATGACGCTAAATGAGCCGTTTTCGCTCCCTCGCACGTGGCCGGTCGGAGGTAATTGCCGAGCAGGAAAAGACGAAGTTTCCCCTATAAACTGAGGTGTCGGTCGGAGCCTGGAGCCTGAAGCCTGGCGGGGTCCCGCTTTGCCTCTGTCCCGGACGCCGGGCTGAGACACTATCTCTGTCAGGGGCACAAGCCCCGCACCCGCCAACTCCTTCTTTTCTAGAACAGAGCGACCGGTCCGGCTGGAAGGAGATGCTCGCAAACTCCTCTATACTCATTGAGGGGCGGGGGGATGCACCCTCTTCTAGTGGAGCATATTTTTAGTTCATTTTTGCACTCTGGCTGGGGGCTCCCTGCGCACAGGATTAATGTAGAGGCAGCAGGACAGCTAGGAACGAAACGGAAAACGGGACTCTTCGCCCTGCTGTTGGTTTCCAAGTCTTAAACTGATCACAGAATGCTGCGTGCTTTGCACCGGGGACCCGTGTTTTTAACATGAGCTGCATCCCTGTCTTGTCAGTGGCTCATTGCCCACTGCAGACACCATTTGCCTACGAGAAGAAAGGGGAGGAATATAATCTTGATGGCGAGTGGCGAAAGGGCACACGTTGCATCCGTGACAGGCTTCGCTCCTTATCTCTGAGAGGTTTGGAGCCGCGTCGGTCCGCTTAAACCGTTTTATTACCCACGCCCTAAATATTTCCATTACATACGGTCTGTGCTCCTCAGCTGATATGTGAAACTTGCTGTCTTATCGCTGTCGGTCGATTGATATTTTCCGTGTATAAGCCCAAGGCATTAAATCAATGTCTCCGCTCTGCAATGACATATTCTCTATAGACTAGTCTGTGGGAGAGAAGTGAAGTCCTGCTGAAAATTGGCTTCATCGTTCCTCGATTCTCACGAAGCTCCTTTTGGCATAAGCGGAGCTTTAAATAGGATCCGCCTGCCCAGACTCGATGCCGAGCAGCCCCGAGCTGCCCCTGGCTGCGGGGGGTCTGTTGATGTTTGCCATTTGGGGACATTTAGAGGCGAAGTTGCCACACAGTCGGGCCAGGGGGTAACCGGCCGCACACGGCGACAGGGACAGAACCCCCTCCCCCTGCTGCAGGACCCGCTTGCGGCAGCCGGGAGGGACTTGCAGTAAATGCCCGCCCGACGAAGAGCACCCGCACAGTACGACGCGGGAGAGAGCTCCGTGTCGCCGGGAGAGCCCTAGGCGCATCTCCGGCCCGGATCACCGCTGATCCGGCCGCACTCGAAAAGCAGAAGGGCTCTCCCAAGACTTTTTTTTCCTCTCGTTTTTCGCTGGGTAGTAGTGCTGGAGGAATGTGGTGAGATTTCTGGGACACTGCCTTGGCTTTTCTTTTCTTTTCTTTTCTAAATCGAACCTTAGATTGTCGCCGCTGTCCCTATCCCGTCAGGGGGCAATTATGTGATAATTACGAGAATTAGACAGTTCTTTTATCTGGCGGCCGTGCACGAACAGGGCTCGGCACAGCGAAATCATTCACACTTAAACTCCCCTCCCCCGACACCGTCTATTGCTGGGGACCAGAGCTCTCCAGCGCGGCTACTGGTGTTGTTCCGACGGACGGTTCCGAGCCAGAGCTACAAAACGGGATTTGGGCCTTTCCAGCGGCCCGGAGCGGCGTGGATCCGCCCTAGGGATGCTCCCCGTGGGCGTCGTCCCGTCCGGCGGGGAAACGCCGAAGTCTGGCTGCCGCCGCCCCGGCAGCTCTGGCCGCAAAACACCGCGGAGGTTACATCGCCTCGGGATGCTTTTTCCTGCCATCCCTCAACATATCCCAGCACCGTGAATCAAGGAAAAAAAAAAAAAAAAAGGACACCACCACACACACAGCCTCACAGGCCGGTGGCATCGCAGCGCCCCACAAGCACACCCTGCGGGCGCGTCCCCCGCCTTCCCCCTGCACGAGCCTGGCCATGCAAATCTTTCTTCTTCACATCCACATTTAAGCGCTACGTTTTTATTTTCTTGGACATGGCTCCGTCCTCCGTAACCCGCCCCAGAAATTTTGTAAGAAAATAGCAGAAGTATTTAATTGATAACATTTGATTTATTTAAAGTCCTTAACTGCAAATGATCAAAAACATACTTCACGCATTAAATTCTCAGTTATCGTTTTAAATCAAAATATTTTCTCAATTACAATCACATTTATAAAATTAACAAAATTTCTTAAATTCACGTGTAATTATTTTTTTACTGTCATTTAAAGCAATTTCCAGCTGTAAAGAAAGAAAACAATATAAACCATGCAATAAATTAAGAACATTGAAACAGCGAACAGGAATAATAATAAAACCCGTCTGGCTATGCTAACACCGTGTAAAACTGTGGAAAGTGCAATAACACTGGATGAAGTAAGCTAACGATGGCGATAATTAAACGGCCACAAAAAAATTATTAGACAAGTTTGAAAAGGGGGAAGAGACAGAGCTGTCCTCTTTTCCTTGCATCAGTGTAATAGTCAATGTTTCCTAGGGGAGGGGGAAAATAACCTGGTTATAGATACACATTCTAGCTGGTACACAATGAAGACACTTAAATTAAATAAGTATGTCATCCACATGTTGATGAGAGTTCCCGATGAACTAGAATCTTCAGTAACAGATGGGAAGGAAAAAAAAATCCAACTGGCTGTGACCTCTTGTAACTTTATATTACATCCCAAAACAGGTAACACTTGGAAAAAGACAAGGGTCGCATCCTGCACTCCAAAGCTCCAGCTGGTCCTCTGAAGAATGCAGGATCCGGCCCGCAGCATCTGGGTTTATGCCGGTTGTAGTAGCCGAAGGTTTTTTTTGCAAGTATCAAAAGGATGATCCGAGAAAGTAAATAGTCCTCTTGTTGCTTAGAGATTCTCTTAGTGTTTTGCTACTTCACAGCAGTATTGTCCTTCAAAGCCTTTTTAATTAAAAAAAAAAAGTCTTAAACGTCTACTCTCTTCTTCATCTCCGTATTGTTAAAGTATTGCCACATACCTGTAAACTTACGTGAGATTATAGAACACATAAGGGAGGGAGACGAGGGGGCGGAAAGCACAAACAAGTAGTTTACAAGATCAACATTTTTTTCTTCTTTTTAATAACACCCTGCATAGGTTGGGGAGGTCTCCGGGCAGAGGGGCTGGGCGGCAGGGCCGGAGGGAGTATGTACAAGCGGGACGCGGCCGGCTTTGCAGGAGGTCGTGGTGGATCATAAGAACACATAACGCTTTGAGAGACAATTAAAAAGTAACAGTCCTTTGCACGCAGCGTGCTGAAACACCTTGGTTTGTCTCAGGGAAAGCGGGGAGAGAAGCCAGGAAAGGGAGGAGGGGGTCTCGGCCCCGGCGGCGGGGGTTGCACAGCTAGGAGGTGTTTAGCACGGGTCTGGAATACACACCTTGGTAATAGGAGGGCTCTAGGGCCGAGGGCTCGATGCTGCTCCGGCCAGCCATGGAGGCGCTGCCAAGGGGCAGCCCGCCGGGGATGCTGGCCCCGTAGGAGGAATATTGCAGCGCCTGCTCATAGGCTTTGAAGTCCAGCTTGTGCTGCTGCTCCGAGGAGGACATGAGGTTATTGATGGAAAACGGGTGGTTGAAGGAGTAGTGGGGATCGCCCTTGAGGTGGAGCTGAGGTTCGTGGGCTAAGGAGTGAGGGGGGTGTGGGACGGAGGCCAAGGTGGGTACAGAGCTGATGGTGGAGGAGGCGGCCGAGGCCGACGTCTTTAGCTCCGTGCTTGATCCATTGTGGTCCATAGACTGGGGGCTGGTGGACGGGTTGGAGCTGGAAAGAGAGGTGGTGGTGTCCAGCTGTACAGGTTTGTTATGGCCTCTGTGCAGGGGGGAGTTGGAGCTTGAACTAGAGGCCCCAGCCTGGTCTTTCCGGCCCTCCTGAGTGGCTTTACTGTTCGCTGGCTTCTCGCACTTGAAGCGCTTTTGCCGGCGGAGGTAACAGCCATTTTCAAACATGTTGCCAGAGTCGGGGTGCAGGGTCCAATAGGAGCCCTTGCCGGGCTTGTCGGGGGAGCGGGCCACCTTGACGAAACAGTCATTGAAAGAGAGCGAGTGGCGGATGCTGTTCTGCCAGCGCTGCTGGTTCTGTCGGTAGTAGGGGAAAAGGTCCATGATCCACTGGTAGATCTCACTCAGCGTCAGCATCTTGCTGGGTGCCTGCTGGATGGCCATGGTGATGAGGGAGATGTAGGAGTAGGGCGGCTTGGCATGGGGGTAGGTCCGCTTGAAGGACTTAGCGTCCCGTGTCCTGCCGAGGTTGGACTGGGTGTAGGCCATGGGGCTCATGCAGGGGTTCATGCCGCCGTAGGGACTCAGCCCGTTCATGGGAGCCGGCTGGGCAGACATGGCGTTGATGCCGCCGGGGCTCAGCGCCGTACCCATGGCGGCCACGCCGGCCGGCATGCCGTTCACGGGCCCCGCCGAGCCTGCCGGCATGCCGGCCACGGCGCCGGGACTCAGCCCAGCCCCCAGCCCCGTGTTGGCGTAGGACATGTTGAAGGAGCTGGAGGTCATGTTGCCGCTTGTCGTCATGGTGTTCATGGTCATGTAGGTGTTCATGGTGTTCATGGAGCCCAGCCCCGAATTCATGTTGCTCACGGGCACCGAGGAATAGGCCTAAGGGCAGCGAGACAAAGACACGGAGTTAGAGGGGAGAGAGGTGTGGCAGGATCTCGCAGGGGCCGGATCCTCCCGCCTAGCCCAGCCAGCCGTGCAAACGTCCTGCTGCGGGACGCCGGCTGCTTCCCCGACACCAGGGAAAATGCTTCCCCAAAGCCACACGGAAAGGCAGCTGTTGCCATGAAAAGCTCTATTTCATATTTATATACATTTATAAATAGACACGGAGCGGGGGTGCTCTCTCCGGACGCGCTCCCGGTTTACCGGCGTGTTGCAGCTTGTGCGGGCTGCACCGGGATCAGCGGGGCGCACGGACCGACCGTCTTCCCGGAGCCGCTCCACACCCTCGCGGAGCCGGGCTGCGGGCTCGGACTGCCCCGGGAGGAGGTGTTCTCCCGGCGCATTCCCGTATTTTGTTGTTTTTGTGTCCTGTCTCGCTAGTTAAATACTTAAACTCCGCAGAGTATTGAAATTGGTGGGTGTACAGCGTTGCGCCAAGGAGAAAGACTGTTTGCATTTTCTTAGAAAAATCTCACGCATTTCTCCCTTCCCGCACTAATTTAAATTTCTTTTCTAAGAAACATACAAGATGCAATAATGTCTTGTTGCAAAATAATTTTAAAAACCCTCACCCAAACCAAACAGGCCGTGTTGGCCTGTTTTATCTGCGGAAAACTTCCCCCTTGTCCACATTTTCTACCAAAACTGTCTTTAAATTAAAGAAAAAAAAATACAACCAATCAAACACCCAAACTTTCCCAAAGTCTGAAAATCCTGAACTTTTACTCTCTGAGATTTTCTACAATTGCAGGACATGGAAAAAATTGTAGCATCCTACTACATAACACAACTCTTAAAAAAGGCAGAGTCGGAGAGCCTGAAATTGTGCTTTCTTGTATGGCATCTTATTTTTTAAGAGGAGAGAGAAAGACGTTCCTAATTTACTCAAACTACGGCTAATACGGCTAAGAAAAGGATGTTTAAGCAACGGTTAAATATATAAAATTAATTTATGATCCCCACAAATTTCACTAACTTATAAACGCACTTTTAATTTAGAGGATCACATTAATTGTTTGAGATGGTAGAACGCGGTTGAGTTTCCCACGTTGCATTCATGCAGCTACTCAAATTAAATGGCAAGGGAGGAGAAAAGACTGAAGTTTTAAAAAATAGCAAAAGCGAAGTTCGCTTAACTTTAAGTTTGTAGACAATGAATATAGCGAGGAAAAATGAGTCTGGAAACGGCACATAATTAGGATGACCCTTATTTGCCCTTAGCCGACTTTCCTTTATTAAAGAAGATGCCAGCCGGGTGACACGTATCTGCGTGTGTCCGCGTGGCCCTATGGGCGCGTGTGCCAGCTCCGGGTGCGGGACGAGGCGTGGGGACTATGGAGCCGTGTGTCCGGGTATGCTGATGCAATGTACGGGTGCGCACACCCAGGTGCTGCCTCGCTGCCGCACTTCCTCAAAACGGCTCCTTCCCGGGCGGGAATCCGCCGTGCTTCTGGCCGTGCTGCCGGGCTCTGGCTTCTCCCGGGACCCCCGTTGCAAAGCCTGAACGGCACAAGGCGGACCCCAGGCCCCACAGGGCCGAGGCGCGCCGCGGGGAAGGCTCCGGGCGCTGCCGTGGCCCTCTCCTCCGCCGCAGTTGTGGGCGCTCGGGCCGGTTCTCCTCGTCCTTGTGCACGGCGCTGTCAAACAGGCACTGGGGGCGGAAGCGCCTCCGGGGTGCCGCGGTCCGGACCGGGTCCGGGTGGGGGGCGGCGGGTCCGGGTGCGGGCCCCCTCCCGGCCCGGCTCTCGGCAGCGCCGCCAGCCGGCCCGCGGCAGCAGCGCACGCCGCAGGCAGCCCGTCCGCAAAGTACGGACAAACGGCTGGTTTTCCCCCTCCTTTCCTTTCCCCCGGCTTTAACAGGTGAGGGCCCGGCGGTGGCGAGTAAGGAGGCCGGAGGTCCCGCCGAGAAGCTCGGGGAAGGGGCTGCTTCCGACCAGGACGCGCTGGCGTCCGTCTCCCTCGGCCCCTGCCATCTGCCGGGAAGGAGCCGGGTGCCGGCGGCGCGGCGAGTCCTCTGCCCCGAGCCAAGAGTTTACGGGGTGCTTTTGTGCGCGCCGCGAGAGAAGATTACGCCTCTTAATGAGATCAAGGGCTGCCCCCGGCCCCCTGGCCCTCCTGGCGGGCTCGCAGCCGCCCCGCGTCTTCCCCAAACGCCCCCAGGGCTCCTGGAAGCTGTGTTTTCCTTGGGGAAGCCTAGCCAGTTTCGGCGCCGGAGGGAGGGGGAGGTACGTTTGCGTTGGCAGGATCTGGACTGCAAACCGATTCCTCCGATTGCTGCCCCCTCCAGACCCCTAGCCACCCCCAGGTCCTCCCCTCTCCTGCACAGGAGCAGCAGCGAAGCCAGACCCTGGGATTTACTCACCTCCTGAGTGTCGGCGTAGTAGCTGTTCCAGTCGCTGGTTTCATGCCCTTCCATTTTCACAGTCCCTAACATTATGGAGCCAACCTGCCCGGTGTAACCATCCAGCCTTCTTGCAAGCGAGCGACGGGCAGTAGGAAAAGAGCCCGAAAGCCCGATCTAGCAGGAAGCCAGCTCTCAGGAGGGGCGGGGGGTGCTGAATTCTGCTCTATAACCAGCCAAAAAGGAGGCAGGGAGCGGTGTGGGGCGAGACAGTTGAGAAAGTGAGGAAGTGCGGCTGGGATGTGAGTGGAGTTGAGCTGATGTGGATCTTACGTCGCAGAAGTACCCACCTCCTCCTCCTCCTCTCCCCATTTGTCCGCCGCACAAAGGCGTTCGCACCTACAAAGCCGGAGATGCACCTGCAAACAAGGCAGTCCCCCTCGCCTGCAACTCCCCCCGGGGCGGCACTTTATTTGTAAAGCTGCGTAATTGGTTTAAGCTTGTGGGGAAAGAAGGAGAGACAGAGGTGGGAGAGTGGGAGAGGGGGGGGCGGGGGGCGGGAGGGGATGGGACGGGGGACGGGCACGACCACCCTTTCAGGTGGACAGGACAAATGCTAGCAGGGATCGGGAGAAATGAAATGAGGTAGTTGAAGAAAGGGCAGCCCCTTCTATCTGAAGAGAATGCAAAAGGCCATCCAGCCTTAAACCCTTGAGATTAGAGGCAATATTTACTAAAGTCCGGTAGATGCTCCTTTAACTTGATGGCCGGGACATGCTTCAAAGTCCCCAGTCTTGAAGCCCACAGGTTTACCCCCTCTCCCACTCCTCGCTTCACAGCTGGTTACCGCGCAGGTACCTCCAGGCCCTGCCGCGGCGCCCCACGTTCCCACCGCCCTCGGGGCAGGGGATCGGATTAAGCGCTCAGAGCTGCGAGCAGGAGGCTCGGCTCCCCGCTCCCCAAAGCCCTCCGAATCGTACCCTCACCCACCTCCCTCTTCTTCCGGACTAAACTAGCCCTTCAAACGGGGTGCCGTCCTGTGTAGATGGTGATAATGATATTCTTTTCGGGTGCCTTATGTTTAGCAACCATGTGAGTCACCGTGCCGAGACATAATACTACAGGTTCCCAATAAATACGGACAGAGGCCTGAATGCGGATCCACTGATATTAACCTCCACTTGGCAAACATCAGGTGAGTCACTAGGACCATTTTATATCTTTACTGTGAAAGCCTTCAGCCCAGAAGGCACATTTGGAAGCTTTCTCTGATGCCAGACACCCAGGAGAAACAATAATAGGTAGCGGGTATCTCATTTCCATCTTCTTGCTTTTTGACCCGATTTCTCACAACGAACAGGGGAGGAGGAATCTACACAGGTAAAAAAGGTAAAAAACACCGATAAAACAAACTGACATTGGACAAAGCTTTTTATTATTATGGAGGGAATCTCTCAGTCTTTGCAGACGGATCAAACATTTCTGCCCTGTCCGGCTCTTCGAGCCTATGTCAACACCACAGACTTTTCTTGGGTTTCTCTGTCCCATCCCTTGTGAGTTCGTTCCCACCTAGCCACTAGAACTTTTACGACCTCATAGTAGAAAACAAAAACCAAAAAGTCAAAGCCTAAAAAAGCTACATCACTAACCAGCAAATAACAACCCCTCCCCCTTCCCCCCCAACCCAAACAACTTTTCCAACTGTGGGAGTTTGAAGGGGAAATAAAGCTTCTTGGGATTTTGAAAAAGGCTTGGATATCATACCACACAAACTATAATACACATCTGGGTCTAAATTCCAGCTTGATGTGTTTATTTCAGCATGACCACAGTCGCTTCCACAGTGATTTGTTTTCGAGTGATCTGTGGAAATGTCACCCTCACAAACATTTTAAAGTTTCTGATAAAGACACAGGATTCAAATGACGAGATATAGCGCGTCTCTGCCTTGACAAATATGTTTTAACTTGTTCTCCAAATGCATTTTCTGTTACCCCTTTCTTTGTTTCTTCGTTTTTTCTCTCCTCGTCTTTATTTTAATGAAAAAAAAAATCTGGCAACAGAATTAAGTCAAATCCTTGAAACAAAACTCTGGAATCAGCAGAGGAGAACAACATATGAAAATATGTCTTGAAGGAAATAAAATATATAAAAGCCCTGGATTAAACCCCTGCTTTCTCAAATGGTCAGACTACACCCATGGAAATTGGGACAAAACCCAGTGGAATACCTAAGAAATATTAAAATTGCGGTCTCCATGTATGCACCCTTCTTCTTTTCCTAATGGAAGCAGTGTATAAGTCTGAAAACAGACCCTTCGGTGGTGGCTTGTTCATTTCAGTATTTGAGGTCTGAGGAGTACGGTTCCCCCCTAGCAGCACAGCCTCATGCTGGAATGCTGGCAGGAGTGCAGCTGCCCCAGCGACCCCGCTGTCGGCACCCCCCCGTTGGGTGACCTCGGGGCGGTGCTGCCTCTCTTTCCAGAGCCCAGCCCCGCGGGAGCAACACCCGACGGGACGCAGGGCAGCCCATGCTGGGTCACTCCGTACCTGGAAAAAAGGGCAGGCACAAAGCCGGCCACGCTCATCGGATGCTGCTGCTGCAAACCGCGGAGGCGTTTCACCGGGCGGAGCAAACCTGCAGCCGGCAAAGCCTCTCTCTGGGCCGGCCGCCCTCGGGCCGCCCCGGCTGGGATGCCCGCTGCGCAGGAGGAGAGGGGAGCCGGGGATTGTGCAAAACCTCAGCGCCTCCTGTTGTCCGGCTGCGGGCTCAGCTCCCTCCTGAGGTTATTCCCGGAGGTGAGAGCACGGACAGGATCCTGTTTTAATCTGCTTAGAGCCTCCTTACTTGATGCATAATCAGCAAGCCCGAGTCAGAACCAGCCGCTGCTGGAAATTCTCTTCATCCCGGTTGCTGTGTTGCAGCCCTGGTGGAGAAAATCCTCCCTTGAGTCAAGAAGAGGGTCAAGACGCCTCTGCCCACGACCACAGGAAAAAGCGGATATTTCGGTAGTTGCCCTTGCCCTCCACTTGAGCCTTCATGTAGTGAAGCTCTGTGTAGGATGCTCAACGAGTCCGGCGGGATTTATTAGTATCCCTTGCAGCAGGCTCAGCAGAGAAGCACTCTTCTGGGATGCGGGATGCTGTCTAGTAGCCAGGAGCTCTCCAGTCGCAACTAGCTGATGCGTTTTCCAGGAGGCAGGACAGTAGTACTAGCCCCAAATACACAGCGCCTTTCCCCAGCTCTGATTAGAGTAGCACCGGCTTCTTTAGACTTTAATTTTTTTAAAAACCAGATTTTTATTTTTAATTTTTTTTTCTGGGCGAGCTGTTAGTGCTACCTGGAGAAAAGCGCAGCAGAGGTGAGCTGCGGTACCCGGCTAGATGGGATCAGGGTCTCAGCTCTTGGCTCCACAGATGCGCGCTGCCAAGGGTGCAAACATAAAACCTGACCTAAAAAATACGGAAATATGTGTGTGTGGAGCGGGGTCAGGACTTCCAGGGGAGACGGTGTTACCAGCGCTATCAGGAAGAGATGGGCCCCGCAAAGACCACTCAGCAAGGGTCTGATTTTTGGGAATCTTGTCACTGTCTGGACGGGCCGAGTGGCCTCGGCCCTGGGAAGGGGCTTCCGTCAGCGCCTCGGGGACCGGAACTGACCCCGGCACGGCGCTACCCACGCGGGGAGCGGTCACGGCCCGGGAGCTCGTCGGCGGCGGCCGGCCAGCGCCGCCCGGGAGCGCCGCCCGCAGGCTCTCACACGCGTGGGCCGGGCGGCCGATGCAAGCGGCGGGAGCTTTAATTTTAATGTGGAGCGCCGTTTCAGTTCGTTCCGGTCTAAGTTTCCCCTGGCAGCAGCGGCGTCTGCCGGCCCTTCGGTTTGACTTGCAGGGTCTTACTCGATTTTACTCAAATACCATCGTCTTCTGGAAGAGACTGTCTCGGCAGTGCTTAGGCGGGCCAGGCGTTTAGCTCGGGAAGGAGCTGTGAGGTTATCTCCGCATCGGTATGCCTTCCCTGCTCTACAGTGCACAGCCTTCTTTTCGTTTGCCCGGATCTATCTCCTGCAGAGGGTCCCTCATACCCGGCTTTCCAGACTGGCCCAAGCCTGTGCAACGGGTCCCCGAAAACACCGTGAGACCCCGTCAGCCTCCCCCACCTTCCTCCCACGATGGGAAATCTCTTCCCGTCTGTTTCCAACCTGAAATCCTTCCCAATTCAAGCAGATAAACAGTAACCGTCTGGGAGCGTGCCTGTGCCCAGAGCCGGGTGCTTTGGATGGGGAGGGACCCTGGGTGCTCCGGGAACAGGGGCCGGTGGCTGCCGGTAGCGCCTCTCCTTCCGCGGGGAACCCGCAGAGGATGCGTCCGAGTCGGGGGGCTCTTTTCCCTCCCTCCTTCCGCCCCTCACACAGGCACAGCTGCCCCGGTTCTGAGCTCCTGTGGCTGAATTCTCATTTAGAAGAGCCCGTGGGGGTCCCCTCGGACACGCCGGGAGGAGCTCCCGTCGGGGCCGTAGCTCCCGCGCCCCTGCCCCCGGAGCGCACGGGCGAGAAGGTGGCTTTTCACCCTCCTCTCCCTCGGGAGCAGGGCCCAGGCAGATGAGGGCACTGCATGGGGTCAACATTTGCTTCTGAGCTTTTGCTGAGTGAGAGTACTCTTCTTATCTCCGACCGTGACGATCAAGTGGCCTCCTTCCTCCGACCGACCCAAGGTAGGAGTGGGGTACCCTCTCTTCCCACAGCACCTCTTCCTCCCCAGGACCCGTGGTCACGTTCTCCTGGGCGGACTAGACGTGCCCTCTCCGCCGCACCACCCACGGCAGGGAGGGCCGGGCGTCTCACGCCTCTCGGCCGGGCCCTGCCTGCCCACTGCCGGGCTCTCGGCCGCGGGTTTCCAGCCCCTTCAGCCGCCGCTGCCGGGCCCAGGGGCTCCGGGACCCGGGCAGTGCCGCCCGCGGAGCTCGGCCCCTCCGAGGCGCAGTCCTGCTGCGGCCGCGCCCTCGGGGCACCGGGCAGCGCTCCCGGGGCGCCGAGCCTGCGGGCTCTCACGGGTCACGCTCAGGGCCGTGCTCCTCTCATGGCCGCTCTAACAGGCCCTGGAGACGTGTAGCTCGTTGCAACAGTGGTGTTCCATTGCAGGATTATTTTTATTTTATTTTATTTTATTTTATTTTATTTTATTTTATTTTATTTTATTTTATTTTATTTTCAGTGCAATTCACTGCATTTCATTTTCTAGGCATCCTGCAGAGTTGATATCATAAGACTAAACCAACATAACAAATAATATCCCACCCATCTGAAAATACTCATGTATCAGACCTATTGAAGGAGAAAGAGGAACAAATAGCAAAATAAAAAATTATGAATGTTGATATCCTGATGGTTACAGTGATGAGAGTAAGGAAGTTTCTGTTTTGTGTTTTGTGGGTTTTTTTTCTACAGTGTAACAAAAGAGTTCTTAACTAGGTAAATCATTACCCCTTGTAAACAACCAGTTTAGTTTTGCTAATATGGTTTGATGTATGTATGCTGTTTTCAGAACTCTAGCTGGCAGGATGCCCACACTGCAGTATGTGATTGACCAAATGTGTTTTACTTTATGCAAGANCGGGCCCTGCCTGCCCACTGCCGGGCTCTCGGCCGCGGGTTTCCAGCCCCTTCAGCCGCCGCTGCCGGGCCCAGGGGCTCCGGGACCCGGGCAGTGCCGCCCGCGGAGCTCGGCCCCTCCGAGGCGCAGTCCTGCTGCGGCCGCGCCCTCGGGGCACCGGGCAGCGCTCCCGGGGCGCCGAGCCTGCGGGCTCTCACGGGTCACGCTCAGGGCCGTGCTCCTCTCATGGCCGCTCTAACAGGCCCTGGAGACGTGTAGCTCGTTGCAACAGTGGTGTTCCATTGCAGGATTATAGTTATTTTATTTTATTTTATTTTATTTTATTTTATTTTATTTTATTTTATTTTATTTTATTTTATTTTATTTTATTTTATTTTATTTTATTTTATTTTATTTTATTTTATTTTATTTTATTTTATTTTATTTTATTTTATTTTATTTTATTTTATTTTATTTTATTTTATTTTATTTTATTTTATTTTATTTTATTTTATTTTATTTTATTTTATTTTATTTTATTTTATTTTATTTTATTTTATTTTATTTTATTTTATTTTATTTTATTTTATTTTATTTTATTTTATTTTATTTTATTTTATTTTATTTTATTTTATTTTATTTTATTTTATTTTATTTTATTTTATTTTATTTTATTTTATTTTATTTTATTTTATTTTATTTTATTTTATTTTATTTTATTTTATTTTATTTTATTTTATTTTATTTTATTTTATTTTATTTTATTTTATTTTATTTTATTTTATTTTATTTTATTTTATTTTATTTTATTTTATTTTATTTTATTTTATTTTATTTTATTTTATTTTATTTTATTTTATTTTATTTTATTTTATTTTATTTTCAGTGCAATTCACTGCATTTCATTTTCTAGGCATCCTGCAGAGTTGATATCGTAAGACTAAACCAACATAACAAATAATATCCCACCCATCTGAAAATACTCATGTATCAGACCTATTGAAGGAGAAAGAGGAACAAATAGCAAAATAAAAAATTATGAATGTTGATATCCTGATGGTTACAGTGATGAGAGTAAGGAAGTTTCTGTTTTGTGTTTTGTGGGTTTTTTTTCTACAGTGTAACAAAAGAGTTCTTAACTAGGTAAATCATTACCCCTTGTAAACAACCAGTTTAGTTTTGCTAATATGGTTTGATGTATGTATGCTGTTTTCAGAACTCTAGCTGGCAGGATGCCCACACTGCAGTATGTGATTGACCAAATGTGTTTTACTTTATGCAAGAATAAATGCACTTGTTAATTTTCATTTGATTCAAGAGCAGCCATGTAGGTATTTATTTCAGTTATAGTTTGTTTTATTTATGTTATGATATACTGATACATAAATGTAAATTCTTCTGTTGTGTATTTCAATCAGTGTGTCTGTCCTTGTTCAATTACTTGATATGTTTTTAAAAGTCTTCGTTGGTTTATTTTGTTTTAAAGGGTGTGTTTTAAAGCCACAGTACTATGGCATGGAAGAAACAGTGTCAGAGGAGATGGGAATATGATTATGCACAGAGATAAACACAAGTACTTAGATTGCATCCACTTTATAGAATCTCACCCAAATTCCAAAAATGGTGTTTCAGGATATATACAGATTTTTGCAGGAAGCAAAGAAAGAAAACTAAGGCAGTGAGTGCAGTTAATTTAAATAAACTCGTATAAGAAACAACACTTGATAGGAGAGGCACCTATCCATGAAGTCTAGAATTATTTCTTTGTTAAAGTTGCCCCAATAACTTAATGGACCAAAATCTGCCACCCCTGCCCCAATAATATCTGCTGCTTGAATCAAAGGTATTTCCACCTCCAAGAGTCTTGTTTCTCCAAAACATGCAATGAGTTATCTTTGAGAACATCTGCTTTACTGGCAAAAACCGATATCTCTGTATTGGACAAGAGATTCAGAGCTGATCAGCTCTTTGTAATATTCATCTTGGTATACTACTCCAGCTCCTTTGAAAACTGACTTTCCTGTGCAGAAAGTAGACTTGGTTTGATACCTTTAATTTTGAGTGATGAAGAATGAAGAAATGTTACCTTTCTTTCAGCAAATATCAACATATTTTCAAATTATTTGCTATCTTCTATGTTACCTTCAAAAACTAATAATTTCCCTGTTTCTGTCTCTATAGCAGTTTTGTAGAAAAGCTTTGGGAGAGACCAGTATCCATCCTAGATGGCTTTCTTGGCTGACTTCAGCTCTGAAGAAACAAATGTACAAAATAAAGGCTGGCTTATTTAAACTCCTCCCCAGGGAGTAGTTCCACAGTGTTATCCAGCTTGCAGTTCCTAGAGCATAAATTAATTCAAGCTGCATTAACTGCACAATTTCTTGAGCTGTTTAACATGGACAGTGAGCAATTGTGGGGTGTGTGGCAGCATTTTCACAGAAACACTGGCCATTCACTCCATTAGGGGACATAACTAACCTGTGTAGAGCAAAATGATGCTTGCCTTGGAAAAGGATGACTGGGGACCCTACGTAACACAGTCTGTAGTTTTACACTGAAATATGAGAATGTGAGTGTCAACTGGTAGCACCCTAAAATCATAAGATCCACAAAAAAGTATAGTCAACTAGTGCCTATGGGAAAGTAGAGCAAGGTCTGGATTTAGTAACGTTAGGACTTCTCAGGGGAAGAAGTTGTTCAGTATTTTGAAGAGTGGTTCGTTGTTCTGGCAGCTGGTCTAAGCTTCTGCTGCTGCTTCAAGCACTTCAAGGGTGAATTTGAAAACTGCTGAGTAGTTAAAAGGGACTGACATCATGAAGGCCATTTAGATCACCACGTTTCCCTTCTGCCATCACCTGGGTTCAGTTCTCTGTGCAGCTACAGGTGAGACAAGGTAAGAATCAGATTTAATTCATTCCTCCTCCATCCCTTTCTAGCCAACAAGGCAGCTGCTTGAGTATTGCTGCTGTGCATGTAATTTCAGATTTACTTCTTTTTATGTGTTAAGGTGGGATGACTGAGAGGGAATCTAACATCTGAACTTTCCTTCAGTTCCTCCTAAAGAGGAAAACTCTCTTATATCCAAACAATTTCGTAACTCATCAGGTGGCTTTGCTATTACGCCCTGAACAAACCATTTTCCCCTTTTCAGGATCTATGAATATTTGCTCCACAATCCATCCATTCCCAGAAGTCCTTTAAATCTTTTTTAACTTTATCCTTAGAGGTAGCTGGAACTTCAGCTTCTACAGACAGCTCTCCCCACCCTTTGAGGGGCATTTCTTTTTGTTGAAGAAACTGAACAGATGTGAAGATTTTTCTTGTGATTAAATAGGATTGCTATGTCCACCAAAACTGAGTCTTCAGCTGTGGAACCTGAGATCTACAAACACATATATCTACACCTATGTATTCACTATCAAGCTGTTATCCTAAGAGAACCAAAGAGCTGGACTGGAATGGCCGACTGGAAACCTGCTGTATTAACTGAAAGACAATGGAGAGTAGAGATATATATTTGATATGATCAAATCTAATCAAATTTTAAAACTAGAGCAAGAAAAGGCCCAACCCCAGAAAAGACTTTGTGAGGTGTTTAGCTGTAATTTCTCTGTTTCTTGCTTACAGCCTTATTCAAGCCAGGATTGTCTCTGACCTTGTGCCTATAATAAAAGCCATGTGTGATGGACTTCCAGAAGTAACTCATGTAATTTTTCTTGGGCTATATAATAAAATTGCACATACTTGGAAGTATTACAGTCATGTCAAACTAAAAATAAATCTGTAAATTATTATCACTCAAAATGACCAAGTGATTTTACCATTGTATTGATCTTCTCATTATAAATATGTTTAAATTAAAAGGGCTTAATCTTGTTTCGAACTTATTATTTTTATATATTTTGAATTATGTTAGATTAGATTAGATTATAATATTATTGTATTATTATGTTAGGAAATACCAATGTGCTTAAATTGGGAGAGGAGAAAAAAGAAGACAAAGCCCAAAATCTTAGGAGGAAGAAAAATGTTAACTATTTCTGCTGGCATGGCACTGGCAAATACAGATATCTTACAATCATAATGGAGATTAGTGGAGCTGGGTGTGCATATTTGTTATGGATCAAAGATAGGATATAGTGATTAGAAGAATGACAATGCTTTCAACACTCACAAAGGGATTGAATGTGTGATTTATAATACTAATTCTACAAAACCTTTCCATGGCTGCTTACTGCACAAGGGATTCAATATAGATTGATCACTGGGGGAAAAAAAAGTATTTCCTTCAGCTCAGCTGGATGCAACTAACAAAAAATCTTTTCAGTATTGACACTGTCTGATTTAAGAGATAACCCCTCTGCCGTTTATTCTACTCTTCTGCTACAGGTTACCTGCTACAGGTCCTCACAGTGTAACTGTCAGAGAACTTTTCTTGATACATTCCCAATGCCCATAATTCACAGTTCAGTAATTCAGCTTATAATTAATCCATTTACTCTGATTATTTATGGCCATTATATATATATACCTGGCAGAAATGTTAAAGGTGTTGATGCCCTGGAAGAGCAAACAGTAGCCTGCACCCTGAGGATACATGCCTCTGATTTTCTATTTACTATCAGTTGGAAGCACAGATTCAGTTATGAATGTACCACTGCTTCTACTAGGGGACCTTAGACAGTCATTCAGTCTCTCTTTGTTCTGGTCTCTAAAGTGCAATAATGCTACTTGGACATCCTGGTGAAAATGTATTTGTAAATATGCTCTTATCCTTTCTAGAACTATTGCATTGGGGAATATTTTTGAGCACTTGTACTGCCATTCTGAGGCAGACTAGATCAGTGCTTTTGCTGTAGCACAGAAGGGAGAAAGCAGCATCCCCAGCAGGGCTGGGGGGCCTCTGGACTATGACATGCAAAGAGTTTCATAGTCAGCTGGAAAAGGGTACCAAGGTGAGGCTTAGCTTTTAGTGACAAACTAGGTGTGAGCCACAGAGCTTGCAAAGTAGTTATGCTCTTACTTTCCTTTTTCCTTTAAACAATAGCTACTCATCTTCTCGAGGGCTCTCTCTGGTATTTTCTGGAGAGCCCATACCAGGCTGTATTTCATATGCACCATGCTGTCCTGATTTCTGATGGCCTAGATAAAGGTGGCTATTGGAAGCACGACTAAGTCCAGTTGCCTCCCAGTATCTGTGGGGCATGATGTGTATCTCACTCCATCATATGCTTGAATCATGCAAGTGATATGCACTAGGAGTGGGACTTCCTACATTACATGGACTCAGACAATTTCAGACATGAGGAATTGCATTTTTCAGTTTCTCCAACCAACTGAACAATTTTTTAATGATTGCTTTTCTTCCTAAGAAGAAAAAACCCTTCCTTATAACATTAATAGACTAATAACTTAGATAACACAATTTATGTGACATTAGAAAGCTTAGTGATCTGGTGAGGTCTAATTATGAAAAATAATAATGTGTACCCAGGGACTGAACTTGCAGAAGGTTTTCCAAATCTAGATCCATTTGCTAACTATAACTATTCATCTACTGATTAAATTTTGGACTTTGCAATCTTCAGATATAGGGCTTAACCTGTTTAACTAAATACTTAATGTTAACAAACCCCCACACCCTCAGGCTTTAGGCATCACTGTGATCATTAAGGAATGATAATAATAATAGCTGGGGAAAGGGGAAAAATCTTTCCCTGTTTTCATGTGTATCAGAGGAGCTGCAGCTGTCATCTCTGGAGCTCAAGCTAAAGGATCTAGAGAATATATTGGCAACAATTTCTCCAGAAATGGCTGCTAAGCATCATGTCTGGTTTAGGAGGGAAAAAATAGAGCATTTGGTACTTAACCTGACATCAGATCCCCTTGGATGTTTACTTGCTTTGCTTACAAGACCTAGAGACTAATAACACAGGACATGTTTATGAACCAAGGCTTGAACCTTTCCCACAACCCAACTGCATTCCCCAGGAGCCAGCCCCTGCTCTTCTGCAAGCAGAGCCGACAGCCAACAGATACAGTAAGATAACATAGCATACTCATTTGCCATTTTATCACCACTATTAACCTAAAGAGGAAATTCGTGTCTAAGGTTTTTTCCTTCCTCCTAAGNTTTTTTTTTTTTTAATGCAAATCCTTCTTGTCATTCAGCAGCTTCTTACTGGAACTTCCTGATGCAAATACCTCTTCACATGCAGGGCTTTTTCTTCCACATCCCACTGTGACTCCTGCAGAGAGGAACTGTTCTAGGTAAACGAAATCATTGAAGCTTTACTTACTGTTTAACTAGTTTGAAATGAATCTGTTCTCTAGGCTTACATCTGCATTAAACTGCTAATAGGATTCATCTTCAATGTGGCAATCGAACACTTCATTCCTGTTCTGAACTGCTTTAATGGCCTGGACTGCTAACAGGAATCTTTCAACACAGAACAGCTATTTGATATTTCACCTACTGCTCTGGGCTTCTTGCTAGAGAGAAAGAGAAGCAAATTAGGCACCAAATAGAGAGGATTTCTAGGTTGTATTACAGGACTTTAATCAGTTATCTTGCTATCAGAAGAGATAACTTGCTATTAATTGGAGTGTAATGACTGGCTAATGACTTTTTAATCTTCAACGAGTTTTCAGTTGCATTATCAAGCTAGAAGTTGGCCATCTAGCCTAGTGTAAGTTGCATTATTTGCAAGAAAGACACTGGCTACCTCTTGAACTCCAGGAGTACAATTAGGCAGGAGAGAAAAGCCTACAAAAATGTAACTGAGAGCTACAAAGAAAGGAGAAGATAATAGGAGCCATTTGCCTGGTAGACCAGGGGAGCTTTTCAACCAGTTGAATGCCATATTTGAATCCAATATCTGCAGTTAGTCCCTACAGTTCCCAACTGAAGAAAGGAAGAAAAGGAAAAGGCTTTATTTTTACTCACCATAAGAGACTTAAGTGGATTACAAGCATAATTCTGTGAACTGCTACAATCCTGACATTAATGGAAATTCCAGCACTTTGCATTCAGATTATGTGCAGGAAACTACTTTTTACCCCCTTACTGTTATTATCTGCTTTGCTTTGCATGTGTTCTAGACCACCAGCCTTCTTGGGAACCTGATCAATGTGACCTTGAAGGTTTGTGCCATAGTTATGACTTGATAGATTCCGTCTGACTTTCCACATTTTCTTTTAATTTATAAATTAATTTTTAAAATTTCCTTCCTGAAGTTTGATGATTTTTGGCATGTGTTATCTTCCCGTATTTGTTGGACACTGAAACTATTCCTTTTTTTTTTTTTTTTTGGTCCACTTTCAGTTCATACTTCACGTGTGAAAAGAACTACTGTTAAAATTTAACTTTCACCAGACAGCTGTCAAGTATGTTTGGCATCTCTGTTCTCTGAAGGATTGGCTAGTAAAACTGCAAGACATGGGCCAGGGTTCCTCTCAGACAACTGGTTTCAGACTTTTTGCTCATTTAATACTGCAAAGCTCTTTGGTTTATAGACTCAGAGATGGAGTCTCTTCTGTTGTACGCAATTGCTAGTATTGAAAATAAAATCTCAGTAACAGAAACTTTATTGATGATGATGAATGAACCACACACAGCTGAGAGGGGCCTTCATCTGCAAGCTGAGACTTTGACAATAACAAAAATTAGTTTTGTAAGAAAAAGGTGTCTACAATTGCACCCAGGAAGCGACTGCACTTCATGGTGCACAAGCTCCCAGAAGTGCTGTTCATACCTTTGGTTCTCAGGGCAAAGCTTTACAAGCGCCCCTGGCTGACAGCAGAGCAAGGGTTGCTCTCCCGAGGAGAGGAATGAGGCTGAAAAGGCGCAAACGCCCTTGCCCATCCTGCGCCCTTCATCCCGTGGGTAAGCGGGAAGAAACACGTTTCCAATGACATCCTCAGATGACTCTGACGCGTTTCAGCTCACTTAGGGCAGAAATGTCTCACCAGTGCCCCACTCATGAAATACTTCAGGCCCGGTGTCTCAGTGCGGCGTGTTCCCGGCCCGCTCCTGCCGGGAGAGAGCGCTCGGCAGGGGCGGCAGCGGGGGCTGCCCGCTCTCGCCGCATCGGGAGCGCTTTGCTCGGGCGCGGAGCGCGTCCTTGCCCTGCGCTGCTCCAGAGGGAGCGGCGGCGGCTCCTCCTCGGGACCGCGAGGCCACCTGCGAGGAGACCCTGAGGGACAGGCAGAGCTGGACTTGGAGGGGCCCGTGGTCACTGGCTTGTTTGTTTGTTTGTTTTGTCGGTGGAAAATTCTTTGTGGTTACTTCGAGAAAGTGTTGAGCTTTATTCTTTCTAACTTTCTTTTTTTTTTCTGTTTGAGGTTTCCTTCCAACTTCCAATTTGTACTTCCAAAATCAGAAATGGTTCATTTGTTTCCTGATGTAAAAAAAGGCTATCAGCCTTTGTTGCTTCATAACACTTGTTTGGAACAGTCTTGTTCATACCAATGGGACCCTTAGCAAAATGGAGGAGCCTTTGTGAGCTGGCATCTCTGTGCATAAAATATGAATCCTCATTTTTGTTCGAGTTTACAGACTGCATACAGTAAGAGAAAATTGCTGGAAAACGTCAGCACAAAAGACTGAATTATGTGGAAGCACTGAATATGATTAAGGAGCATGAGACTGTATGCGAGGAATCTCAGTGGGATAGTCTGAAGATCAAACAAGCAGTAGTTACTGCTCTTCGAAACATGAGCATTTAGCCCTTATTGGAAGATTTAACACCAGATCAATTGCATCAGTTAAGAACATTATCCTCTCCAGAGGTCGAAGAGTCCACATGAGCCTGTCATGAATATAAATAAAAATATTCTTAATTAATTCATTGGGTGTTTTGAAGTTCACAGAAAGTAAGGATATCTTCTGAAGCAAGAGACATGAAAAGACAAACTCCTTATCTCAGGATAATGAGTCGAAGAAATAAATCTATAGAAGAAGACAGTGCTCACAAAAAATCAGGGAAGTTGCTCTGGAAAAGCCAACAGAAAAAATGTATCTTCAGTCATGAAAGTACAGTTGTAATACTGCCAGTAATAGCATCATCTGCAGGTACCACTAAAAAAATTTGTGATGGTCAAACACCCAGCACCACCTCAGAAGTGAAGTTACCCCAGGTAACTCTCCTAGCTCATTAGAAAAGACAAAAGTTCTGAGTAAAGTTAAGGATACAGTGTGTATGTTATAGATGAACCTTCAGAATTTGAAAAAGAGATAGAAGTCAAGAAACAGGGACAGTAATTAAAGATAGTATTGAATTTAGCTCTATAGATTCTGATACAAGTAAAGCATTTCAAGAAAAACAAAAATAAGCGGCAACAGCTGTAAGAAGAGACACAGAGTGATTTCAAAAGCAAAGCAACAAGATTTTGATGTGGAATTGAGAAGGATTCTGGGAAAAAGAAGGAAGCAGCCAAGTGTGAGGTCTGCTCAAGAAGAGCTGGAAGGGATGTGACTAGACCAGACATTTCAAAAATATACGAGAAGAACTTCCAGCAGAGCAAATCTGAAGAGTCTACTTCCACCCCAGTGCTGCCTGTGAAAGTGGTTGCAAGGTCTATTGATGAAATAATTGCTTCCCTGCAGTCTACTTCTCCATCTCCCTCAGACCAGATGATCAAAGAACTCCTGGAGAGTGTTCTTGGCCAGAAATACAACATAAAAATGGAAGTAGATGAACCAGAAAAAGAGCAATATTTTTCTCTTGGGTAAATATTACTTTTATAAGAGTTGTATATTTTTTTTTCCAGTTCCTACAATGTGTTACAACACAGAAGCCAGACAAAACAAATGGATAAAGACCTTAATGTATCATAGAATATTCTTCACTCTTTCTTCTGCTAGTTTTTTTGATGCCCCAAAAAAATGAAAAAGAACCAGTATCAAAATACATTAAAACATTAGCTCTTTTGGGGTGTTATTTTTATTACAACGCTTACAGATTAAAAAATATTTTTCTTTACTCTCCTTTCCCTTTTTAAGTTGACATATTCCAGTATGACAGATGAAAAAGTGCATTAAATGCATTTGGAATATCATTGGCAGTATCGCTTCTTTTAGTTACCCTTTTGATTGTGAAGTCTTCATAAGACAATTTCTTTTATTGTCATAGTTATGTAGATCATGTAAGCTGCTGTAAGAGAGCTCCTTCAATTAATTACAGCAGGTGATATCAGTAATAATAGGCATCAGGTAGATGCTAGGGAAAACTGTCCTAGATTTTCACCAGAAGTTTGACAATTTGTTTGTTAAGTAAACTGTTGATTTAGTATCAGATGGTTTCTTGTCTTCTCTAAGCAAGGCTGATAGTTTTGTTTCAGTTCCAAGACAGCTGAAATATACAGTACCTTACATTCCCTTAATGTGAGATTGACTCCTTTTTGATTGAATACAAGAACTAGAAGAGAAAAAAGCCCACCTGAACTAAGTTAATTTAAACATGAAAGTCCATGAGCAGCAGTAGTATGAAACTGCATTTCCAGTAGATTTATGTCCACTGATTTGATTTTCTTCTGAGAGCTTTTTTGCGTGGTTGAAACATTGGCAGTGCCTCCACTTTCTACATTGAATATTATACAATGTATATCAGTTGGCATTGAAATCAGAGAAGACTTTTCTCAGTGAGGCTGCATTGGGATGATCCCTCTCCATTGCTTGACTTGTATTTTAGGGATATAATAATTTGGAACTCTTTGGTTGCAGTTTGTCAGTTGATTACCAAAATTCTTCAGGCAGATGTGAAGAGGGTTAAAGAAAACTGGGAATACTGGAAAACTGTTTGTTGTTTCGCTTACCAAAAATAATTAGTAGTGACTGGTAATGTGTGCAGAATTTTGTGGGTTTCTTACTTTTTTTAATAAATGTGTTTTAGTATCTAGGCAAGACTTTCGAAGTTTTGCCTCTGCCAACTCCTGATACGTGAACTGATTTTTTTGTTGTTTGTAGTGTGAGTTGATGGGTTCTGAGCTTTGAAAATCTGACCTCTGGGATAATATAACATTTAATTCTTTTTTTTTCCTAATATTTGATCTATCAGGTTAAAAGTAAAATGAAAATTTGAACCTAGTGATGGCTTTCTGTTCCAGTTTTTTGTTTATTAATTTTTTTAAGGTAGGGACATATGGATATAAGTGAGGATGACTGAGACCCTTCTTGCTGATTACCTTGTATTTGAATTCAAAGTCTTTTGCAGCAGGTGTCTTTTGAACTGAAGTGACCTTATAATTAGGTTGAAGACTTTAGCAGTTCTTTATTATTATTATGCATGGATTATTTACTTTACACTAAGCTTCATAGCTTGCATTCTCTAATGAAGTAAGAAGTGTATTCTTTTAAATGAAGAAAGAAAAGAATGGAATTGCTAAAATGAAAACATACTCTCAGAATTAGATATGTTTTTTCATTTCTTACACACACAAAAATTTAATTATATTCTCTTTATTTTATTCTCAATCTTGCATTAATGACTGGTTAGCATTGACACCATATGGTGTTGCTGAGGGGGCTGAGTGCTGGTTTTCCCCCTGCATTGAAATAGCATTATCTGGGAATAAAATGCCAACTTGGTTGGACATCATTACTTAGCCCTGTGTCCTTTGGTTATCAGTAGTGTTTCCTATCATATTTTCTGTGAAACACAGAATTTCTATTATAAGGATAATGTAGCTTCCAATGCCTGGAGTAATTTTTTTGCCTTGAGGCTTATTGCTAACTCTGAAATATATTGAGATACTAAGTATATGTTTGGTTTAGTACCCATAGGAAGGTGTTTATATTTGTCTCAGAAATGCATTATCTTGGTGAAGAACCTGCAGCTCCTCTTTAGGTGGTTACTCAGATGAGCTTGGGAGGGTGGTAAGTAAATGAACAGCATTTTTGTTCTCTAAAAGTAACATCAAATTTGAATGCTTCTATTAAACAAGGACTATGGAGTCCACTGTACTAGCAGTATAAAAAATATACTTTAGTTTTTTAAAAACACCTCTAGCTCTTTTCAGCTAATCTCAATAATGAGGCCTTGACACTTTCTCTGTAATGCATTAACCCTCTCAAAAGTGGTTTGATGGAGAGTAATTATTGCTAAAATTCAAGAAGAGATAGATTTGTATTAGCTTTATAAAAAATACTAACAGGTATTTGCTTATAACATTGCAGTATCTCATTATTTAGTCTATATTTTTTGTATGCTTCAGCTGATGTGAAAATTATGTTACAGATATACTGATGTATAAAGAATAGTATTTTTAGGAGGCTTACCGAAAAGATATATTTTTTTTCCAGTGCTATTAGATGTATTATAAACAACATGGAAATGAACAAAAGGCTTCCATTTATTTCACTTAGTTCTATTCAAGGGGTGAAACCCCTAACTCTTCCTACTGGATTTCTTATTTTTTGCTTACAGGAAACTTGTGGAATGCTCTTCTCACTGTCTTAGCATCTGTTAGAATGCACCTAAATCAAGACCATGATGCTTTTTATTACAAGTTTGCAATACATTATAAATTCCGGAAGCACATGATATTGAGTATGGTCAAAAGGGTTGATCATGGCAAAGGCTGTGGCACTTTCTGCTGCTTGCTGAAGGGAGCTGCTTACTCCTCAGGGGTAGGCACTACCACTCCTGGACACCCAGAGATATTTTTTTTCCAGAATAGTTAACTCATTTTACTTTTTAAAAAAAGAAGTTTTATTTTCATAAAGTTGCACAAAAGTGGCTCAGAACAGATCTTGTGTAGATGGTTTACAGGTGTGGACCCCTGAAATCTCTCTGCTTATTTTCTCAAAGTAACCAGTGCAGTTTGTTACATTTTATCAGCAATATATATCCGATTCCTGAGGATCATTAGGCCCACATAATTTATGGTTCTCTTAAAAATGCTACAGACTTTATGATTCAGGGAGTATCTTTTTACCTTTGAGTCTAACAAAATTGGAGATTAATCCTCATTAGGTCAGTAAGCTGCTATTATAATATGAAAACAAATCTATTTTAATCAGATTGGTTGAAATCTCCCAGAGTTTCAAGCTTTGTCAAAAGGTTGCAGGATCATTAGCTTTGTTTGTGTATAAACAACTTGTATAAATTCACCATGTTAAAATGTATTTGTATATTCACACATCTAGAATGACTTTGATTTTCCATTTATCAGGGTCTTGTCTTCACTTTTTCAATCAATATAGAGAGGAAAACAATTTATTTTAATAGCATGTAACTACCAAATGAGGAATCAAAGAAATATCAGATAAAAATATTTAGATCAGATATATTTGAGGTAATTATTAAAAAAAAAAACAAACCCCAAACAACAACAACAATAAATCCTAAAAGTTTTTTTTTTTATCTAAGGGTTCATAAACTTCATAAAATAGTCTTTTCAACTACAGAGGGTACCACAAATATACCAAAAGGACTGAAATTATTAAAATGGTTTTTAATGAATTATCAAGGTGATGGGGTACCTAAATAATTTTCTATACCTCTGAGAGGAAGGCTAATGTCTAATAAAGATTTTTTTAAAAGGCTCAGTAGAAGTTTCCATCACTTCTTAGGTTAAAATACCAGTGCAGGAAACATCTTCCTCAAGGATGGGCAGAACATTCAAGAACAGATTCCCACAGGAATTAAGAGTTGCCACAGTCCTTTTATCGCCCAAAGTTTATATCACACCTCTTTGACCTTGTTTTTGTTAAGGCAAACACATGGACCATAGTATGTATATTGACAGTACACATAATTTTATTAAAATAACACAATAGCATTGGGCCTGTGATTCAACCAGGGTGAACGGACAAAAGAGAAAACACCACACCCAACAAAGGAAAGAAATCACATACCATGTACAGATGTCTAAAATGAAATTAAGATAATATTTGCTCATATAATTCTGTTGGTTTTGACAGAGCAAGAAAATTAATATGTAAAATTTGCGTATTATGCAATACTTTAGAAACGTAAGTTGATCCAGCCAGGTTGAGTAAAGGGCTTTGTGAAAATTTCTCTTTTATTCCATGAACTGGATAAATTACATAGGGAAAGAATCACAGCTGGCTTATTACATATGGACTCTAATAATAAATAGTCCCTGGTAATCACCATGCTTGAAAACATGCATGTATTGCAAAGAAGAGGAAGGTTGGTTGGTATAGCTTGAGAAGATGATGCCGAATCTCTTTCTTTTAGTCCGAGTTGTTTCTCCACTCCTCTATTTTAGTGCGTTGTTCACATGGCAATGAAAAACTAAGGAATAGGAATTTTTTTTTCCTTTATCTGTATTTTCCATCAAAGGTAGGTAAGTTACTAAGGCTTTGGTTAAAAGCAAGACACCAACATGTACAATATGTACACGCAAGGCCATAGCTTTTTGTTGCTTTCTAGTTTACTTTTTTGTGGTATTATATGCATCTATCACTTTTTGTTAGCCTACAGACTACATTTTTGCTTTTCATTTTCTAATATACAAGAAAGATACTACAGTTCAGACCATGCTTCTTACATGGTATAATGCAAAATACCCTAGGCCTTAAAACCCAGTATTTTTAGATTGATGGGTGGATAATACACTCAGGGGAATAAAAATTGTATTGTGTAGAAGATTCTTACATTAGAAAGCAAGTGGACATTTGTCGTGTCAGTAAATCATGACATGTCAGACTGTTTCTAATACAAGTTCAGCTGATAGCTTTACTCCATCCTTGTGTTAGCTTGTGGCTTCTTTCCCCAGAAGTGTTCACTGTTCTGATAGCAGTTTTAAAGAGCAGTGCTCCCAAGTGAAATGTGGATTAGATGTGATACTTGTTTGTTGCCACTGTCGTCAGTGCTGGGCTCCTCAAGGCAGTGTGGGGCACAACGGGTAAAGACCGTGCATGTGTGCTAACATGGAGCTCAGAACACACACTGTCCTTAAAACTGTCTGTGTCTGTGCTGAGAACTGTTGCCACATTTAAATTCTGCTTTTTTTCCTTCCTTTTTTTTTTT
>VXAC01005140.1:280446-323694 GCA_013399225.1 Rhipidura dahli | reverse complement strand
TTTTTTTTTTTTTTTGTACCCAGAAAGGGGAATTATTGAGCCACTGCTTTGATGAGCAAGAATAGTACGCCTGTGAACTAAAAACAACTTTAAATTTTGTAATTGCTTTCCTGCTAGTGGGGGAATTATAATTTTCTCCTCTGGAGAAAATGATTAACTGAGAATTGCACTCAGCCTGGAAACTTCTCAACTGTGAGCAGTTCCATGGAGGAGTCATTTATAGTAAAGAGTAAAGCATGTGTGTAAATGTTTGCAAAAGATGAGCCTAAGATCATTTGTCTCTAAATGATCTTGTTTCTTTCAAACTAATTTGTGTAATGAATGCTCAAACTTTAATTTACACATGTATGTTCTTTTGAAGTTGTTTTTTTTCTGTAAGGTGGTAACATAATTTTATTTATTTTATTCTTGTTTGACATTAGTTTTCTTCTCTTGCTTGTACATTAGGCAGCAATAGAACAAAGAGGAAGTAAAAAATGGATCTCAAGTCCTGCCAAGTTTTCACCAAGCAAGCTTGGTAACATTCTGAATTATCTAGGAATGTTAAAATATAATAAGTTAATAGTGCTTCTATTTGCTTGTGAGTTGTTAAGATAGTAGTTCATGTTTTAAACTGATAAAACTGGAAAGGAAATTCAACACTCCTTGAAAACATTTTGGTACTTCATAAATCACAAGTATACCCTTATTTTTCTCTCTTTCTTTTTTTTGTGTCTCTTGTTCTTTCCTTTTCATAAAGGGTTTCATTTTCCAAATGCTGGATATAAAGAATTTTGCTTTTATTAAGTAGCATGCCGATTAGGGAAATGGAATCATAAGACATCCATCTATATTCATATGTATTAGTGCCCACCATTCTATGCTTTTCATTCAAACTGTTTTCAAAATTCAAATATTTGAACTTAGATATGTTTGGGAAATTGGTTAGTGTTTAGAGGCATTACTGATTTATTTGCTTTAAAGGTTCACACTTCTGTTCATATAAATTTCTGATATATGTTTCTTCCTACATTTAGCAATTTTTCTTACCAGTGCAATCTGTAGAAGAAACAGACCGGACCTTTGATAAGAAATTTTATAAATGTTATTTCATGTTGATTGTTGCAGGTCCTTTTCCTATTACTATGTTTATTTTTGGAAATCTAATTAGCTGAGGAAATATTGAGGAAATATTTGGCTTAAGATAAAATTGATACAATGTTCTAGGTGTTTCATAGATTTTGAAACAATAATGGCATATAATAAATACTGTACTGAATTTCCTGTCAGGGAAGACAAAAACATGTTTAAAAATTTTTTTACATTCATCTTTTGCATCAGTTTCTTTTCTCTTTACCTCAGAAGTTCAGAAAGAATCTCAAGCAGCAGAACATAAATCTTGTCCAAAAGATGAGCTGTTAACATACAATAAGCAGGTGAAACAGGTAAGCAGGTTTAGTACTATTGTGACATGGTATTATTTTGCCATGCTTAAGGTTTTGATACTTTATAGCATACAGAGGTCTGCAAGCTGTTTCCTTACCACCTGCCCTTTAAAAAAAGATTTTCTATAAAACAGGTCTTCATACTGGTCTTGCAGCTTAAGGTTAGAGGAAAAAACAAATTAAGGTTCATTCGGTCAGATGTTGGGTTAGGCTTTTCTTTATGAGATTGGAAAGAAGATTATACATGGAACAATGTATAAATAGAATCCTGGCCTACATTTAACAAGTGGATGCCTTCCTAGAAAATAGTTTAATGCTCAATATCCTTTTGGATTTGTGATATTTCACATGAAAAAAACCTGTCACTAGTATATAAATTCTATAAAGCTTATATTTTTCAGTAGACAACACATATCAAGTGCATATAGAGAATAGGACACATTTGTTGCCAAGATGGAATGATGTTTTTTCTCATATATTGTCAATTTTTAACATTCTAGTATTCCAAGGTTATAACCAGATATTAAATAAAATAAATAAAATAAAACCCTAACCTAATTCCTTCTGCAACTTTGATGTAAATTATTACTTTGCCTTAAAATGGTTATTTACACTTGTTGTGAAACACATAACCCTATTTATTATGTCCACAATGACATAATGAGAGGGACAACCAAGAATGGGATATATTTCTACTGGACAGTGTTATGTGCAGAGGTACAGATAACATTGACCTAAACTTAAATAAATTAGATGAACAAGGTTGGAAAACTATGTGAGAAGACAGATGCAGGTGTTGAGAAGAAAGAGATAAAAGATCAGAATGAAAAGAGGATGAGACAGACACGTGGAAAGCTTTTTGATGGTCCAGTATTTGCGGGTTTATTGTTTCAAGGTCTAGTAATCAAAAAGCAGGGGTCTAGTCAAAATGAGAAACCTTCTGAATGTCTAAGGGCCTTGCTTCAGCTGCTTTTTTTAGCTCCTTGCACTGATTGTAGATTGTGTCTCTTCATGCTGACTGGAAAAAAGGCATAGAGAGAGGTGAGCCTGTGCCTAGAATTCCAGAGCATTAGCATCTGACTTTCTTGGTCAGCGAGGATCCAAAGATGCACAGAGTTTATTCTGAAGAGTAAAGGACAGGGCAGTGAGTCACAGGGAGGTGACAGAAATTCCCCATCAGTCCTGGCACTGCATTCTGCCATGGGGCTGCAGTGCACATAAAGTAGAGCCCCAAGTGGCCTGAGCAGTTTCAGTGGGCAGGCATTCTACAGAGAAGGATGAATATTTCCTGGAAGCTTTTCTGGTAGCAAAATTACTCCTGTTAAATGGGTTAGAGTTCTGTTGAAGAAAATGGATGAAAATTAAATTATTTTACTTTAAAAAATTCCTAATATCCAATCTAAACCTCCCCTGGTGCAACCTGAGGCCATTTCCTTTTTTTCTAATGCTTGTTACTTGGGAGAGGAGACTGACCCCCACCTCTCTACAACCTCTTTTCAGGTAGCTACAGAGACTGATAAGGTCTGCTGTCAGCCCTGTGTCCCCAGACTCACCAACTCCAGCTCCCTCAGCCACTCCTCACAAGACTTGTGCTCCAGATGGTTTATGAGTTCTGCTGCCCTTCTCTGGACACACTCCAGCACCTCTGTGTCTTTCTCGCAGTGAGGGGCCCAGAACTGAACACAGGACTCGAGGTGTGGCCTCACCAGTGTCCAGCACAGGGGGACAATCACTGCCCTGGTCCTGGGCTCATTATTGCTGATACAGGCCAGGTGCCACTGGCCATCTTGGCCACCCAGGCACATGCTGGGTCGTGTCCAGCCACCGCTGACCAGCACCCCCAGGCCCTTTTCCACTGGGCAGCTTTCCAGCCAGTCTTTCCCCAGCCTGTAGCACTGCCTTATTGGGATCCAAGGGCAGGACTGGTGACTGTAATCTAAGGCATTTTGCCTTACTGAACCTCATACAACTGATATTGGCCCATTGATCCAGCCTGTCCAGATCTCTCTCTAGAACCTTCCTACCCTCAAGCAGATCACTCCTGACCAATTTGGGGTTGTCTGAGAACTTGCTGAAGGTGCACTCCACCCCCTCATCCAGATCATCAATAGAGGCGTTTAACAGGGCTGACACCAATAGGGCTGACACCAACAGTGAGCCCAGGGGAAAAGCACTGGTGACAGGCCGCCAGGTGGATGTAACTCCAGTCACCACCACTCTCTGGGCTTGGCCATCAAGCCAGTTTTTATCCAGTGAACAATGCATCTGTCCAAACCACGAGCAGCCAGTTTCTCCAGGAGAACACTGTGGGAAACAGTGTCAAAAACTTGACTTAAGTCCAGGAACACAGCACCCACCGCCTTTACCTCACACCAAACAGGACATATTGTCATAGGAGATTAGGTGAGTCAAACAGGACCTGCCTTTCACAAACCCATGCTGGCTGAGCCTGATCCCCTGCTTGTACATGCCATGAGATGGCATTTAAGATGATTTTCTCAATGGCTTTTCTGGGCACTGAAGCTGACAGGCCTGTTGTTCCCTGGGTCCTCCTTCAGTCCCTTCTTGTATCTACCTTCCAATTAATTGGGATCTCCCTGGTTAGCCAGAACTGCTGGTAAATGATTACAAGTGGCCTGGTCAACTCTTCCAAAAGTTTCCTCAGTACTTTTGAGTGGATCCCATCTGTCCCCATAAACTTGTGTGTTTCCAAGTGATGTATCAGGTCACTGATGCCCCCCTTGGATTATGGGAGCTTCATTCTGCTCCCAGTCCCTGTCTTTCAGATGAGGGGACTTGGTACCTGGAGAGCAGATGGTCTTACTGTTAAAGACCAAGGCAGAGAAGGCATAAATAATGATGTTTGTAGGTAGTTTGAAGAGCATACTCTGCAACATCTGTTGTCTGTTGGTTGCTAACCTAAATATGCCAAATGATGTATAAACAATACACAGAACAGTGTCACTGATGGTAATGTTTATAATATTAAAGAGTATGATAAGATTACTTATTAAATCTAAATTATATAGCATTATTTGAAAACAGAAAAGTTTCCTAGTCATTTAACAGTACTGGGGTACTGTGATGATGTTTTTTAGACAGTATTTAATATTTTGGGCAGCTTGGCATTTCAGTAATGTAAGGGTGCTACTGTTATGACAATGCTCATCAGTGTGTGTTCAGTGATCTTAGAAAAGAAAGTAATTTGCAAGTTCTCCACCTGAAAAAAACATGTACATTTGGTTGTATTTAACACAAATACTACATAATTCAAATCTATTATTCAACTTGAAAGTGCATGCTTTCACTTTTAGACACAGAAAAATTAATGGAGATAAAAAGAAAGAGAAATGGTTTTAAAAACTCATGTGTACTAGCTAAATGTTCTAATGCATCCTTAGCAGAACTATTTTTAAAGAAAACAATGGCAATGTACTACATACTAATATTTCTATAGAAGAATATTCACCGGTATGTTTTTGTGACACATGATTTTGAAATTATTTTGCTTTGCTTAGTGGGCTGCAGAGCCCATGTGATTTCAAGAAAAGTTGATTGATTGTGTAGATGAACTTGCAAATTTGGTTATACACAAAGCAGTCAGATGAAAAAATGTAGCTATTTACTTCAGTTACTGTAATTTTGTGTAACATTTGTAACTGAATTATATAAACATTTTGATTAAAAATGTTATGTGCTAGTTCACTGGTGTTTTTACAAAGGAGATTGAATAGAATATGAGATTATATAAATTTAAAAAGTCCATGTAATAGTAAGTGTGTTGGGCCATGTTCTCTTATTTTAGTGTTAAGGGAACTCCTCCCTGCTTAGTAGAGCCTCCATTATTCATGAGCAAGAGACTGCTGAAGTCCTCCTCCATGATGTGTTTCATGGAACAGGTGAGATCACAGAACTCAGAATAATGATTTTAAAGTAGCAGCTGCTGTAATTTTATTTTAGCTGTTTCAGTTAGCTATATTGGTGTCCAAAACATCAAATGCTGAGTATCTTCTGTTTCTTTGGATATCACTTGCATGGGTTTTTTTGTTATTGTTTTTGTTTTAAATTATTTAGTATCTAGACATTTCAAAAGCTGGAAATGACAATGAATATAATCCAGTTACTTTTTTCCCTTCAAATTTGACAAGAGATCATGACAGAAACTTACGTGACATTCAAAAGCAAAAATCACAGCCTTAGATGTGGTTCATTTTATTGATACTTTTTAGGTAAATGTAATGCTTTAAAGATTTTCTGTACTCTAGACTTTTTTTAGCTTATTGTCTATGGAAAATTTTGATCAGCTTTCAGTTTCTCTGCTAAACATTAAATATCTGACTTTGTTCCTTTTTATTTTTTTCATGGATGTGCTGACATAAACACTGATGCTTGTTTCAAAAAGAAACTGACAACATACAAAGTGGTTTTAATTTTGAATAAGACTTTTCAGAAGGTAGTGACTCATTTAGGTATCTTCTGCAGTTCTCAGTACCTTTTACATAAAGATTTATGTTCTCGTTTATGAAATAGAAGCTTCCACATTTTTTCCCTGAAGTGATTCCTTTTAAAAACTTAAATACTGTTGAAATTGTCAATAAACATTGACATTGTGCTCTGTTATATTCTGGGAAAAATAAAGCTTGTGAATGAACAAAGAGAGCAAAATTCTATAGTTTTATGATTCATTTAACCAGACATGAGAATGAAATTAAATAAAAAGGCATTATTCTTGAAATAATTGTTTTCTTTGGGTTTCTATGGATTAAGGTAGACAGCCTTCCCAGACTTGCAGAAGTAATTACCATGGTGTAGCAGGAAGAGCTGGGCCCAAAAGTGGACCTACTTTTCATATTGAGAAAGACTTTTGTTCAAAACAAAACACTTTAAATTTCATTTTTCCACACTGTGTTGTTCTGTTTCTGTCTTTTTATGCTATGATTATACTTTATTTTCTTGAACCTGTTTTTTTTTGTTTTTTTTTTTTTTTTTTTTTTTTTTTTTNTTTGCTACATATGCAAGCTTTTAGGTGGAGTTCAGAAGAATCCTTTCTACTGATGGCACTGCCAGTCTGTTTGAAATATATTTAAGAGGTTGCAGGAAAAAGAACTCTGAAATGGTTGAGGTTGGACTAGATCTCTGGAGGTCACCAGGACATGGCAAAAGCTGCACAAGGGTGTAGATTCTGAGGCTCAGTTTTGTGAAACACATGCAGACACTTTGGCAACAGTGATGACTTCAGTAGTTCCTTTTCCCTGCTGTTTGCTTTTGCTCCTGGATTACAGTGAGCTGTCCTGGTCAAAATTTCCATGTGGGGATGCTCTACAAAGAGATTTAGAGATCTAGATGAATTTCTGCCTTTACAACTTTTTTTATTACTATTATTTATTCGACACGGATCAGTTATTTGATTTATTTTGCAATGCGAAAAAACAGTTATTGGTGAAACTAAGCACAACAAATAAATAGGAATGAGCAGCTGTGGATGAGAACAGTAGGAATTCCTTACATCTGTGTTCTTATTGGAGTTCCTCTATTTAATAAATGCAACCTTGAAGAAACTTTCTTAAAAATATTATCCTTTAAACTACATGTATGTTTGAATTTGCTTAAAAACACAACAAAAAATTGTAGACGTGTTCATCTCTTCTAAGTTTATTAGTTCTGCATACTAATATTATTTTGATGCTCATTTGATTATTCACTTTGTAATATATATTGAAATACACCAATCTTATACACTGTTCAGAAAAAACAATTTAGGTAGGGCACACTGGAAATTTTGTTTTATTACACTTTTCTGCTTATTCCTTATACTGAATAGCTGTGGGCACTGTTGTGGTATGTGTAGTGACAGCAGTTCTAAACTGTTGTAGTTTAATTTATTTGTATTTTTCTGATGGTTAGAGCTGTTTGTGTGCCATTGTTCCTTGTACTACTCCAGAGTGGGGGTGAAAATATCCACGTAACTTAGCAGCTGGCAATGCTGTGTTTAACTGCTGTTCATGAACATTTTAGCTCCATCACTGGATGTGCCACATAGAGAAAGAAAAGCAACATAAAAAATGAAGTTCAGAAAGAGCTACAAGGAGAACACAACCTGTAACAATCTTTGGCTCCTCAGGCTTCAAATGTCAAGGAATTTTTAAAATTATTTCATAATTACAAAAAAATTACTGAAAATACATGAAGTTATTGGTGCATAGCAATATTGCCAAGTTTGGAGTAATGATGACTGCCATCATTTAAATTTGGATCTGAACACTTTCAGTTCCCAATCTAAATGATCAGATTTAGTTTGGTGACTCTAGTTTAATTTTCTGTTTATCTCCTTGAAATAGTTCTGATAAGGTTTTAAAATACATGGAAGCCATCCAGTCCTGTTATATGCAGATGAAACTTCTCTTGACTGCAGCAGAAACTGAAGTTGCTTATGTGGGGGTTGCATTTGTCCATACAATTCAAAGAATAATCTAATCAAAATAATTAAAAACAAACAATGGAAAATACCACAAATTTAATATAAGCAATGCCAGCTGTAAGTCATCATCTTTAAATAGAGAAGATGTATTAAAAATTCATTAACTTGAATTTGTATTACAGTCAGTGCTTGTCTGAAATTCAGGAGATTTTACATGGAGAGCTGTAATTTAAGGACAACTGCTTATTACCTTGCTCTTGTCATAGGGTGTATCTGTCATTCTCTAGTAGGAGTGAGGATTACAAAAGCAGAACAGACTTTGCTAATTTAACTGATCCTGTCCATCCCATGTCAAGTCAGACTCTTCAGTTTTACGGTCCCCACTGCTAATAAGATCTTTACAGATAGCTTTGTTTAGATGTACCATAGGTTACTTCTTCACTTCTCTGTAAGGAAAGAGGAAAAGAAAAAGAACCTTTATTTATTAGATTTTGTTGTTCTTAGGGTCCTGAAAGGTCTATTGGATACAGAAGAGAGCCTTTTTATGGCAGGCCTTAAGTTTGTAAATGGATAATACTTTCAATTAAGTAGCTGAGAATAGTCATGGGAAAAGAATGCTTAAGTTTATGAAACAGTCAAATTGGCATTTAAGTGACCCTTTGCATGCCATTGCTTATCTGCATTGCTTAAAGATCATTTGGTTAGCAAGATTATATATTAAAACAAATAGTGTCAACAGACAATGAGTGTTTTACCTTCAATAAATACTTACTGTCAGATTATCAATGGTGCAGAAACTGCACAATTTTCTAAAAAACCTGTATTTAGTGCATTAAGTGAAGGTAATGTAGGCCACACACACAGTATTGTTTTTTTATGTCCCCTTTTCCAAAGAATGATAAATAGTCTGTTTTAGGAGAGTGTGTGCTGTAAAAACATTCACCTTTACCTGCAGCATGCCCCAAATATTTCAGTTTACATTGATAAAGCATTCGTTAGCTTCATTCAATGAAACGATACCTTCTACACAACAGCAGCAGTGGTAATGCAGTTAAAATAGCATTCACATTGGGTTTGGTGCTATTTATTTAAAGTAAATGACAAAACTTAGAGAAAAAGTCCCTAGAAATGTTAAAATTATTTTGCTTGCCATTGTTTAGAGAAATCATTCTAAACGTTTTAAGTTCAAAGTTAAATTGTTTGACATCTTTTTTTTTTTTTTTAAATTTTAACTGTGTGGTAGTTGAATTGTAGAGAAAGTGAACTGTATTAGAGCATCCTGAACTACTACAAACAGTTATGAAGATTATATAGTTGCTATTGAGTTTAAAAAGTAGTGTGAAATGCTTCTTTCTAAATTTAAATTAATACTATATATTTATTAAAACATTGATATCTGATCTTACATTCCAGAACAGTTACTTATTTCTACTCATTCTGCTAAACTGTTCAATTATTTAAAAAATTCCTATGCATCATATGGGGTTGCAGTAATCATGCCTTAAATCCTAATCAATCTTATGTGTTATATGATTGACTTACTTTTCAAACTGGATATTTAATTTTTATGTTTAACTTGCACTTTTTTTAAATAACAATGATGCTATATTCATTCAGGCAAAAAAGCCATTGATTTCAGTAGAGACTTTGGATTGGAAAATCTGTGAAACTGACTTGTTGAAGCATAAGCTAACTAAGCACTTTTCCATATATAAAAGTTGTATTATTTAAAAAAATTATTTTGCGCAGTTTTGATTAAAATGAAGGGATTTATTGACAGTCTTTCCCGTGGGGTGGTCATGTGCCTATATATACTTCATGGAATAATTTTTTGACGGTAAGTTAAAGTTCTATTATATTACACTAATTTTCATGTAATATTTTTTCTTTATATGTGTGACTTCTTTATTTTTGCTGTCTTTTTTTTTTAATGTAAAGAAATATAAAATATTTTTGTAACATGAATATGTGTCACATGATAAATCAATCTTGTGTTTTTCTTTGTTTTGCAATTGTTGCTGATTTCCTTCTTATAATATCTGTTAATGGCATAAGGCATATAGGTCTTTATAAGAAAACATCAAGTTTTTGAAAGTGTCATTGCCTCAGGAGAACCATGGTAAAATAGTAAAACCTGAAAATTATTCAGTGTAATTTCAAAATGGAATTTCAACCTTTTTAGTTTCAAATATGAAGGCACTTATGAACTTGCATTAAAATAGAATGTATTTGGGGAGCCATTTTTGATTTTTTTTTACATCTCGGGCATTTTTCGTATACTGCTCTTCACGTTGTAACTGTCTGCACATTAGACATTTATTAACTTTGTAGAGTCCATACAGTAGCCACAGACTGTTTTTAGAATTTGATCCATGTCCTGTGGAAGTCAATAAACTTTCATCACCTTTAGTACAACTTAGATTGAAGAGTTAAATGGTAGAATTTTTTATTTTTAACTTCTCAAAGATAGTCAAAGACCTCTTACTTCCTCTAAAATCAACAGCTGAATTGAAAAGCTAGGAAGAAGTTCAAGTGATAGCATATTATAAAAATAATTAAAGTTTTAAGGGTATTTATGAGGTACTCTGTCCTAAGAGAGAATTTAAAGATGAATGTATACTTAAGGTTTTCACAGAACATTAATTCACGTAGCCAAATTAATTGTTAATCTGTGTTACTTGGTTTAAATTTTCAGTGCAACAAAGGAAAGACCTTCTTGAGACAGGAAAATGTTGACTACTGCACTTATTTTTTTGCTTTAGATTTATTATCAATGATTTAGCTTTTACCTGTTTTTCTTTTCTAAACAATATGATCTCTACTTCTAGCAGAAATTACTGGTCACTTTATACCAAGTTTTTATGTTTGCAGTTTCAATCTGGTCTCATGTATGTCCTGATGTAATATTTGATCGACCGAGGTAATTAAGAATCTAGGGAATAGATATTAAGATTCTTGATTTCTTTTATTTTTATTTTTAGAGGTCAACATTATCCAGGCATTCATCATCTATGTACTGCTTTTCTTACTTTCATATTACCTCCTTATTTGCAACAGTTTTATCATGTTTTAGACAGAAGAGTTCATATGTTATTTACAGCAGGGGACATGGGCAATAAGGAGGAAGAACCTTGAATGAGCAAGTTGAAAGAAAAAAGGTATGAACTTACTTATTTTCAGAGTTTCTATGATTTAATTACTTTTTTAATGTACAGGATTACATGTTGAAAAATAACTCTCATGGTGTTTCAGGAGTTTATAATTTTAAAGCAGCGAAGAGAAAGACTTGGAAAATTTCTCTATTTGGTAGACGTGTTTTTAAAATAAGCAGAAAGAGGGTACTAAAAGACTTGTACCTTACTTAGAATGTAAAATGTACTGTTTGTTTTTAAAAATAAATTTCATTTTGTAGAAATATATGTTATATGCCACAATTTAGTTTATAAATAAATCCTACTCACATGAGAGGTCCCATTGAAATGAGGAGAAATACTAAACAAATACAGTAGGCTTTCTGTGAATGTGAAATTCTGCAGTAGTAAAAGGTTTAAAGTACACACGCACCAGCCCTTTATCACAGACAGTCTTACCTCAGTCCGGACTCTGCAAACACTTAGGAACAAGCATAACTTTAACTAATTGAGTGTGGTTCTGTTGAGTTCACACATGCACAAAATGAAGCACAAACGTAACTGGGACCTAGATAAACTTGTAGTCAAAAGTATTAATTGCATAGATAATAGGCAGTCATGTGATAACTGCAGGATGTTTATGAATGAGGAGCTGAAGTAGAACAAACTGCATCATAAAGGTAGCATAAAGGCTGAGGCAGCATGTAAGAAGGGATCTGTCAAAAAATTAATTCTACAAAAAATAATGATGAAATGTAAATGAATTTTGGAATAACCCTACCCCATTTTATCAACTTATTATATTACCATTTTCTATATTTGATGGTAGTGTATTCCTAAATATTTTAAAAAAATAATGTGCTTTGTATTCTGTTATGTCCATATGAATGAATATGAAGCATATTCTTTTTTCATTGTTTATTACTTTTTTTGTATGTGTCTTTTTTGTTTGTATAGCAATATTGAAAAATTCAGAATTGGAGCCCTAATACTCTCAAGTTTTTCCTCATGGTTTTTGAGACTGGCAGTTTGCTACTTCTAGTTTCTGTGTATCACCAGCTCCAGAAATACTAAATAATTGTTTATGAAGTCTGTAGTGACTAAAGAATGGTAGAGTGGTAAATAAGGATAAAACTTGGTCAGTTTTACGGGGCAATTTGTGTAGCTTGTTAACTTGGGCTCTCTTGAAAAACACAAGTTTTAGTGCTTCCAAATGCAAGGTCATAAGGATAAGAATAGGGAATTAGGGTCATACTTTGTAGGAGGGAAGATTGTATCCTGAAAAGCAGTAATTCTGAAAGGAACTTTACAGTCTTGAAAGATAAGCAACAGAAGATGTCTCTGTAATACTCTCTGAACTTTAAATTAAACATATTTACCTTAAAATAAAGGAGGTGAGACATTACCAGTACTATAGAAAAGAAGTTTTGGGATTAGAATTATTATGCAGATCTTTTCTGCTCCAGATAAGTTCTCTAATAACTGAAATAGTCATGTCAGCACTTGTTCTCTCTCTTGGCTGCAGGACTTTTGCATTTTTTCTGCTCAACAACACAACTTCCTGTATCCAGAATGGTCAAATAATCCAATGGTAAGTGAGTTTTGAATCCTCTCCTAAGCAATGAATTCTCTTATCCTGACTCTGTGCTTCAATAATATATTATCATAAAGAGGTCGAATCATATCTCTGCCCTTTTTCCTCTTATAAAAGAAAAAAAACATTACCTTGCCCTTTCTTGGAAGAGTGGATGCATCCACCCTTAGAAGAGGGTGCCGTGTTGTGGATTTGAAATAGAGGGAAATATTTGCTGCAAACCCTGAAAAATCTGATTTCTAGAGTGGGGCAGCTGATTTCTTGTTGGCTAAATCTGTGATTCTTCTTCCATATCAATGTTTTCAGGAATGTTGTGCACTTAATGTACCTAACAGAGTGTTCAGATAATTTTCCTGGGGAGCAAGCAGAAGTGTCAGTTCCTGTGTGCATTTGCTCTTTTTCTTTACCTGTTCCATATTACGACTTAAAAAGATCATTATGTAGGTTTTACACATGAAGGAGAGACAGAGTAGGGGTGAATATGTTATCTGTATGGTTTACTTTCTGGTGCAAGAGGGTTTGCTAAATGAAAACATAACAGAGCCAGTTGTTGAGGTTTCAGTCCAGGCAAATAGAGAGTAGCTATAATATTACAAGGTGCAGCAATGAAAGCAGCAGATTCTGAAATGATCCGCTATTTACAGCCTTCATATTAAGACTAGATTTCTCTCTGAGGTATAACCTGAGCATTGCCCAGGCAATTTTGAGCTTGGTGCATGAATGCTGATGAAATTTTATTATCTGTATTATTTAGAAGGTCAGGTTTGCTAATAATGGTGCTTCTGTCTGCCTTTAAAACATGAATCCACAAATTACTTTATGAAAGTTTTTAATAATGGAATTCTTCTGATGCAGTCAAGATCCAAAGCATCAAGGATGGCATTATTTCAGGGTACAGGATTAGGCCCTGATGTTTCCCTTTGGTTTCTGCTTTTGTCAGCAATTTGGGTAGTATATGAATATAATTCATGGCCTTTGTTAGAGTGTTTGCTTTTGATGCAGCAGCATTTTCTGTGTGTTGGACAGATATATTCATAGAATATAAGGACTCAGTAAGGATAAGGACAATGACCAGCATTGTAAACAGGGATCTCAGCATACCAGTAACCCAGTCACTAACTATTTTGCAGAACTTGGTGGGAGAGGAATTAAGGAAATGCTTGCAAGAATAAATCAATGGCTTTTTGAGTGTTTCTCAGGTGTGAGAGGCAGTATAAGGGTGGGCAAACTGGTGTTCAAAAAAGAACCCTCCAAACTTAGGAATTCACTGATGGAGTTAGAAGTCACAAACATCCTGTGAAGTTATCATTTTACTGTTCTGGTGATGACAAAAAACCTGTGAATGGTTTGAAATCAGAGGAGCATCAATTATTTGAATACGTTTGTTTTTTGGTGTTTTTTTTTTCCCCTGTTACTTCAAAGAATGGGATAACATTCCAAGGAAGCAACTGTGATCTTTGTGGTACCACTTTGAAAGATTGTGAACACAGCAGGGTGATGTTTGTCCAGGCTAAAGAAACTGATGCTTCAGCAAGCATGATATGAAATTAGATACCAGACTATTATCTTTGTAGAGATTTTAGAAAGAGTTTAATTTTAGAATGTTGTGAATGATGCCTGTGATCTGAGTCTGTGCTAGCCATGGTGAATGAAGGAAAAAGGTAGTGGGGAGGTCATGAAGGTTGCAAAGGCAAAGGCTCATTAGATTTCTGTCTGTCAGCCTTGCTGAGCTGAAACTGGCATCTTCACATCCCTAAGAGAGATCATCTGACATTTTTGTCACAGAACAGTGATTAATGAGTGATTACCATGGAGAGGGAATCTGTACATGGTCTTTGACTAGATATTACTATACACTGAATAGAGGAAGAAGAGGAGAGAGTGAAGGACAGAACCGCTTAAAAAAAGCAGAAAGTTGAAGGAGTTAGATGGGAGTAGAACTAGAAGAGATGAATTGTAGAATCTATGGGAGGATGGGACTTGAACATGAGAATGGTTCGATTTTTCAAGTAGTCAACAGGTAGAGGAAATGGAGGTGAGTCTAAAATTTATAAATTAGTAGAACTTCTGGGGAAGGAAGTTTTACTTTGAGAGCTACATTCTTCAGAAAGGAAGAGAAGTACAGTTTAAAAAGAAGCCCATATTAATATTCTTTGCTGAATTCGTTTAATCCTTGCAATGTAGAGAACTAAATTCTTTGAAGCACTGACATCTAGTGGCACCTGTTACAGCCACCTGCTCTCCTTTTAAATACCGGTTTGTGAAGGGCAAAGGGATCATTTACCGGGCTCTCATTTAGGTCCCTTAAAGCTGTTCACATTTCATAACTGACCAATTCCCTGCAATTAGCTAATTTCACAAATGCAAATGATCTATGTGGGGGTATGCATGGTTTCTGGGTACTAGATAGTAAAATTCAAATGTCTTTGTTAATAGTTTAGACAGCAACAGAACTATATTTTTTCCCCTCCATTTCTGAGTTCTTCTGTGGAAAAATCTTGTTTGACTGTAACAAAGTCCAAAGGCAGTTGTAGGATTTTATGTTAAGTCAGATCAAGAAAGCAATAATTTTCTTTCCATAAAGTCTTGTCTTCCCTATGAAAAATATCCACAGGCTTAAAAATACATATAACTTTTCATTCACACCTGAAAAAAAAAACCAAAAAACCAAAAAAAAAAAAAAAAAAAAAACCCAAAAAAACCACCTTGAAAAGCAATGTGTATCAATTTATCAAGACTTAAAATTCCCAAGGTCAGCTACAACTCTCTCCTGAGACTGACTGTATTAAGTTCAATTCATCAGATAACAAAGGTGCTTTGTTTTTGCACTCCTGTTTAATCTTGGCATGCTCTGCAGTCATCAGCTTTCTGAGAGTTAAAAAGCTATTTTTTTATCCATGAAAACCAGTATTAAGCTAAAGATATTTTTAATAAGGCTATATATGGATTGTCAAACCTGGTCCTTGCAGATATCCTACGAAAATTTCAACAAGATTTGTAGCTTCATGTTATGTTTGTTAAGATTCGTCCATAAAGGAATGCCTGCATCTCCCTGAGATATTCTGATTTTACACTTTTTTACCAGCAGATGGAAACAATATTATTAGATCAGTATTATTATTACTTGGAATTTTTCCTCCATGTTGTTTCCCTCTCCAGAAATGAAAAGTCTGATTGTTGTTTTACATTAATTGCTATTTGATTATTTAGTATAAACTCCTTGAATTGATAACTACTTGTGACAAAAGTACCCTAAAAGAAGGCCAGCTCTTTCTGCATTGGTGCCTCAAAAATCACTTTTAACCACCAAATGATAAGGAATATTGTGATTGTTTTATACCTTTTTGCATCTTGTACAGCTTTACTTGATATTCCTTTTGTGCAGATACACACCTTGAAGAGTCAGAACGACCTGTGGTGGGCTGATCCTGCCTGCATTCCAGGTGCCCACAAAAGCTTCTTGATCACTTTCCTTCTCAGCTGGGTGGGGGAGAGAAAATACAATGAAAGGCTCATGGGCTGAGATAAAAACAGGAAGAGATCACTCCATTTACCATCGTGGGCAAACCAGAACTGAGCTGGGGATATGGAATTAACTTATTACCAATCAAAGCAGGATAGCAAAAGCAGAAAAAAACCCAAATCTTAAAAACACCTTCTCCCCTGCCGTCCCTCCTTTTGGGTTTAATTTTACTCTGGAATTGTCTGTTTCTTCTCCCCCAGAGACACAGAGGGATGTGTAGCAGGGACTGAGGTCAGTTCATTACACGTTTTCTCTGCTGCTCCCTCCTTAGGGGGAAGACTCCTCACATTCTACCCCTGCTCTAACATGGCATCCCTCCCATGGGAGACAGTCCTCCAGGAACTGCTCCAAAGGGAGTCCATCTCACTGGCTACTTTGTGTACTGCTCCAGCTTGGGTCTGCCATTGGCTCACAAGTCCTCCCAGCAAACCAGCTCCAGCATGGACTCCTCTCTCCACAGCACCACAGTTCCTGTCAGGAGCCTCTGCAGTGTGGGCTTTCCACAGGATCACAGCCTCCTTTGGGCCTCCACCTGCTCCAGTGTGGGGTCCCCCAGGGGCTGCAGGTGGATATCTGTTCCCCTGTGACCCCCCATGGGCTGCCGGGGCACATCCTGTCTCACCATGGTCTGCACCACAGGCTGCCGGGAATCTCTGCTCTGGTGCCTGGAGCACCTCCTGCCCCTCCTTCTTCACTGACCTTGGTGTCTGTGGAGTTTCTGTTTTTGTCATATTCTCACATACTCTCACTCCTCTCTTCTCTGCCTTCCATTGATTTTGCTCAATTTTTCCCTCCATCTTCTTAAATATATATCCCAGAGATTATCCTACCATCACTGGTGGGGTTGGCCTCAGGCAGAGGTGGGTGCATCTTTTATTGGGCTGGAAGTGGCTCTGTGTGACATGGAAAACACTTCTGGCAGCTTCTCACAGAAGTCACACTGTGGCTGCTCTGCTACCAAAACCTTGCCAGTAAAATCCAGTGAAACACCAAATGCTTGGATATAACAGGAAGGTCAAAAGCTTGTCAGAAGTTGAGAGCTCAGTTCTTCTTTCTCTTTTCCTTAAGAAATAGGTAAAAACTTCCATTTGGCGAAAGGATAAAATGTTTGATTTAATAAACTGGTCCCAGACCTGCAATTTTTTTTTTTTTTCTTTTGTGTAAGAACTACAACTTATGGGTTAGTACTACATTTTAAGACTTCCCCTTTAATGCCCAAATGTACTTCAGGAGGCATTTTGTTTGTTAAATGAAATGGCTGGTTCTCAGTTATGTTAAGACACCCCCTTCCCTCTGCCACTTACTCAATATTCTGATCCCTTAAGTAGGTCTTTAAATGGAAATGCATTGCCATTAGCAGAAATGAGAATATATAAATTCTCTAAGATATACCCCTGGCAGCGAAATTTCAGCTAACAGAAGTACAACTTTTACATGCCATGAATGCACAAAACAACTTCATGGTTAATTTAGTGTTTGCAGAAAAACTACCCCAAATCTGACTTACACCAGTAGATGTCAGTGTTGGCATATGCCAATGTGTTGAGAAAAGTCAAGAGTCCCATTGAACATGCATTTTAATTTGCATATATGTATGAATATCTGAATATATGAAATTGACTATTTTTTCTTGTTCTGATAAAATGCTGATGGTTTAGTTTTTACTAGGTAGTGCTTACTCTAAGTCAAGGATCTTTCAGTTTCCCATGCTCTGCCAGAGTCTAGTTAAAAATTTGTCAAAATTATTCAATGTTTCATTTATTTTTTATAATTAATTTCTTTTAATGATTAGTAACAAATGTTTCCCCCGTATATTTCAGGAAGTGGATATGAAATTGCGTTTTCATTTCTTTAACAAAGATGTGTCATGCCTACAATTAAAGTGCAAGTTAGTGAACTGGAAATCACAAAAAGATTGAGAAGAAATACATTTGTTATACTTGCTTAATAATTAATAAAAACTATATCCCAGAGGATAACAGTTATTCTTTCATTTTTGATTTCATGAGGCAACTCAAGAATGGCAGCACAAAGTACAAGGGTGCCTAATTCAATTCAGATATTGACTATGTTTCCATATAGTACATGTGTGCTTCTAAACATTATACAGAGTCCTCCTGTCTTTTCTTCTGGTGTCTGAATATCCTTCAATTCATGTTTTTGTAAATGTCACCACCAGTGGCAGGTATTTTTTATTTTAAAATGTAACTTTCCTACAGTGACTGGGGTTATTTAATTCAAATTTCTTGGGACAATGTTTAGGGAAGATTGATTTTAGTCCTTTATGAGCTTCAAATAACTTTGAATTAATTTTTCAGATCCCTTTGTTTTGACACATACCCTGAGATATGCAGATCTTTTTTCCCATTTAATAATAAAATTTTTTTTCAACAGCATAGTCCCCATGTCACTCCTTTTTTTTTTTTCCCTTTACAACTTGATATAAAATCCAGTCCATTAAAACTAAGGGAATGTGATGTATAAATCTTATTTCAAATGAACGTCTAAATAAATTAAGTTTCCTTTTTTAACAGACAAGTTTGATTAAAAGATCAGTCTCAGCTCTGGAGATGAATGCTTTCAAAGATGAAACTATGTTAAATGTGTCAGCTAATTTCAAAACCAGCATGAAAGAATTGAAGGTGATAAAGAAATGGATAGCTGAGCCAGAGGCTGAGACAGAGATCAGGAAAAGCTCCCCCACCAAGCCTCTGCTGAATCAAGCATCTACTTTGGTTGTCCTCAGACAACACAGGCAGATGTACCAGTAGAAAAACACCTACTTTGGCTGGACAAGAGGATGGTGAGAAATGACCTCAAATGGCCTCAAAAGGGATTAAATACAGTTTTCCGAAGAAGAAAGAAAATGAAGAAATCAAAGCAAATAATAAGCCCTAGAAAATTAGAAGGTGTGGTTAAGAAATTAATTCAAGCCCAAAAGTTTCTTAAAAGATGTTTTTTAATTAATTTGTATTGCCTTTTTAAAGAATATATTTTAATTTCCAACTGTATTACCAAATTACAGGTAATTTTAAATTTTTTAATATTAAATATTTCTCTGAAATTAAGCAATAAAAGTTTAGTTCTCTAGGAATGATACATTTCTTACTGCAGAGAAATAAAAAATGCTGCTCAGTTTTCTTTAGGACACTTAGCATGTACTGCAATTTAAATGGAAAAAGCATTGCTTCATGAGATGGCACAAAAAGTGTTATCTAAATAAATATAAATGAATTGTTAAAATGGACAATTGTTTTCCTCTGAAAGATGAGGGGGAAAGAATACTCCTGCTAGTTTTTTGATATTACTTAAATACTTATGTTCTAAGTGTGACCTGCAAAAATTCCCCAAATGTTATCTGGTTTTGGGAACAGTTGCACGTGTAGTTATTGTACGTAAAACTCAGAGGCTCAGGCCTGGTTCTTCAGGACAGTTTTCCATTCAGCTTCTCATTTTTTTATTCTTTTAGGCACCTTTCAGCAGATTTATTCTTACAAAAATCAAAGATACTTAAATGGTAAGATGCCCTGATATGGTGAGTTGTGACTAAGAGAGGAGACCTTTTCCCAATGCCTTGTTTTGGACAGGAGTAATGTATGCTCCTTGCTGTCTAAAGCTTTCATGTAAACTTTGATAAACCAAGGGGATTTCATTTTTGTGCTATTTTGCTTGTCATTCCTGCATGGCATGGCTATATTTTCTATTTAATTTTCCAATTTTTTTTCCTAGTAGGATTCTTGTGTATAAAGTATTATAAATATTAGGTACATAGTATTCTAAATATATATATATTTAAAATATTTCCTCTCTATTCCCTTCTGGTATCCCTTCTGCATTAGAAAAGTCAGTACTGTTTGTGTCAAAGACTGTTTCTATTAAAGACTTTTGTTTCTTTCACTCTGACATCTCAAAGCAGATATTGATATTACACATATCTGAAGGTTCTTATGTTGGATTTTTTCCAAATTAACCTTTTGGAAATATCCTTGTAAATTCAAGAGCTTTTTTTCCACCTCTGGGTGGTGCTGCTTCTGTTTATATTTTCATGGCCTCTTCCTACTGTCACTGGGATTTATCTTTTATGTTCTTCTGTCTAGGATGTATCATCATTTATCCAAAAAATAAAATTTTTGGAAATTGTCCACTCTGAAATACTATCCTGTCTTAGGTTTAGCACTGTCCTTGTAAACCTAAGTTAAAACCTTTGGAGGAAATAGGCAGGCAACTGAGAGTAAGTGCTGAATGTTTGGGGGACATGAATCAGGAATCAAAAAATTCTGCTCACTTGCAGCAAAAGTAATGGCTTTTGATCAATGTCTGGTAAGTTAAAATACTACCATTAACAAGAAAGCTAACAATAGAGTTTTGAATGTTTGTTGACAGGCAGATTGAAATTTGATACTGTTAATATGTCTGAGAACCTTTAGTTAATTTTAATATATTTTTCCTTATGTCTGTGTCTCTTGGTAGGCTTCCTGTTTGTGATAAATTCAATATCAAGGTATTTCTTTGATATTGTCTTAGGGTGAAATTTTCACTCATGACACCATTTCTGTTAAGGTTTCTTTTAGGGCAAAAACTTTTATTTTTCTTGAGACATAGCACCTATTTTATCCACCTGCAGTATGCAATACTTACCCATTACCTTCCAGACTTCATAAATTATCTGACCAGAGCATTGATTATATTCAGAGAAACTCAGTTATCATCTTGAGTCTATTTTATTTACTCCAAATTTTAGAAACAAAATGTCAAGCCTGTGAAAGGCTAAAATGTCCACACCCTGGCTAAGTGGATCATTGACCAACAGGCCAATATCAGCTGCAAAATTACTTGCCATTTTTATTGCATATTTTAGTGAAAACACTATTGACTTTTCTTTTTCAGAGACATGAACACAATTTGTATGCATTTAATGGATCCTAGAGACAGGTTATAGACCAAAATTTGAGAATTACTGATGCAGCAGGACATTCTCAGATTTGCATGTCTCCATTTCCATAGGGCTGTAAAGTCTGTGTTATATGCATAATGAAGGTATGTGAAATATCAATATTTGTCGAGAGAATTTTGTTAGGGAATGTTAAGTACTTTCTACAGGAATCGTAACAGAGTTGTTTGAAAAGTTTATTGCTTTTTTTGCAGGGACAGGTTAATTATTTCTTACTTTCAAATAGAGGAATTCTGACTTCTAGAAACAAATAACTACTTTAAAGAAATCATAAACCACAGTAATATCTCAGTGGATTAATATTTTTTTGCTGAATATTCTGGTATCTTGAAGTCTGAATCTGCACATTTGTAAACATTAGTAAAATTTTTCAGATTTTTAGGTTAAATAAAATTTTGTTGGTCAAGGCATTTTCTTAAAAATGCTAATAATACCTTCAATGCAAAAATTGTCTCATTTCCTGTGTACTATTGTTAGCACATTTGAGAAGTTCCTTCTGCAATACAACTAAGTTATTTACTTATTTTGTTTATAGCCTGTAAGCTTATATCACTGCTGTTTAATGATCACTGGCATAAACACTTGATTTACCTCTTCTGAGACAGAATTTTTGTTGCTTTGGGTAACCTGAATTTTATAAATAAATAGAGCAGAAATAAAGCTGGTAAGAATCACTGAAGTGTAAGTTAAATTTTCAAAGTTCTTTTTTTTCTCTAGATGCCTTTGCCTAATTTAACAAATGTTTTTGTATGCATGTAACTTTACATTAGTTCTTTTATCCATTATAAAGCAGACCTGGATCTTTGAAGTCTCTTGGAGTATCTTGGAGAACAGATATATTTTCAAATAGAATATGTTTGGAAAAGTCAGTGCTATGGAAATTAATAACTAACTTCTGTTACTCCTGCTGGCTAATTCAATGCATTACAGAATGTCTAAAAATTAGCAGCTACCAATGAGCTTGCATCACTACTTTTAAATTTCTTTTCAAAGCTAATGGAAATGGAAATAGAAATTAAAGGGAAAAGGAACAAAAAATAAAATGTGAGAATAAAAGAATATATTGTTTTTATGCTTGTTTAAGACTTTCAGTTATTAGGAATAACAAGAATGAGGAATAGCATCAGGTACTACTGCATTTTTTTCATGACAAGTTTTCCAATATAACCCCAAAAAAAAGGATGCACTTATGAAACACAGTGTATGTTTATTTTGCTGTTAAGTTCTTACTACAGCTATTCGGATTTTTAGTGCTGTGATCAAGGAAGACCCCAGCAATGACCAGGTGGGACAAGAGTATTTTAATTTTAAGTGGATTATTAGAATAATATTAATATACATAAGACTGATTATGCATTAAACAATAACAAAGCAATTGCATTTCCAAAGAGGTGTGGAATAGAAATAGAGTAAGACTTTTAGGCCATGGTATTCATTGGGGAATTTTTGTATTACTTTAATGAGTTTGGATTAGTCCCTAGACTTTAATTTAACTAAGCAGAGAACCATGTGCTCAAATCCCAGTGGAGTAAAGCAAATATAGAGTCAGTTGGACTTAAGCATGTGCATATTGCTTTGCTCTAAAGAGATGGCTTTATATAGATGCTCAAAGTGAAGGATGCCCTTAAGGATTACATAGTTCTATGACTAATTTTCATTGGTTGCCTAGACACTTCTAGTTTTAGCATTATGCTGAATTAATGTTTTCCATTAAAATTTTGAATGAAGAGTGAGAAGCATCTTTATTTTTGAATTATAAAGATCATTTAGAGGTTTGACTCACAAAGACTGAAAAAAGTTCATGTAAGTCATAAAAAATATATATATTGCCCTACTAGAAAATGTGTCTTCTTTTTAATATGGTTCTTACAAAGATTTACATTCTCTCTATACTTTCTTCTGGATTAATGAAAACAGATGTAAAAGAGAAATAAGAGCAGGTACTCAATATCAGATTGCAATACCTGAATTCAGGTATCTGCTTGCTCTTTCCATGGGATGTGGATGTCTGAGAAGCCATTATCACCAAGGGCCCTAATCAATACAGTCAGTAAACTCTAGGTAGATGGAGTAAAGGCTTTTCTGTAACCTGTATTGTGTTTGCATGGCAAGGTTTTGGCAGAGGAGGGGGCTACAGGGGCAGCTTCTGTGAGAAGCTGCCAGAAGTTTTGCTCCATGTCTGACAGAAAATGTCAGCCGGCTCCAGGATGGACCAAGACCAAACAAGGTCAAACAAGGCTAAAAGGCCAGTAAGTGTATTGGGTGAAATAATTTGCTATCTTCTCCCTGGATTATACTGATTAGCTCTTCATCAACTGTAATGAAAAGCCAGACACCTACCATATGTCAGACATACACAAATAGAGACCCAAATTCAAATGTCTTCTGCCAGAACTGATTCCTACCCAGCTTGAGTAGAAGTGCTTAGGGAAGGATTCTTCTCTGTGTGTCTTCTACCTGGCAACCCATCTCCCTCATCACAGGGACCCACAGCACCTTGCAAAGCCTTCCTGTGGCACTGGGATCCTGTGCTGCTAAACCTGCCAGTGAGCTGCCTCTGTGTGTTGCTGCTTTCCACCTTGGCTGTAAAGTGAAGGGCCAGCAGGGCACACAAAGGCACCATGGAGCTTCAGGCTGGGAACACACAGCAATGTTGAACTGTCTTTTTGACAAGGCCCATTTTCTGAGACTCTGCTAGTTCCTAAATGTTTGGGCTCAGATGTCGAGTCAAATTCAACTTGAGCAAAGACTGTTTGTGCTTAGAGGTTAGCTGGCCAAGAATGCTGCTGATGGATAGGTGATTACAGTAACTGAAAGTCAAGCTTACGTTGTGAAGACACTAGTTCATTTATAAATAAGGTAATATAAAAGTTGTTATTTGTTATCACTCTCCAGAAAAAATCACTTGAAGTACAAGCATAGCTGCAGAAAAGGTGTATATTGCACTGGAACAGACTGTGCTCAGAGGTTGTGGAGCCTTCATCCTTTTGAACTCTGCTTATTCTCTATGGCACTGTATTTTAACAGGGCAGATTTCAATGATGGTTTGAAAGAATATGAATCAGCTGAGAAAGACTTTTCTACAGTTAATGTCTTTGACTTGACATCACTTGATTGCACAAGTTATGACCTTTCCTGAAGGGATAACTCTTTTCAGATTTTTTTTTCTTCAGAGTGGCTGGTATGGGGCTGTGTTTCGGATTTGTGCTGAACACAGGTTGATAACAGAGAGATATTCTTGTTATTGCTGAGCTGAGTTTACACAGAGCCAAGGCCTTTTCTGCTTTCCATACTGCCAAGCTGGCATGAGGTATATGCTGGGAGGAGACACAGCTGGGACAGGTGATCCAAACTGACCAAAGGGATATTCCAGACCCTGTGACATCACACTCAGTGTATAAAGCAGGGGAAAAAAAGGAATAAGAGGGGATGATTGGAGTGATGGTGTTTGTCTTCCCAGGTAACTGGTATGTGTGATGGGGCCCTGCTCTCCTGGAGATGGCTGAACACCTGCCTGCCCATGGGGAGCAGTGAATCAATTCCTTGTTTTGTTTTGCTTGGATGTGTGGCTCTTGTTTTCACAATTAAATTGTGTTTATCTCAATCCATGAATTGTCTAAGTTCTACCCTTTCAATTCTCTCCCCAGTCCTGCTGTTGGGGTGTGATTGAGGGGCTGTGTGGGGCATGATTTCTAGCTTGGGTTAAATGACAATGTTACCATAAATATATTTGGACAGTTTTTCTTGAAATTTAATCTTAACATGGTTCTCCAGTATCTGTTCTCCAGTAATTTGGAATATGAATTTCTAGTAATAGCTTTTAAAAGTGTTAATTTTGCCACATTTCTATGAAAAAAAATATGTTACATTGCAACACACAATAGGGAGAAATCCTGTGTGACTATGACAGAATTCAAGTATCACAAGAGCTATGTCAGGTCTGGTAAGACCACTGTAACTATGTGCTTCTATGAAGAGTTTCACTGTTTGTAGATTTTGCTTATTTTGCCTTTAGTATTGACTGTTACATTACTTAAGCTAAGTTTGTGGAAGACCAAGGTGACTGAATATTTATTTACTGTTTTTTTGCCACATCTTGTTCTTTTTTCATATTTATTTACCCTACTTACTTTTGTGGAATCATCTGCAGTAGATCAAGTGTAATGTACAAAGTATAAATATATGTGTGTCTGTATTTCCATGCATGGTTATCATGTTGATGAAATTGGGGAATGATTTATGTAGTTTTCTGCCTGCACACAAAGTTGAAGTTTGCTTGCAAATTGTGTTGGTGGTATTTTTGCTCCCTTTCTACTGCTCCACATACCTTTTTCAGTGCTCTTTTTTATTATTGAAGAATTGTTTATTGATGAAGTTGCTAAATTATGCATGATTCTATGGCCTTTTCCTTTCTTTGACCTCCTTATGAATTACCTGCTGATGGGTTGTGAGATAGTGGTACCCTCATCATGTATAGTGCATCATCAAACTTAAATCAGATTGAAGAGTGATCTAACCTTTCCCTTGGATCCTTTTCTTGTAATGTTCACTGTAGATTTTCTTCAGCTTAATCTCTTTAGAATGCCATACAGAAATAGATACTTAAAAGACTTTTATCTTCTCTTTTAAAAACTGAAGCCAGATGCAATAAGTTATGACTTACTATTAATAAAGTGACAAATAAATGAACTGTACTAATCTCTCATCTGCTTGTAATTTTTTCGTGATGGGTATGTAGATCTATATTTTTTTAATCCTTTAAACCTGAATATTTATTATTTCTGTGGTTGGCTCAGTGAAGTTAAATTTTTAGAGGTTTCATCTTGCACATAATACTTAGGAAATGGCTGGGTCCTGTTGTCTTTCCAATCTCAGCATCTAGCATTGCTCTCATTCACAATTCAGGGACCATGTCAGATTTTTTAAAAGAAAATGGGAAGTGGATGGAGGATTTATTTGCACGATAGAGCATGAAAATTTCAAGTGGCATGTTCAAAGCTAACTGCATTCTTTGTAAAAAATTATAACTTTTTTTTCTTCAATTTTTTCTTCTAAATTTCTTTTCTTACCTAAAAGAAGTCTTATATTTTATAAACATTTGTAAAAGTAGTCTGAAATATTTTGTCACTAGGAGCTCTAAAATATTCCACTAACAAATTGCTATTGCATTTTGCACTTGAATTTTTCTATTAGTAGGGACTACAGTAGGTTTGTGACATTCTGAATTTTGCCCAGTTCATGATGGGTCAGGTGTTAAACTCTGAGGTTACTTCCCTTGCTAGCAATAGATTCAATAAAATTTCATACTGGGGATAATCAAAGTGATTTTACTTCTCAGATACAGTTTAAGGGTAACTCTTGTCCCTTGTTATGTGGTGGTATTAATTCTTCATGGATTTAAAATATGATAATCTGAGGTCCAGTTTTATGCATTTATTTCCTCTCATTCTCTTTTTCTAGAAAATGCTTTTGATAGACTCCAGTTAAACACACCCAGTTACTAAGGAATCTCAGTTGCATGCAGGCTTTTCCTCCCTCTTTCAAATACTACATGCACAGCTGGAAAACAGACCCACTGGTTGACTAATAGAGGATGCAGGAGAGGATGTGTTATCATAAAAAAAGGATCAAGGAAGATATTTTCGTTTGAAATACTTCCCTATAAGGGAATGGGAAGTTATGGATAATCTTTCACAGAACAGTAAGTCTCACATGGACACCTATCAACTGACTGGTAAAGCGTTTTCCATGTATAATTTAGACTTTTCAGATGTGATGCACCACCAAAATGATGATGAAGCACCTCTTTTAAGACCATTGAAAAACAAAGGAAAGTGGTCCTTTTCGAAACAAAATGGGAAACTATTCTATATTTAGGAAAATTTTTTGGGGTTTTGCAGCAGCCCTTCACCTACAGGTATTGGATCAGGCCTTTGGTTTTATAAAATTTATATATAAATCTAATATACTTGCCTCTCAAGTGAGGAAACATCTCATAGTATTAATATATCTCTAGTTTAATGATGTAGACTAAGAAAGAATGTGACAAGCTGTGAAAGTGAGATGGATAGTCTGTGAGAGAAAAGTAAAGGACTCAGCAGTCTTTCAAAAGTTACCAATGACAAATGTAATTGATTTTCCCATATCTTCACCACATCCTCTTCTGTAAAATAAGTAGATAAAAACTTTTTTTAAAAAATACCTCTTGAAAAATCTTTATCTTCACTTTGGAGTTAGCATGAGCAACACAGCTGTCTGTAGCTTACAGAAGAAAATAATTAAGGAAATTGACACTGAAGTGACAAATTGAAAATTTCCATGACATTAATAAAACACAACAAAAGTAAAAATTTCATTTTTCATAAAAATGAAAACATTGTGTTCTCAGCTGAACTCTAGTGTCAGGCATTCATCTGAGTTTCAGATATTTGGGTGTACAGGAGTGGTTGTTTTTGAGAAGTAGGTCCTTGGGACAGGCCAGAATACCTTACAGAAAGTACAAATCCTTCCGACTGGCAACATATAGCAGGCATGAAGTGAATTCCAAAATTAAATTTGAACTGAAACTGAAGACTGTATGTGTGAGATACCAGATTTACAGGATTGCTGTACAAGATTGCCATAGGGATGAAAGTGAAAATGTGTGAAAGTGAACCAAACTCTGCACAGCTACAGTAGAACACAAGCCTAGCAAGAAAGGTGGTACCATTTAGAAGAAAACCTGGGAGAATTAAAAGATAATTTAGGAAACCTCTTTATAAAAATCTAATGAATGCAAATGGTCTATCATTGTGTCTGAGCCTGAACCGTTTTCAGTTTGCATTATGGCTGCTGCTATGGGATTTTCACTAGACAGTAGACAGTAGTTTTAGAGTAGACCAATCAGGTTTTATTCTTCCCTTTCTAGGAGTGCATATGAAAGTCAATTTTCTTTGTGAGTGGCCAAGGAAACAAATCAAAATTAATTTTCAATATAAATGATACATTTTTTTTCCTTAAAAAATACATCTCAGAAATGTATTTTCTTTTGAAGACTGTGCCAAATGGTAAATGATTTGTCATTTTGAACAAATTAAACAGACGTAATATATCCTAGCAGAAGAGAATATGAAGAATGTGGGTAATGGGCTTACTAATTTCTGAGAAAGATGCCAATTTTTTCACATTATTTATGCACATGCTACACCTGTACTTCAGTCTTAACGGTACTGCATTTTACAGAGCTGAGAAAAAATTGGGTTCTAGCTCAGCCTCAAGCCGTCTGAACTTGGTATGAGCCCAGCATGAGAGGCAGGATGCAGGTCTGGGGTAATGCCCCGCAGAGAGCTGTACAGACACTGCTGACTGAAGGCTGCCTCTGACCCACACAGATGTTCTGTGCCACGGGGCACTGGGACAGTGACTGAAGGCTGCCTCTGACCCACACAGATGTTCTGTGCCACGGGGCACTGGGACAGTGACTGAAGGCTGCCTCTGACCCACACAGGTGTTCTGTGCCACGGGGCACTGGGACAGTCTGTTTAACACTCTCTGTGCACCACTGCCACAAGGGCAGCTGGAGCACCAGGTGCTCTAGGCTGGTATGGTGAGTCCTTTGGTGAGCCACCTGGGCCAGCTACTGTGATTAAGGTAAGAGCATCCCTGGGTGGAAGGAATATTAACTCAAGTTACCTGTTTTGTCTTCCATCCCACTCCCCATCAACCCTAAAGCCAGTGCTCGAGCATCAACTCATGTACTGGAATTAACGTGCTTGGAGAATGTGCTCTGAAAATGCCAGTGTGTAAAAAGGTGAGGTTTTAAGCAATTTTATTCAAAAGGCAGCTCTCTTATCAAGTGGCACGGTCAGGACAGACCACCAGGAGGGGCCAGTTGTCAATCTCAAGTGGAGCAAATCCACTCCTCAGTAGCAGCCCGGCTACACCAGCAGCCCTTGTCTGTTGTGAGGAGGTGTTATAGTACTTTACTGGTGTTCTCTGATGTCTCGGGTTTAGTTGACAGTATTGATCTGTCACTTCCTTTTTGACACATTATATGCAGTTATTTTATAATAAAATGATAACTGAGATTATCACACATCACAAACACTTACAACCATCCATGTACATGAACATGGGGAGAAACACATCTCCATGTATATACACATGCAATAATATCAGTAGTGAGTGGCTTAAGCCCTGAGAAACAGCTCCTTTATTGTTCATTTTTTTTTATCCTCTTCTAGTTTTTATGTACTTTCCTACAAAATGAGGCATTCAAAAAAAGAAGGCAAACTATGAAGAACATTTTGACTGTTTGCAGTGGTTGGTTGTATTTTACAGCGAGTTTCTTTTCATTCACTCAGTAAATTCTTTTGGTTGAAAAATGAGAAAGGCTTGCCATTGCTCTCTGTTGGAGTTCAAACAGAAAACCTAAAATGTGACCACACCTGGCTTCCTGAGAAATTCTCTAATCTGTGGCTCCTTCTGAGCCATTACCAAAACAGACACGACTCTTTGTTTGCAAAGAATGAAAAAGGTAAAGTGCTTTCACTCTGAGGAACAAACTGCAAGGCCTCAAGCTGAGAGCAGCAAGCAGAGGCTGTGACCTTCTAGAGCAAGTCTTTGTCAGCATTAATAAAAGGAGAGCAGGCATCAAACATTTTCAGAGCTGCAAGCCCGGTTTCTCTGCCTGGAGATACTCAAATAAATTGCAGTTTCTATATCTTTTGTGACTAGATAAATATGTGGATAAAATGGTCATCCACATCCTGATTCAGAATTCACTAAATTCCGTGAAAGGACTTAATCTAAATTTTGAATCAAAGCTAGAAGCTACAGAAAAACACAGAGCAATACTCACTCCCTTGACATTGCTTTTTCCAATATTTATGAAAACTAGAATGGTGTGTAAGAACTCTTCTTGGAAAATATATTTGTCAGCTTTTTCTAACCTGTTTGATAGTGATGCAGTGTAGGAAACAACTTTTTTACAATTCGTAAAAAGTAAATTTATAATATGCAAACAGCTTTGCAACGAAATGCTGTTATCAAGTAGTTAAGGCAAAGATCATGTAGTGATCTTTGAAGTGTATTCTTTGCTGAGGTTGTTCTTATTGGAAATGACATGAAACACAAAAATTCACAGAAGTTCATATGCTATTTTACTTGACAGTTACTTCCCTAAATAAACCTGTGTGGTGTAGATGAGTTCTCCTACAGAGGTTCATCTCTGTTACAGCAGGTTTTGCCTCTACTACTTTTTAAACAGACATGTCTGCTATAAAGTGAGGAAAAACACATCTCAAGTGCATGGCAGAGCAGGGTTCTGTTCTCAGTTGTCCTTGTTCCCCAGAAATGTCAGGTGGCTATGAATGTTGGAGAGATCCTTTAAGCTCTTGGGAGAGGGAATGAGCCTTTTTGCTTGTCCTCACTGCCAAGGTCACAAGATATTTCTCCCTGAGATCATGTGCAAGGGGAACCTTGTGCCTCACACTTTCTTCTCTCCTCCCACACTTGTGGGAATGGTTCAAGGGCTCACGGTAGCCAGGCTGTCCCCAAGGACAGGGGCTGCCTAGAGTAGAGAAGAGACCCTTCTGCTTTCAGGGGCGCCACAAACACTGCTCAACTCCAAGAGGGGTGTTTTCTGAGCAAGGGCAGGGTTGAGGATCATGTATTTTCCTTCTTTCTCTTGCAGGAAGCCAGCCTGGGAGGAGCTGTCTGCAATGCCAGCTGTTGCCTGTATCAGGGAGGCAGGGAGCTGTGGCAAGAGGAGAGAAGGCTCCAAAGGAGTAATTCCCCACAGCCTCGACAGAGAGAAAAGGAGTGGGAGAAAGGGAGTGGCACCATCATTTGGGGAAGCCTTGTCAGAGCTGTGAATGGCCTCTTGCACACCTTGGCCTTGCTCATCTTTTCTGCATCTTTCCCCAGCTCATTCTGCTGGGACCAGCACTTGCATCAGAGAAGGTGCTTCAGGAGGTGATGTCCTGCATAAACTTCATATCCTGCATAATCTTTGTAGCCATTTTCCATCAGGAGAGGTTTGAAATGTTTAATTCAGAGATGATTTCCTCTTGCTTAAAACCCCACTTTTTTAGTGTTGTGCTTTTTAAACATTCTACCTAGCTGTAGTTTACCTTCTGATGACCCCGACCAGCTTGGTGTCCACAAAGTTACCAATTATTAATTATGTGACTTAATAAGAAACTCATATACAAGTTTTTAAATAACCAATTGATAATTATTTAACTTCAGGCTTTCCAAATAGTATTTTAATTGTAGTTAGACTTATTCAGAAGCTATGAAGTAAAGAAAGAAAAACAGCACGATTAAAGACTAGCTTTTTAGTATCTAAATTGTGTATCAAGCAGAATAAATGTGTCAAGGTAGTCTCAATATTCCTATTGAGCTAATCAGTCCAGGAATTATTAGCCTTATTTTCTAGTAATAGAATTATCTAATATTCCATTATTTTCTCCTAGTTGTTTTCAGGAGCTTGCAGGGATAAAATACATTTTATTTTCCAGCAATATCAAAAACTTTCTGACTTGCCTAATCTCATTAAATATTACAGTGCTATGCTTAACAGTGATAATAATACACTTACAGTGTATTTGTTTCTGTATCAAGGGACACTGAAATAGTCTGCCAGACTTTACAATGTAAATGGGAAGCTTCTTTCACGTATACTTAAAAAGAGTGGTAAATGGGACATACATATAAGAAAAGGACAGGAGACAGAGGATTGCTATTGTGGAGACATAAATCCCATCACTGTGGATGTGACTGTGCTGTATTTATGCAGGCTAATGTTTTTTCAGCTGTTGCTCTCCACCTCAGGATGCAGGTCTTGCTCTCATGGCCTTGCAGAGGTTTGCGTAAAAGGGCACAGTCAGTGCAAAAAGGGGACTCAGCATCCCTGTTTCTGATCAGGAGAGGCCATCCTTTGCAGCAGGTGTAGAGGAGGTCAGGTAACTGTCTTCTGAAGACATACAAGGGCTGCACATTTTAGTGTAGCTGCTGCCACTATTTTGGCACTTGAAATCCTGACCCCTTTGTATTTCTCTTAGCAGCCCTTCTCTGTTACATTTCAAAGTGTGTTCTGGGAGAACATCTATGCAGTCCTGGCCCATGTGCAGAGGTGTTCCTAACCCATCTGCTTGGTAAACTAAAACACTTCTGGCATGGCATCCTCCAAGTGGCAGCTCACAGATTCTCCCCCAGACAGAAGGGAGACACAGAACCAACTGAAGATAAGTTCCAGGTGCTGATGACCATGTAACTCATATTTTGAGAAAGGCAGATGAATGAAAATGAAAGAGCAGCAGTAGCTTGCTGTCTTGAAAAGGTGATGCATGCCTCTGGTGGGACAGTACAGACTGCATGCAGAAATGTTGGGTTATGGCAGCTGCTGCAGATGTCGATGTGTGTACTGACTGTCTGAAACAGGATGGAAGCACTGAGTGCTGTGCAGACCAGCAGAATGACAATCCAATGTGAAGAACAGGACTGATTTATGTTCTGAGATATACAGGTCATTGAGACAAATGAGGCCTGTACAGATGTAGGTAGATATCTCTGCCTGAAACTTGGCTATAGTATACCTACTATACTTGCTCCCTCTTCTTCTTTCCTCTCCTTTTTTACTCTGCTTCAATGTCTCTGGTATTTGTTATACTATACAACAGTGTAGAATAACATACTTTTGCTACATTCAGAAATACTGAGGAGGTCTGAAATACTGTAGGAATGAAAGCTGGACACAGACTAGGAGAGCTGGCTATTTTAGAAATGCTGGCTGTATTTTCTGCCAGTTGCCAGGATTTGACATGACATGTAAAGAGCTCAGTCCAGCCAGGGGGCTCATGGCAACTGCATCTCCCTAGCTCTGGTAATTTGTTCCTCCTCTAAATTTTGGAAAATAACAACAGATGGATTTCTTGTTTAGAACAAACAAGGCAGTCAGGAGTAGAGCAGAGCCAACTGTGCTGATATCCCAGTCTTTCCCTAATGATCCATTAGTCCAGCTACTGATGTGACTCTGTGTTGTCAAGTAGGAATGACAAAACACAGTCCAACATGAATGGTGAAGTTTTCCTACCTTATGTTCTGGGAAACTGTTGCCAGGATTTCCCCCCAGCAATTTTTCTTTAAATAGGATACAATTAAGAAAATTAAACTGCTGAGTGCAAAATGAGAACTTTCTGGATATTCTTTTAGAAGGAAGGAAACAAGGATAATTCAAAATTTGATAGCAAAATTAGATTTGAATTAATTTCTCAAAGGTGTCAGAAAGGATTAGATGGCTAATTTCCCTTTTCACAAGCAACATGTACATTTATGTACTTTAAAATATTCCTTCCACTATCTATGTATTTGGTTCTCTCTATAAATCTGAAAATCTGGAATGTAGCAGATTGTTAGCTTTACTGCCATTTAAAGACAGTATGATTAGGGTCAATTAGAAACTTTTGGGCAGAAGGTCTTCAATAAAAAAGGTTGTTTTTGTTAAACTGAGATACTTAGTGTAAACATGCCCATTTCAGTGAATTCTTGTTCAGAAAAAAAGGCCAGCAAAACACAATTGATTTGCCTTGCATTTTTACATTTACAGAACAGGATACTCTGACTTTGCTTTAAAACAGCTCTTTTCTGTCTTGAGAAATTGTGTTTACTTTACTGAAAACCCTGAAAGGAGTTTAAATGAGGTAATACCATGTTAATTAGTTTAAAATAAAATCCTAGTCCATTAGAAAACAAATTTCATTTGGAATATTGCTTCTCAAGGGTGTTAAATTTTTCTACTTCTTCTCTGAACTGTAAAAAGCTTTCAGATTCATTTTATTCTCCACAAAAACAAAAAATCCATTTTTTCAATCAATGTGAGATGATTTTTGAGAAAAATTTACTCAAACTGTTGATTTTTCTTGGGGCACATTGCCAGAAAGTGATGAATGCTTTAGTTTTTCTGGCTCAGTATTCAAAATGTGGGGTATTTTTTGTGTTCTTGGAGGTACATCTAGAAAACATTAGTAATTTTTAGAAGTATGTGATTTTACCATTTCTGTTTTCCTGTGAGTACTTTGATTTGCGGGAGCAGAACATAGGTGTGGTGAAAGATAGAAATTAAAGAAAAATGCTGTCTGAAGTAGAAGAAAGTTCCTTCCTTTTTCTCTTCTCATCCTCACGCTTCAGTTCTCCCAGCATGTGATCCAGATGGTTCTCTTCAGATTCAAGCATGAGCTCAAATTCCAAGTTAACCAGGCAAATTAACTATAATGAGTAGGGAAAAAATTTGTAATTGAGTTTATATGGAAAAAAAAAAGATAAAGAACAAACAAAGCAGTAAGAATTTTACATGATAGGAGTACACCTACTGAGTATGAAAACATACTAATTGCATTGCCATAAACACATTGGAGTTCTTTGTTGATGAAATATTTTTATTTATTGAAATAAACAAATAAGAGTCCTTCAGAGTGCAGCATGGCTATTTTCCTCAGCAACTGAATTTTTTATGCATTTTTTCAGCTGCAGTTGGTATTAAAATTTTATAAAGTTCATTGTCAATGAGCAAATTTAAGCTTTTATGTAGCTTTCATTGCTCAAATGCAAGATATTCACTGAAATTAATGAAAGTCTGAGATCATCAATACATTCATAAATGATGACTGAAAAAACCACAAATGTGAGTTGCACTGAAGGTTGGTGTTTGCATCACATCTTTTTATGCCATAATTTAGTATGATTTCTAATGAGAAGATAATGCATTCAGCTTTGGAAAGAACCAAGGGAAGGATTGCTGCTTTATTCTTCCTGTGGTTGGTGAAAAATCAGATGTTTCAGCTGTAGTGAAAAGCAGGGAAATGGCAAACAAAATGGAAATAGGATGTCAGATGTGTAAAAATGGCCATACTGCTGCAGGTAGTTTGATAAACTGATGCAGAAAAAGGGCATGAATATAAAAGTTCTCCTGAAACCAGACGTGGATTTATTCAGGAGAGTTACCAACACAAACACAAAGGGTAAGCTCAGGCCCACCCTTGAGGTGAGCAAAAATCCCCTCCTGTGATGGAGATGTCCCAACAGCTTGGTGCAGATCCAGTGGAAATCAGTTGCACTGGATGTGGGCTGGCTCCTGTACAGCCACACATTTTTATCCACTCATCAGTGCTCTGGAAGAGAAGTGCAAAAGCAGGTAAAGCAATGACCACAAGCTGAATCCTTGTGCTGCTTGTGACTGCATCTGCTTAAATAAACTCTTGAACTCAGAGTTGCAAGAGAGCAAGTTGAAGAAACAGACTTCAGGGAAGCTTTGGAAATCACAGCCTTAAAGATGGCAGGACTGATTTTAGACATCTCAGCTGACCTCAGCCACTCCACATCCCCCTACACTGTGCTTCCCAGCACTTTTGGTGGTAAGAATGGGGTGTAGAAATCTGAATAGAGCCCCTGGGACCCCCCTGGTTATGCCTCATGCAAAGGCATGTGCATTTGCAAAGCAGTGTGCCTAAATTAAGCTCCACTCCCCTGAACTGCTTCACTTCCAAGGCACTTCCACTGCTTTCCAAGTGATGCCTGTGAGGTGCATTGGAAGATTCCACAGCTCTTCTCATGAGAAGTAGAGGGTGAGAGCACTTCCTCCACCACCTCAGGTAAACACAGTCACTTCCTCTGAGTCATTCTGACCTGCACAGCTTAAGGGGGGGCACACCATTAGTTCTGTTCAAACAGAGCTGAGGAGGTTCATTAGTGAGGGCAGGAATTGTTTAATCCACCTTGGCTGGGCCTGGACGAGGGTGTCTGGCCATGCCAGGGAGCCAGAAGCGATAAGAAAAATGAGAGCCTGACCTAATGAGCTGAGACAGTTTGGCTGTTCTGACAGAAAGCACTCCCTGAATATTCAGCTCATTTGATCTTCTTATTTATTGTTCTGGGGAACTGAAAACAATAGATTCAACAGAGATGAAGTTAAGTAGTATTTTAATCAAATAACATTTTTTTGAATGATGTGTGAAATGAGAGGTCACATTTTAACCTTTCCTTTACAATAAAACAAGACGTTAGCATTTTTATGTGCAGGTCTATGTATATTGTGCATTTTGTATAATGACTGTCAAGGGTGAGTTTTTCACAGCCGTTTAGGAGACAATTATTTTGATGAATGAGCAGCTCTTGCCCTTGATAGCTGTTAAAGTGTGTCAGGTTTCTTTTAGATGTTACAGACTTTGTGAGAAACCAAACCAATGATATTTTGATGATGAACAGGGATTTTTCTTCCCTTAGTAAACTGGATGCACTGGATACTGGTGTTGATATCAGAATTATTTAACTTTTTCTCTGACATTCTTTCTAATGTTTGCTTTTCACTTAATTATAGGTATATGATGTTACAGTTTCTGGGTGCTCAGGACTAGTTGTGTGAAGATTCATGCCAAAAGTAGCTCTGCAGCAATTTTTATAAATTCTCCAATTTCACAAGTGTTAGGTTTTTCAAATAATTATGAACAATTTTAAAAAGTCTCAGAGCAGAAACAATACCGGATAATAAGCTTATTTTAGATTACTTTTTACAAAATAACTAATCAAATCACATAACATAGCAGTTGTCCTTCAGACATTTAACATAATTGCATAAATCAAATCAGCATCAAGTATCTTTTTTTGAAGTTGTCAAAATATTTTCAGACATTCATTTCCCTGGGTGCTGTTTAATGTTAAATGCTTGCATGCTAGAAAAAAAAAAAGAAATATGCTTTCAGAATTTCCATATTCAGTCTTAAGTCCTGCTTATTTGCACATACCCATTATCATTTATTCTGTGAATGGTTTTCACAAGACATTGAGAAAGATATCTTTCCAACAATACCTAATTACTTTTTCAAATACAAAAAATTAACTTATTTTTTCTCTGCTAGCTCCTCTAACAAAAGGGGGTGATTTTCAGTGTAATGACAGTCCTCTACACTGGAAGTTTCTTGAAAGTATAAATGTGTCTGGATGACTGAAAAAGAACACGCATGCAAATCATTAGTAATAACCAATGAATTTACCGAAGCATTTATTTATTTTTCTCTTCCTTTCACAGGTTTTTCCAGAATTTTGGATTCCAAATCCTCATGTCATGAGATGTAGCAAAAATACCTTCTGTATCTCATTACTAGTTTTCATTAAGCTTGTTGAATTACCTGTCAACTTCTTAAATATTAATGAGGATTTGGCAAAATTGGCTAGTACAATAATTAGATGGAAATTGGAGGCTTTATCAATTAATTCCTCTGCTATAAACAGAGTTTGGGGCTTTTAATTTAGCATACTCTGAGTCTTTATAAGCAATATCTCAATGAGAGGGTTATTGCATTTGCAGAGAACAAAAAGAGGGTTGGGAAAGTTCTATACACAAGTCAGTACACATGGTGTTCATGTAGTGTACAAAATGAAATTTTGTCTTTGAAGGTTGAATGCAGTATAAATAAGGAGCTTATTTCAACTACTGCCTGGCTTTAGATGCTGCTATAACACAAACAAAACAATATCTGTCTGCAATAAAAGACTTGATGAAAATGTCTGTTCATCGTACATGTGTTAGAAATATTTACTGTTTACTTTCTATATGGAATTGCTCACTAGATGTCCTCACAGGATCAGAACTCATGGGCTTTTTTTTTTTTATAATGAAGCTTGGAAATTGTTATATTTGCCCCATCCTGAATGATTATGAGCTATAAAGGGAAAGTAATGATGTATATCTCTTTCTGAATCAAGTGGAAAATTAAGACACACAGATGGAGATGGCCGACTTTATATCAATTTTTACACTTCAGTTTTAAAAATGTGACAGTTATTCCTGGCTTTGTACAGAATCCATACAGGATAATGAGAATCCATACATGATAAATAATGACTTAATATATAAGTAGAAGTTAGTATAATGATTTTCTGATCAGAGAGAATGAATAGTGGGGTAATTAACAGTGCATAACAAAGAAGTTAATCAAGAACTTGAAAGGCTTACCATCACATGAAAATACTTCAGATAATCATGTAGATTGTAAGAATGATGATAATCTCAATTTAAACTCATTAGTTTTCTAGGAAAAAGTTTTATGATCCTCAGAGTTAAGTGCAACATATTTACTAAATATCTAATGAATAATATTTGTGTCTTATGATTATTGGTTATTCACCATTAATTCATTTTAAACTACTCCCACTATTAGACAGGCTGTCTTTTACTTGATTTCATAGCATCAGTTACACTTCTTGCGAGGCCAAATGCTGTCTTTTCTAAGCTAGTTTGTTAAAAGAGATTTTTTCAATTGTAACACCAACACTGACCGTGACATTGAATAATTTAACCTCCTCTGTAACACAGGCCATAAATGTTTGATAAGATAAATGTTAGCAGTTGTAGACAGTTACAACTGCACTTTTGGAGAGCATGGAATGGACCTGGGGCAGGTTCTTGTCTCCTTTAGCACATTGCAGACAGCTAAAGAATGATTTTATCCTTTGTACAGATTTGTGCTAAACAGGTCCTTTTTCTAGTCACAGGGCCTAGCAAAGGGGTTGCTAGGGAGCTGCTAGTCTGTCTCAACACTACACAAATTGACATGTTTTTTCCATTTTATGTGCATTTCTAAAACAGGGCCTTTAATGGTGCTCTGAAAGACCACTTTTTATTTGTGATCATGTATCCATAATGCAGTGAGGAGTAATGCAGTAGAATTGCCTTTACTCACCTTCCTAATTATTTAAATGGATGAAATGGTTTTTCTAGCAACTTGTAGTTTCTCCCTAGAAGTGTCATTAGCAAAACAAAACACACAAAAGTCTGATAAAGGAATAGATATTTGACCTAGTGGAGTAGCAGATCAATTCATCCTTCAGTAGAGGTAGCTGGACCAAACACAGTTTTGTCTGGGCAAAGAAAGATAGAAATTGATGAAAAACACAAATAAGCAAGAATTTTTAAAGTCACTAAAGGAATCCAACTCAGAGTAGTGAAAAACTAGTACTTTACTGGGTGATAAGCTACCTGACAAATTTAGGATGTGAACTACCTTGGGGCAATTGCTTTTTAGGTATGCTCATTTTTCTTTTCCTGAAAGAGTTAACTCACAGATATACCTAACATAAAAACACCTGGCAAGTTAAAAGCAGTTATGTAAGTCTTGTGCAGAAAGAGAAGTGGCAAATGGGGTTAGGTACCTCTTGGAAAATGTACTCACTGGAAAACATCAATGAAGTAACAGCATCTGGAACTTTCTATTCTAAAGTAAAACTAGATTTCATAATGTCTGATAATTTAATTGTGAACATGAGTAGAAGATGAAAGCAGCGCCACATCTGAGGTGTAAATACTGGTACACCTTTAGTGCAACCCAAATGTCACCACCTGTGTTGCTTGGCAATGAGAAGGTTTATGGATGCATCTGAAGACTGTGGAACAGCAACAGCAAAAGATCAAAGGTCAAGCAGAGCTGATTTATACAGAAAATTATTTTCTGAAAGGGCAATTGTACGCAAGATGATTATGAAGGTCCCTAGGAAATATGGATTTTATTAGAAAGTATTTTAGCTTAGGAAGCCTGATCTACATAGGATCTTGCTGTAGTCAAATGAAGAAGATGAGCCTTTGCAAAGTCCAGTCAAATTAGACTTGTACACTTATTACTTGCCTGGGGAAGCTCATCTTCCTGCACCAGAGGAAATATCTGTCTTCCCTAGCATTTGTGACTATCCCTCTGTGTGATGACATCCAACCTGGTGCATATAAACATAAATTAATTGTCTAAATTAATGGAAGAGAACATAAACAGTAAAATAACAAAGCCAAACACACAAAAGGAAAAGTAAGCCAACAGCAAAAATATCCCAAACAACTCAAGATAAACCCAGTAGAACCCAAGAGCAGCCCTCAAAAGAAATTTGGGCAAGCTATTAATAAATGGTATTATATTTGTAATGATATTGGTAATGTCCTTTTGCAGAAGAGATGCTCCTAAGAGGTAATGGTATGAATTCATACCTTCTGAACTACTTTAAACTTTACAGCAAGTAAGTGCTTTAAGACTGATCTTTTAGAAAGCAGCACTGGGATCTCTTACTGGAGCACATTTGTGCTGCTCTGTTCATATCAATGCTCTCAGGAGTTGTAAAATACATTAAGGTCCTGTTCAAAACTCAATGCATTTATAAGAGGTACCTTTGTTATCTTCTGATCTGTTTTGTGCCCAAATGCTGTAGTCTGCAGGTGCAGCATGTCTCTTTTCTGCTACAGTGACAGCATGGAGAAGCATAATTGCCTTTTCCAAACAAAAGCTAATCAAGTAATGTATTTTCTGTACATAGCAGTATTTGTGGGCACTTTCTTGAAGATCATAGAATCTTCTCCACAGGATTTTTTTTTCATAGTATTTCAGTTTCTAAATTATGCTTTCATTAGAGTCTTCTGAACAAGCTACTTAACTACTATTTTCCTTGGAAAACCAAAGGAGAGGCTGGACATGCAAGGAGAGCTTAGTTCCCCACGTGTGTTCACCATTGCTGGCACTGCTAGAAATTCACTCATTCTCCACTGAAATCTGGGAGTATCTCCAGAGCTCCTCTAAATCATCAGTGGCAGCACACCTATCTCAGTATCACTTCAAAAATTAAAATTGCCAGAATGGAGCATCTGTGTCATTTCCAGTACCACCTGTCTGAGAAACCATGGTAGATGGAGGCAGAATATACCCAGTTCCCTGGCTGAATACCAGGTGTTATTTCAAAATCTTTCTTCTAGCAATCATCCTTGTTATCTAGTCAGCATACAAAATCTGTCTGATAGATAACTGAATTAAAATTTATAATATCTGAATTTTCCCCATCAATGCAGTGTACCTGAGTTAGGGCATGGAGGATACTATGAAATTTTGGGTCAAACCCCTGAAAATGTATGAGGAGTTGTGCTCTTGATCTAGTTAACAAAAACCTCTTATTTATTATAACAAATGAGTTGGCATTTGTATTCCCCTGAAGTCTTCCAAAATTAACTCTGTGGGAAAAAAATTCTGCAGATAGAGGACTGCTAGAGGGTTTAGTGAGCTGAAGCAGCTGCAACTACCACACCTATGACAGGATAATGGAAAAAGAGTTCAGGCTGGACTTATCCTCTTTTATGTGGACTAGCAGTTTATTCCAGCCCTCCATTCCTCTGCAGCCTCTTCATCTCCACTTTGGGGCATATTTGAGCTGTTCCTTTATCTGCTTGCAGTGGTGATGGGAATGAAGGGGAATGTTTATGTCTTTTTCCATTGGGCATGTGCTGGTGTACAAGAATTGGAGTGTGGAGTGAGGGATCCCTACCCAGCCTTCACCCTACTGACCATATTTTAAAAAAATTTTATTTCTTTCCAAATAAGGCTAGACAGAAGTTGTTAATCTAAAAAATATAATATCTCTTGGTGTATTATTTCCACTTTGAAATATACTTAGCAGAAGGTACATGTTGCAAATAATTTAAATTACCACTCTAATGGCCACATGAATGCTGTGTCAAATGGCATGATCTTTCCTCAGGGGCTCAGTGTGAAGCTTTACCATAATGCTGATGTTTTGGTACAATATTTCATTTTAGGTTTTCATCATATTTTTCATTGTTATCATCATTAGTCTATTGGTTTCTCAGCTGACACAGAAGATATTTTAGTATCCATTGTTCAGGGGAAAGCTGAGACAGTCTGACACTTGAAAAAAGTTCATTTTTAAGTGGAGGTGCTTAAACACTAGACTTTTAAATGACTCTATTAGACATGTAGAAGTATTAACTGGTGAAACCATGAAATTTAATGCACAAATATGGGCACCCAAATTTGAAAATATCAACCAATTTGAGGTGTCCAAAGCTATTCAAGATGTCTGTAGTGAGAGCTTGAATATCTCACCTCCCATTCCTGCAGCTTATTTACTACAGCTGCCTCTTCCTGCATTGACATTTTCTAAGCATTTATTTCCAGCTGATTTCAGATTCACATCGTGGAATCACCTGTATTTTGCTAATTAGTCACTATTTTTTGTCTTCAGTAGTCTCTCACAGACATTCTGAATGAGTCTGTCACATTACTGCAGCCCTGGTACATGGGATACAATTTGGGCCACACTCTGGGAATGGGCTTTGCTGTTCTGCAAACCACATCAGAGATGAAAGAAAACTGGGGAGCTGGAGAGAAGCAAGAGGGGAGCTGGGCTGGTGTTTAAGACTCAGTATTCTTTTCCCCAGTATATTAAATAAATTCTGATTCTGTGGATTAAAATTACAGGCAGTTTATCACATCTTCCAAATTGCTAATAAAGACAGTACTACAAGCCTAATGCTGAATCATCCAACTTCATCTAAGTGGGTAAACCAGACCAGGCTTTCAAATGGGAAGTGTCTGGAATGAGGTATTATAGTACTGTGAAGGTCACTGAGGCCTCCTGAATACTTGTAAATAAGGATTCATGTGTCTGTGATTCTGTAGAGGGTTTTAGAGAATCACTTTGATTCTAGAATTTTTTATTTTATTTTGGGGATCATTTTGCAAATATCACTAATGTTACATTTGTTGGTCTCCAAGAAGGTTATTTTTAGAAGGATGACTGGAGTTGTGGGAGTAATAATTATTTTGGTATAGCAGCCACCAAAAAAAAAAAAAAAAACAAACCAACAACACAAAAAAGCACAAAAACACACTTGGCTTGGTCTGAAACAAATTTCATTTCAGAACAATTCAAGCCAACTCTTCTGCTACTGATTTCTTTATCTGAAGGATAACATCAACCCTTCAAGACATATATCTTTAGAAAATATCATGTTTTAAGTGCCCTTGCAAAACACGGCATTTTAAGATAATTTAATAGCTCTCATTTTACCTTGTCAGTCCAAAATATAAATCTGTTCTTTCCCTTTTCATGTGCTGCTCACACTAAGAAAAAAAGACAGAAACAGTGAAAAAAATATAACACTGAATTTTTTCCACACTGGAAGAGGGAATAAATGTAACAGTGACCTGGCAGTCAGAAGTAATTCTGGCAAGTCTTTCATATGTTGAAAACTCAGGTGAGCTTCTCATGTTTCTGTCACTTTACCATGACACTGGAAAGAAAGTACAAATGTACAACTGGTACTGAGAACTGTGGATGTCACAAACCCACTCCGTTTAACCTGTGGCCTTCCTCTCCTTTCCTCACCCCACCTCTCCTCTCCCTC
>VXAC01005140.1:38477-279853 GCA_013399225.1 Rhipidura dahli | reverse complement strand
CTTCCCCCCTTCCTTCCCCCCTTACTTTTGGTTTCATGTGAGCTGCTAACTTTGAAAATGAATTATTTCAGTAATGAGTATTTAGACATGGAGTATTCATGGGTTGGGGAAAGGCAGGGTTGAACTGCTGTGCTGCTGTGAGCGTGCAGGGCAGATCCAGGAGGCTAATAACTGCCTCTTGGAATAATTGTATATTTTATGATATCAAGGGCATTCTATTTGTTGATTTAGAGATGCAAATGACTCATGTTTTGATGGACTCAAGTTTTCTGTCAGTAGGGCTCAGTTTGTTTGTTTGGAGATCAAACACTGAGGCTACAGCTTTAAAAATGCAAACAAAGAGGAAGCAGATGAGGAGAGGAAAAAGAAAGTCTGTTATTTGGGAAGATCTGGCATGAGACAAGGATAGGACTTAATTTCTGCTGTTTACTGATTTTCTGTGACTTGTGAATGATCTATGTAAATTTTATTTATAAACAAAAGACAAATAATTTTTAATGGATAGCTGTTGATTGATTCCTCAAGTTGTTCCAGACAGGCCCCAAAGACATTAGAGTCTGTAGCTGGCAAAATGATAAACAGTGATTGTCTGAAATTCTATTTAGAAATTAGCCTTGTGCTGTACTTTATCTAGCTGTACTTATTGACTGTCTGGGCAATGTACTTCACATCTTCTGTAGCCCAATGAATCACAATGTTATTAAAAAATCAGTGCTGGCTCCACCATCTCTCATCTCCTAATTGTTCTGTGCTAGGAGGCAGGTATGATGCTGCTGAGAGGCTTCAGTAGGCTCTGTGTTGCTGCTACACTGCATCCATCGTTGGTTTTGATGTATTTTTGTATAGAAGGTACAGAAATAGAGATGGGACCCCTGTGTGTTTCATACAGAGCTCAGGCAGGGAGACAAAGAGAGGAACACAACGCTGAAGGCACTGTTCTAGCTGTTCCAGTGTAGACTTTTCTTTTGGTATTGAGATGAAAAAGAGAGAAATTTCTTAGCAGATAAGGCATGTGAAGTACATAAAAAAAAATTTCCAGGCATTGTGATGGGCCGAATTTAAGAGAAACATTGGGAAATGTACCTATGCACACATATATGGAAATTTATATATATAGATATATATATGTGAAATAAATATATAAATGAACTGGATGCATTTATAAAGCCTTTGCAATAAAGAATAGTGATAAAGAGGATCGGATCACATTAAAAATATCAAATTATGTCAAGTATTTTTCAGGTTTTGAAAATTTTCCAGAGAGAGGAAACTGTGTAGGTCAGGACGTTAGGATTAGATACTGACACACAAATCTTTTAATCTGTGGGATCAGGAAATTCAGCTGTGAGCACAAAAGAGCAAAGTATTTTCACACAAGTAATTCTAACCCTCTCAGGAAAGCTTTAATCCTGTGACTAAGTCCCAGTGAAGTCTGTGAGATCTGTCTGATAATGGTGATAAAGTTTCTGATTATCTTATAAGCAGAATAAATGGAATGAAATTCAGCATTGAGCTGTGGAAAGGAGGTTTCCAGTTTAAATATGTTTGAAGAGCTATGAGAAACACTAGTGAATACTACTCATTAAATCCATGACTAACAAAACCATAGTTACTCAACATTTCTGGAAGATTTAATACACATTGTGAAAAAATTTCCATCATTTGTTCCAGTTTGGTGTTCATAATAATAAAACTGGCCAGTGAAAAATAGTAAAATGATAAAGAACACATCAGCACTGACATATCTGCATGAAGAGGGGAATCAGTCAAGTGAAACTAGAAAGATATTATGTGCATATATGAGTTTTCTGCTGAGTTGTACAAGTGGAGATGTTCAGGAGGAGAATGGTTTGGTCTGAAGAACTCCAGCAACAATGGCATCTGTTGCTGAAAATTGACCCTTTTGCCAGAACTCTGCATGTAAGACTTCAGGAGAAGGATAAAGTTACACATGGCTTCCAAATCTAACTGAAAGTTTCTCTATATTAAAAATTCCTGACTGAATCAGTATGAATATAAATATGCATATCCTGAAGCACTTTTTCAAGCTATGAGAAGAGACGTCTTTTGATATCTCCAGGAGAAAAAATTGTTGGAATGGGAACTTTCTCCTGAGATACTCAGTGGTAATTCTCACTCTTTTTATGTACCTTTTTGTGTACTTTTTGTGTACTTCATTTTAAACTAGAAAAAATGGAAGTGATGCATCAGTCAATTAAAAAAAAAAAAAAAAATCTATGGGAGAACGGAATTTGTACCTCTCATCCAGAATTATTTTACATATGTTCAACCTTACAAGGCCAGCCTAAGTAATGGTTGTATTTTAAATGCCCTTATATATTGAATTATGTAATTATTTTTCTGTGAAAGCTTTTGTAACTGTTCTTTGAAGTAAGATAGCCCCATAGAGGGACACTATACATCTCCATGATATATGCATGTACATATTGTTTCTGTGATGCTGTCCCTGCCCACTCCTTGGTTAATGCCATCTGCCAGGCAGACAGGTTAAAAAAATTCTTTCATACCATAAATAGCATCAATCTGAATATTCCACTGGAGCAAGTTCCCAAAAATTAGCCTCTCACTTCTTTGTGATGATGATGGCTCACTGATCCTTTGGAGGGCTACTGCAGATCAGACTCTCTGTCTATTGGGATATACAGGTAAGGCACACAAAATGAAGTCAGAATCCCTTTTGCTGACTTTTGTTGATTTTCACTGTGTTTACAATGAATCACAGGAAAGAGTCAACCAAATGTTGTTCTGTAAATTGATGCTTTTAGATAGAATCAGGTCTTAGAACCTTCCTTCTTTGAATGAGGTTTAAAAGGGGAATTTACTTTAGAAAGAGAAATATATGGCCGGCCTATTTCTGCCACTAAAAATTCCACTAGCATATTGCTGTATTTTCTGCAATAAAACACAAAATATGCAATATTCTGCCCATTACAATGGTTATTATACTAATGTCAACTACCTTATTATCCTATAATTTTCCTTAAATAATTTGATTTTACAATTGGTTGGTTTGCCTCAGCAAATTAAGTAAATCTGCTAAGAATGAAGATGGGTAATAAACTGTTCTTCACACATGAATCAAAAATTAATTGATGTTCCAAAGTAAATTTTAACTAAAATGCTTTTTGTAAAGCTGTCCTCTGAGTCTGGTGAATTTGGGAAAGACACATAAAGACAGATTAAAGGACCTGAAAATATAGGTGAAAATGCACCACAGTCTGCTTTTTGGACTTCTGTGTAGACTGTGCTTGTGTAGAAGTCTTCTTTTTTAAATACATGGAAATTTTAAAGATTGCAAAAAGGCAAAGAAAAGGAGATTGATAGGATATGATTTATTGAAAGTTTTCTGAAAGCAACATTCTTGCCGAGGATTTTCTCAGCTCTCCACCCACACATTTTTATATGAGAGAAACATTGTGACAAAAGATGTGTAATATGTCTCCAGGATGGTAGATAGGTTTTTCTGATTTTTATATGCAGTTTGCTTTCAAATGAGGTTCAGAGCCCTCAGGATAGCCTGCCATAAACATGTGGTCACATCTTGCCCTTTCAGTGCAGTCCATCAGATGAAGTGTAGTATAGCACACTTCTGACTTTCTAAAACAATCATTTAATCAAGAACACAATAATCCATCACCTCTGCATAGGTAAGGATCATAACCCATTGTATTGGTTTGAAAACAAATAAGTGGGAGATCACAACTCGGAATTGAAATTAACAGAAAAAAAATAGAAACAAGCAAAATAGTACAAGGAAAAAGCACAGACAAAGTCAGATACAACCTGACACCCTATTAGGGTGGTGACAGCAGTCCAAATGAAGTGGTCCAGTTGAAGCAATGATCCGATGGAAGGTCCGGTCTCCAGCTGAAGGTCCGTGGTGGCTCTTGCCCTCTGGTCACCCAGCAGACAGGGCTGAGGCCAGGCAGTTCTGAGGGCAGCTTATATCCAGGTGGGAAATGCCCAGCTCCCCCCTCCTGGGTGGAGCATCTCACAGTAGGAGGAGATAAGTCCATGAGTCATGTGGTGGTTTCTTGATGGCCCATTGTCTGTTATCAGGGGTGGGTCGTTAGCAGGTGATAACAGCTAATGGCCCACAGCTGGTGGTAATAGAATACTTAAATACATCTATTGTAACCTAGGACACCCATTTCAGAGCATTACTAGTGAGACAAGTAATTTTATGTTCAATTATTTGATTTATAGGATGAAAGTGAAACACTGAGAAGTTAAATAGGATTTCAGACTATGCGACGGGAGCAGAGGTGAGGTGACAGTGTCTATTCTGCCCATCAGCAGTCAATGTCCCCTTTACAAGAGCACCACCTTAATTAAAAGTGGGGTGGTCTTTTTGTTGTTGGAGTTTTTCTTGGCTATTTTTTTGGCTTTTGTTTTTAGATGTTTGGGGTTTGTTTTGTTTTCTTTTATTTGGAGGAGGGGGAAGCAGAAGAGGCTAACACAGTAGAAGTCCTTTGGCGTTGCAGTGTTAAGTGAGATTTCTTGCCAACAGTTTTGGGGACTCTATGCCAGGCAGAAGTGGGGTCTTGAAGTCCAGCTTCCTCTGTTGTTGGCAGGCAGGAGGTTTACATTTCTTTTGCGGACACATTTTGACTACAGCTGTGACTGAAATTATTAAAACAGCCCTAATAAAATTTGCTTGAGGACTGAAGCATGGAGGTTACTGTTCTTGGTAACTGCCAAGTGCAAATGATCAGGAAGCCCCAGAAAAGAACACTGTGCCCAGGAAAATCTGAGCCCTACAATGGAGGAAAACCAAGCCAGGTTAGGGCAGAGGTGACAACCTGAAGGAAGGGACACATCTCTTGTGTGTTGCTCTTTTTTGTTTTGGGCAGCAAGAAAATTTCTATGACTCCTACTCTGTGTCTCCATTTACATTGGAACATTCCCCAAGCTGGACTTACAGGTCTAGTCCAAGAGGGGGAGAAAATGGATCCTTACCTATAGAAATGTAGCAACTTACATTTCTCATCTGATTGATTTGATAGCCTTGCAGCTGATCTTCAATGTGAACTCTGAATCAGGCAATAGGTTTCAAAGATTCCAAGGTCCTCAATGTGTATATGTTGTTTGCAAAAGGATGGCTCATTTGAATTCATGGATGTATATTTTAAAATATAATCTATATACCTGAATTTTGTTATTGTATAGCAATACCTTTGTCATCAAGTTCAAAAGTCATTTTAATATATTAGCAAACAATAAGAGGTGTTCTGAACATTTTGGGGATTGCTTTTTCTGAGAAACTGCTTTGTGTATCATATTATTGGCTTGCTTTTCCATGTCTTTAGGAAAAAACCCACAACTCTATAAAATTCTTTCTGTTACATAATTGTAATTATAATTTTATTTCTCTCATTGTTGAAAAATAACATTTATAAATCTCATTTGTAGATATGAGAGTAATAAAATATGTTTTGCTATTAAAGGAATAGTTAAGACTGGGTATATCATCATCAAGTTGAAATTTATACCAGTTGAGAGGTTTTGGAATGTGACAGCTGAAACTCAGTTTCCTGCAGAGAAGGATTTATGAAATGCTACAGGGGGCAGGGAAGGATGCATTGCAATATGGCCTTTCCCACTGAGAGGGATCTTACAGAAATCTAACCTAAAATTGTCTCACCTGAATATGTATCTAAAATAAAACACACCTCATTTACTTGCAGCAAGTGCCTGGACTCTGCTTTACCTCAGAGAAACCGCCAGAAAAACCTGAAAGAATTTTATATTCTTTATTTATGACTGGCTGCTTTGGAATCTACTAAATTAAGCTTAGACTTTCCAGTGGAAATCCTAACTTCTGCTATATTTTTGAGCCAGTCTTTTTCTGAAAGACCTTGTAGATAATCTATTTCTCTGTGGCTATTTAATCAAATAATACACATTAGGTGACCACTGTGTTAGCCTTTCCTGAAGCAGCTGAGGGAGCAATGTTTTTTCTCACAGGGAGAGTAGAATGGCAAAACCATTGAAGTAGCAAGATATTACTAGACTTTTAGCCAACTTCTTTTACACGTAAATTGTTTTAAAAGGACATTTGATGGAAAATAAAGCTTGTAGGTAGGATGATGTAGGATGATGTAACAAGCACATCCAGGCACATTCTAGGCACACAGTAGATTTTTTTCCTGGGATTGCCAGACATACTGTTGCCGTGTTAAGACCTTCACATCATTCCTGGTACTGTGTACATATTAGGAGACTCCTCACTGTGGTTTCAGCTTGACTATGACCCTCAGACTTAGGCTCTTATGTCTGCTCTCCCACTGCAGTTGTGTTCATAGTGGAGACTCAGCTGCACATACACAGGTGAAATGCTTCATGGTTTGAGTCTTTTTACCTTCCTTGTGTCTGGGTGCTGGTGTCAACTGAACTTGGGTGACTGGCAGAGAGAAAGGGGCCACTCAGTCTGTCCCTCTGCTGTAGACTGCCTCTGTCTTCAACCCAGAGCAGGTGACCCAGCCCACAGAACAAAGCTCACTGGAAAGCAGCCTTGAGGAATTCTGTCTGAACGTGGATCTATCATTAGGATCTATCATTACCAGTAACAACTTGCCAACAACCACTGCCTCCAGTGCTCATCCCATCACGTGGGACTTGCATTTGACATATGGGGCTTGAATGTGCTGTTTTCAGCCACCTGTAAGCAAGACAAAGCAGCTACTCTTCAGATACGTATTCAGTGCTTCATTGTGCAACACCGCAAAACCACAGCTTGGAAGACAGAAAGTAAATTGTCTAAGCAAGGTTGCATTTTTTAGGACACAGAGAAGGATATGTGGCTGTGGGAAACTTTAGGAAGGCATGTTTTACTCATTTTCACAACATTATCATGGCAAACAAAAAGAACTTTCCATTACCATCTGGTGTCAACTACTTTACAAATTTGAGATAGGAAAAAAGAGGGCACTAGACAATTCACAGTGTTTCAAGGAAAGATTTCTTCTTGAAACAATGTTGACACACAGAAACAGATGGATGCCCCAAAAGAATATTATGATGTTCTTTCACCACTTTGCATAATGTGCCTGCAAGCATAAATACATATCTATGAATTTATACATGCCTGCACTTGTACAGAGATACCGCTGCTGTTGGAGAGCAAGAAACAAACCTTTTATGTCACTGTAGCAGTCATACCTAGGAACAGCCCAAGAGAATTTTACACGAAGGGTGTTGAGACACACTCATCAAAGGTTATGGGTGGGGACAGTTCACAGTTGTCAGATATTCTGGTTAAAGACACTCTTGGGGACAAAGAAATCAAAAGAAGAGAAAGACAGAAAATAAAAAACGGGAAAGGGAAAATTCGACTCAATGTCTATCTGAGAATAGCAGGGACAGGATCCCAGACAAGTATCCTCCTCTGAGGGCTCTCTGAATTGCAACAAACTTACAGTGACACTTATGATTTCGGTGAGTTTGTGACATCTTCCCTATAAATGTTATGTTTATTTTTCATTATGATCCACACAAACTCTCTCTGAGTTGTCTTCACTTAGAATGTTCTTAATATTAACTGAAGTATGGTGCTTAGATGTCACTGTTGCACACTGATTAGTTGCTATGCTTCTGTGCACATAAAAAATGGAATAATATTTTTTGAGGATTTAGATGGCTCTTAGCTGCTTCCTTGTGCACTGCGCTTTGGATTTTTCCTAAATGTATATATACACGCACACACAAACATATATATAGCATATATATATATGTATAAAATAAAAAAGGGAGTGAAAGGCAGAAACTAGGAGAGGAATGAATCACATGCCAGTGATACCCATGGTATTGAACAAGAGACTTGTCATGACAGCACCATCAAGATTTGCAAGTGCATGGTTGTGAGAATAACAATAAGAATATAATAGGATGGGGAGAAAATTTGACACAGAGGCCTTGAAAATGCTGCCTCAATGGCCTAGGCATGAGAATATAGAGTTGTAAATAGTAAACTCTAACCATTGCTATGATTAATGCACCACAGTACCAAAGATACTGGAACAAGACAGGTTTGACTTTTCTTACATCTGAATCCTTGGAAAGAAACAGATACACTTGAGAGGCAGGTACAGGGAGTCTGAGGACATTTGTCAAGGCTCAATTCAGTAGAACATTGATGTGCAGGGGTGTTTTATTCATATAGTCAGCTGGTTTTCTAGGACTCTGTGAGGATGCTTGGTGTTCATGGGGAGGAAACTGAGCCAGCAGTGAGATCCAGAGTGCCTTGGTTTCTTTCATGAATCTGGTGCTGTTTTTCTGCCATATCAGCTGTCTGCAAGAAGAAGCATGTGGAAGGGACACCTCCTTAGTGGCTGTGTAGCAATGGACTTGCATATTGTAAAAATGGCAAATATATTTGGAATTTGAGTGGATGAATCTTCATCATGACTCTTTTACAGGTAGATCAGTCATAAGCAGCAAGGACATTACAAGAAGAAACTTTTACCTACAGATTGCAGGGACATTCCTGAGACACAGCACAATTCTACCAACAGGAGAAGTGCACCAACTAAACACTTCTCAGATGTCTAATTTTCCTGCTGCTCAGGCACTTGTACAATGTGTTATTGCCTACAGCTTCAATACCAGCTTATCCTGGTGTTCATGTGTGTCCTGGTTCTGGCCAGGCCAAGGTTAATTTTGCAGTAGGCAGGAGGGGGCATGGCCAGGACACAGGCTATTCTGCACCATCTCATGTCATTGCCAGGGGTGGAGTAAAGAGACACTCTTTGTGGGAGAAGGGGGTCCTTCCAGTGGAGAAAACATGGCAGAGGGAGCTGCCTGGTATTGTCTATTATTGGGGAATTTTTCCATGTAAATCACTTATTTTCTTGCACTATTTGGTAATAGTATAGTTGCTGTTACTGTTCATTTTCTTATCTCACTGCTGTTTTCAGTAAATTGTTCTTATCTCAACACATGACCTTTGTCTTTTGTGATTCCAGTTGGAGGGGTAGGAGGGAGAGTGGTGTGGGAGGTTTTTTTTAGTGAGAGTACTAAATTGGAGAATGCCATTCCTCAACCAGTGGGACTGGAATAGAAAGACAGAATATGGAAGTGAAAGACAGAAGTCATCAAGGCCTGGAGTTGGATAAAAAATGGTTAGCAGGCCATCCACTGGCATTTCCAGTTTTAGAACAGATTACCCTGACTCAGCAAAGTGTCTGTGACCGTCTTTGCCACACAAAAATGTCTGGGGAATTCACTGTGATTCACCCCCACTTTTAACAGTTACAGATACATATTTTTCTTTGGGTAACCCCTCTCATACAGCTGACCTTAAGGTATTAAGGTGACCCCTAAAGGTGTGTGAGAACTCTTACTATCCTTTTGTGCATTTTTCTACTTTAACTCAGAATTCCATAAGGTGGACTGAGATGATGAACATTCAGCTTCTTTTTTCCTGAATGCTGAGAAAACTTATCTTGTGTAATCTCCATGATGTCTCCACCAGCACTGAATGGGTTTTAAAACAACAGCACAAAGCATTTGTCCAGTTCAGTTATGGATGTTCAGTAATAAGCAATATTGTGTCTGTTCTGTCTCTGCCCTCCAGGAAGCTTGTTTTATAGCAGTGCTCTGGAAGTGTTACAACAAGTGCTACCAGTTCTGTATGTGGAGATGAGGACAATATCCTCAGGGAAGTGGCAGCACACGAGCTGCACAGCTCTGCTTGCTCTTCTTGTTTGCACACAAATATTCCATCCTACAAATAAAGAAGACTGGTGGAATATGATGGATCTGGATTACTACTACCTCTCTTCTGTAGTCTCTGAGGCTGCTGAAAATTATTGCTTCTCTGAATAAGTTATTTTGACAGGGCATTTCTACTTTCTTTGTTATTTTTCTTGCATTTATGTTGCTCTGATTTTCACTGGGAAACAGGTCATGTTTAGTATTTTTAGCACATTTTTTAGTAGGTATTGTCCCAAGATAGGGGCTCCCATCTGCTATTAACCTTGGAAGATTTGTCTAGAATTTGGGCTGAGGGTGAAGGACTACAAAGAGTCATTCAGCCACCATGGAGAGTCACTCTAAATGGCAGGATACACTAGCTCCTGTTCACAAAATACTTACATAGCCCTAGATCAGAGTAAATCTCAACCCTGCACTTGTGTTAGACACTGATATCTTGGGGAAAGTATCTTGTGGAGGTAAAGAGGACATTAGCTTTTGTTACTGGCTTTTGCTCTGAATAAATGGCAACTCACATATTCTCTAGCTGCAGCACAGCACCCTAATTTCTCTTCAAATCTCTCAGCATGTCCTGCCATGGGCACAAAGCTCTGTATTTTCAGGCTCAGGAAGATGAAGAGAACACTCCTGTGCATACTACCTAACACTGGGGTTATTTCTGCCCCAGTTCCCAGGATTAGTCACATCTAGAAACACCTAGATCTAGGCAAGTTGAGAAACCACAAAAATCCATAGGACAATCTCAGGTCTGACGTTGCTCTTGTATGAATAAGTCCTCCCAGGTGCAGTGTGTTGGGCTCAGAAGTGGTTAGAGTTGGGCAGAATCAGAGGCACATCTTCTTGGTTAACTCAGTGCAGAGAGACCTGTAACTTTCTCTGCTCAGTTTCCCATCTCTTTCCCAAAGCCCGCAGTGTTTTTCATCACTGGTTTTGCTCTGCTGGAATAGGGAAGACTTCAGAATATTTGGGGTTTTTTTAGTGGTGACTGTATTAGAGCTAGAAAATAACCACCCAGATTTAAATATAAATCTATTGGATCAGTCTCAGAATATAGGATAATGTTATTTTAATTCAGAAGTCTGAGGTCACTTTAGACATCGTGCTTTAGAAAAGCACATTGAGGTATTTAGTTTAGCAAAGAGTATTTACAAAAATAAAAATTAAACAATCATTCTGAGTTTTACATAAGTAGCAATTAAATATGTTAAGGTATTAAACATCTCTTATTTTATGTTAATGCATAAGAGGCTCGTTCTTAAACTCAGCACTCCCAGCCATAAACTGAGCATTAGGTAGAAATTTCAAGAACAATTTAAGCATTTAAAGAAGGTAAGGTTATAACCCCAATACAAAATAATGTAAGTATCACACCACCTGGTAACTCCTACTGAATTGAGAATGGATTTAATTTAGGTAGATTCTCTGTAATAGAAGATTTCAGGACTGTGTGATGTATTAGTACCCATCTGTTTAGAGGGACATTAATTGCCATAAAATAATAATACAGTCCAGAAAATTATGTAAAGCAACTGTTAATTAATGAGATTTTTTTTAAAGTGAAAAACAATTGGAAATTATTCTAAGAACTGTTCTTCCACACACACAACAGAGCCAAGCTTTATTAAAATCCAGAGAAAGAGATAAATTAAGAACTACAGCCGAGTAGGTGTAAAACTGAGGTGAAAGGAAAATGTTCCCATGCTTTATCAAAGCATGTGGCTCCATTTAAATTTTTTTCAAAAGAGTTACTCTATTTTCACCTTGAACTAAAATGTCATCTTTGAATAACCAATGAGATGCACAGAACAGCAAGAATGTATACTTGGTCAGGAGCTGGAGGGAGGTACGATGGTTAGAAACTGGCCATTAAAAAACCCAAACAAACAGCCCTTCTAATTCCTTCATGCTTGGCATGTTTGCTTTACAAACTGGATTAAAAAGTCAGTTAATTAAGAAATCAACTAGAATACCAGAATATTAGTGACATAAAGAGGCTAGTCAGGTTTTTCGTAGGGAATATTTCTTTCGTAAAATGCAGATGTATAGAGAGGTGTCAAGAAGGCTTTAAGGCATGCCAGTCTGACTTTGCCTCTGCACAGTTCTCCTTGAAGAAATTTAATTTCACATGAGATGTGAAATTAACTCAAGATGAACTCAAAACAGAGGGTTTTTTTTGTTAATTTGTAATGTTTTATCTGCCTGACCACCTGCGGGAAAACTTTACACTATTTTTGACATATAATTAGCACAGACCTCAGGCTCCCAGCTACTAACTGTGTCTGTTTTATCTCTGCTGTCAAACTTGTTCACAGTGTGAGCAGTCTCTTTTGGATCTTCAAGGATAACTGGGAAGTGTTTTATTGCCCCTGCAGAGCTCAGTATTGGCTCTTGTGTTGCTTAGGGTTTATATGCTGGCTGTAATACACTAACAAGTCAGCATAAGAATATCTAAATGTGAACAACACTGGCAAATTCATTTCCGTGTGTATGTTCTCCATTTTTCCTAAGAACAAAATCTATTCCAAGGAAATGATAAAGAGGCAGAAAAGGAAACAGTGAAGCAAATCTTTCCACCCCTTTAGGTTTTCTCTTTTTCCTCTAGAACAGATTTTCTTCACGTATCAGAAGCCAAGTTTCTCAGGAACAGGTGTAAATTTATTACTCCACATATATCTATGCCGAGAAGTATAAAAAGTAGAACAGAACCATTACCTACAAGAAAAGCTGTATCCAAGAAAAACTTTTGTTCCTACAACATTTCATCTGTGAATACTGCTTCTTAGACAACAACTTCAGAAAAAGTGCTTCAGTATTCACTTAGCTCTTCAATTTCCTTTTATTTTTATTGGGCAGTGAAGTGGGTTTGCTTCCAACAAAACTTCCCGTAGAAGCCAAGAATCTGCAGTTGTGCAGAGCTTATGGGCTGTAAAAGGGTTTTCAGTGTGTTTGTTTCCTGTATGGAACTCTAGAGTCTGAGAGCCTGTTTTTCATTGCTCTTGGTGTACTTCCATATATGTGGCATAGGTTCATAGCAGAATACTTCTGAGACAAGTGGGTGCAGAGGAGGAGAATTTCTCAGAATTTGGGATCTTATTTCTGAAATGCTGCATGACTGAGTGCATGGCACCCAGCCAGCTACCAACCCTGTGGCAGATAAATCTCTCCTTTTCAGATTTTAGCTTTTAACTTTGTAAAATATTTCTTTCAGTCTTAGATGTATTAAAGGCAAACATTCCTGGGCCTTTTATGGAGTGGGATTGCTCTTATCTTGTAAGAACATGGAAGGAAGAGTAAAATAAAGGATCTTGCCTCTCACATATTACAGGACTGTGATATCATGAGTTTGAGAACCCCGGAGCCTGGTTTTACTGAGGATTTTATAGCATTGTTTGCACTTTATCAAGCATAATAACTCTTACTGAGTTTGAGTTTTTTTCTGGTTTCCTCCTGTTAAAAAGTCTCTACACTCTACAGGTTATCATATGAATGCATTTCTGCAGCCCTTCTTCTCAAGATTTATCTATATTGAACAAAATTTTCTATGTTGAGTGGAAATGCTTCATCTGATGTATTTCTAAATTTCTTTTTTTTTCCACAACATTATGTTGTGACATTATAGACACTAAAACATAACTAGCTTGATTTCCATCATTCCAAATCAATAAGCCCCAGAATTTCTTGCTGTTAAGTCCAGAACACATGCTTTAAAACAAGAACATAATATCCATTTCTGTATGTTCCCGTTAAAAAGTCCTTCTAACAACCATGATCTGTCCACACCAGGAAACAAGACAGCAGGTTGTGCAGTATAAAAGTAGTGTCTCATGTTCTGTGTTAAACTGGGTGTGTCTCATTGCAACAGCAATATGTGGCTTATTACTGCATGTCAGAATTATTTGTAACTAGGGACAGTACAGGCAGGCAACAGGAAGATAGATGGATATTATGCATAGTCAATTAAACAGCTTCAAGGTTCAAAATTAGGTCCTTCTAGTACACACAGCAGCAGCAGTGCTCCATAACTGCCATGGCCTCTTTCTATGTCACTGTCACAGCTCAACCACAAGGTTTCAGAAAACTTCTGTAGCTTTAGAAAAATAAGTGAGATTTCTGAACTGCCTAGATTGCTTAATACATATTTTCCAGATTCTTTGACTCTCAGCTGGTATTTGCTATGGCTTTCCATGGTGCTAAAAGCAATCATCAGACACAATAAATGATTAATATATGTGCTATTTGTACAACAACGGTGGCTTGAAGTCTGTCCTTGCAATTTTAATGGTTCTTGCAATTAATTCTATGTTTAGAAGGATCATAAATAATGTTTGGCATTACAATATAGGAAGAATAAAGCAGAATTTTTTGCTGAAATCTGCTTCACACTGTCATGTCTAGGTCTGCAGAATAGTTTGTAGTGACAGAAATATGTCGTGCAAGGTTTTTTGTCATCATCTTTGCATGATGATGTGTATGTCCCAATGAAGAGTTCTGTCCTTAAACTCTCCTTTTTCCAGGGTCCCAGGGGAATACAGGGGCCCAGAAATGGAGCAGTGGTGTCTGAGTATCCTGAGATGCCTGTGGGGCTCAGCTGCTTCATAACACACATTTCAGAATTTGTCTCCTCTTACCCAGAGCCACCCAAGTATTGAGTGCACTTGTGAATGAATGAAATTTGGGACTGTATTTGTCCCGAAACTATTATTACTCAGAACTGCTGGCTTCATTTTTGCTCCTTTGTCTCTGAAAGGAGTTAGTAATTCCCAAGAAGTGGTTATTTTCCTTTTTACACTTCCTTTCCCCATTCATTTTCAGAGGACCATGAGTATATACTGACCAGCCCCTCATGACTATGAAAAACATGACTTCTGTAGTGTTTCCTGGTCTATGGGGGACAGCCTACAGTGCCTTTGTCTCTTCTGCCACCCAGCACTGCCAGTAGATTCAAAGAACATCACCAGCACGACACCACCCCTCCAAGAGGTGTGTGGTAAGACCACATGGCAACTGGCATTCAGTCTTATGCAGAGTGTAGGAGAGATCTTTTACTGTTACCAGGTTCCTCCTCTGGAAAATAGCTTTGTTGATGACAAAGTGTTTGTCATTTTGCCTGTGCAGCTCCTATTCTGGTACAGAGGAGGTCCTGATTTTAAAAGACACATAGTCACAAAGAAGTATCTGCAGCCCATAATAAGTGACCACTGCAAACAGGGACCTGCTAGGTAGAGATGAATTTATGGCTTATCAGAACTTTATGTGTTCTCTGAATGAACCTGCTTTGTTTAGAGCTGGTACCATTCCTCATCTTGCTTTGGAAGGAAGTCAAAGGCTTTAAGGTGGCCCAGGATACTTAGTACTTAGACCAACCTAAATATACCATTACTTCCATATCAGAACACCATAGATGTAGGAAGCTTTCTTGCAAGGGATTTAGAATTCTGTGACTGCTCCCTATCCAGGCATTCTCACAAAATTATTTTCCTTGCCTGTTGCGCTGAAGATGAACAGGAAACCTGGAAAAGTGCTAAGGCTTTGCTGACATATGGAATTCAAGCTGCTCTGAGAGAGGAGATGGAAGGAGCCATTCCTGGTCACAGAAGGGATCTGTGAGTAAGATTACTGTGGCCTGCCTAATTTCATTCTGATGGGAAGTTGCGAATCTCTTGCTGTGCAGATACTTACTAGTGTATAACATAACATATAAAAATAGTGAATAAAAGAGTCTGCTTCAGCTATGTGCCAGGTTTTAAAACTCTTAACTAAGGAAAATAACTGGGCAGTTTGGAGACTAGGCAGGCCAGAAGGAAAAATCAAGTGTTCCCTGGAGCAACACCATTTCTCTGCAGTGTGGGAATCTGACTTCCTAACGTGAGTACTCCCTGATTCTTACAGTCACAGGAATCTGGGCAAAATCCAATCACAGCCAGCAGCATTTCTTTCTTATTTTGTATCTTAGAAATAGGACAGGAATCATAAAACTGGGTAGAATTATTTTTGCATATATTTTAGCAGACATTTACAAGTATACCATTCATGAAGAAATATGTACTTTAAAGAAGTTTGGCTCTGCTGACTGGTACTTCTATAACTGGTTTGAAAGAAGTATCAAAAAGCTGCTGCATGGAATCCTAACAGTGACTACAGTTGTGTTTGTGCTTTTGGAAGAAAAAAGTCTTACTAAATATTTTACCAGTCTCTCTGTGAGACCTCAGTGCAGAGGCCCTTAGGCTGAGAACTTGCATTTACAGGCAGAACACCTCCCGTAGTCTCTGAAGGTACCACTGAGTTCGATAGGCTACCAATCACGTTCTAGATTTTCAGCAGTGGCTCATGTTTCCCTGACTGAAATTACTGATATACTTTGGCACTATTTGGAAATATATGCCACAAGTTAGAGTTTTCTGTGTTCACAGATCCTAGCCTAAACTGTGACTGCATGCATGGGTGCTGCTTTAAAAAAAACATTGTGAATGTTCTAATTTTCCAAATAAATTATTTCCCAAGAAATACAGGAAGAAATGGGTTTCCGCAGTTTGCCATTTTAAATTTCTGAGTTGACTCCTGTGCTTTTCTAACAATTTCTTTTCAGCTTTTAATCCAGTGTAGTTCTGACAATTATGTTCTCTTGTCTTATTCATGTAAATCATTAAAGCAGTGTCCTTTCCTGCCACTGGTGCAGTAGACAGTCACAAAAGGTTTTCTTCCAATTATATGCCCCACTGGACCCTCCCTAATTTAAATATCTTCTTTTTTTTTCTTTTTCCTTTGTTCTAATTTGTTAATATTATTACTCAGTGAAGTAAAGTTGCTAATTTGTTAATATTATTACTCAGTGAAGTAGGTATTTCCAAGAGATGCTGTGCTTTTTGAAATGCCGAAGTCTGAAAATCAAGTGGTTTTAAAAGGGGATAACAGAGGGGTTTTGTGTGATTCTTCCCCTCCTGACAGAGATTCTGTGTGGCTGCACTCTGGTTTTTATGCAGCTATAAATGCAGTTACTCAGCAACACATCTTGAGACTTACACTTTAATTTTTGTCAGTGTTCATTTCTCACAATCACAGAGAAAGGTTTTGTTTTACTGGGCACCCTGCAAATAATACCAGGCCTCCACAAATGTCTCCCTCCATATCTTGCAGGTGAACAAGCAGCCAAGCAGGGGCTGAAAAAATGTAATCTGTGAACTCAGTTGCTCACCACTAAATTAGCTAAATTCACCTCAGTGTCAAACAATCAAAAGGTTTAGGAAATATCTGTACAGTCCTTATGTGAATGGGTGTTATCCACCTAGAATTAATAGCTGATCAGCTAATAGCTGAATAGCCACCTGGTCTTAAGAAGCTCCTTTTTCCAGGGTGACAGAGCACAGTGCATCACTTCTGACATCGTTAAGGGCTGTGTCTGAAAGTGTTGTATTTCACTAGGAAATTTTAGACAAAAATAGAGGAGAAAATCCTGAAAAAAAAAATCCTTAATTCTGAAGCTTTTTTATTATTGAACTGCAGTTGAAATGCACTGCATGGGGAAGGATAAGCACTAAACTGCCTGCTGGAGGGGATTGCTCACAGCCTTTCCATGAAGGATGGGGCCTCATTATGTGACTGCTATCAGTCACAAGCTGTGGCACAGTTTTACTAGAAACAATCCTTCAGGGCACAAAGTGAATTTTTTCCAGCATGTTGGTTGTTGCCCCACTGCAGACTCTAGGGTAGCAGGGTCACCTCTTGGTTGTTGGTGTCCTAGACTGGCTTGTGCAGCATCTGGAGTTACTGCTGTAGTCTCCAGGGCTCTATTTAAATCAGTTTTGTGTTATCTGTAGGTGTGGGACATGTATCCTATATGCTGATTTGGCAGGACTTGTCAAATCGTTTTCATGTCCTGTCCTCTTCAGGATAACAAAAGTGCTTTGACTTATTCTGATGTTAGGAAATTCAAAATCAAATTTGCAGCATTTTTTCCCTAGTCTGGAGAGAAAACTTCAGAAGTTTTCTTCACATAAGGTTAAATGTATAATTGAATTGTCCTACCCTGTAGGGTTGCTCTTTTTTTTTTCTTTTTAATGGTGGAACAGCCAGATGTCAATATACAGTTCAAAATGAAATGCTTACAAGTCCTTGACTAGTGAACTTTATTATGGAGATGGAAACCTGCCAGTAAGAAGTCAGGGTTAGCCAATATTTGTCTCAGGTGTAGAGTCACCTTTACAGCAGTTGAGATCTATGTTTTGGGCACTGAGAGGAATGTGATTCTTTCTTAAGAGAGATGAGTGAGGGCTTTACACAGAGGCAGTCAATTATGCAGTTTGCTCGAAAATGAGGCAATCACTCATTTTAATGAGGTGAATTTCAACTTGGATATAAGTATGTCCTTGACATTTTTTAGTAGCAGTGACATTATCTGAGCAGCTTGTTCTAAGAGAAACACATATACACAAGAGAAATCAGACATACACAAGTACATCTACCTCTACAGGGAAAAAGACACTAAGCAGGGTGACGTGCTTAGCAAAACCACTAGCAGCATTGCCAGGATCCAGTTTTCCTTAGTTCTGTGGGTTTGTACAGAATATTTGAGGCAATGAAGCTGCAACAGATGAATGAAAAGCTACAAGGTTCAGAAAACAGGTGTAAGAATTGATGATAAAGTAACAAGCGTTGTGTGATCACATTGGGATTTTGTTCAACATTTTTATCTCTAGGAAGTTTTTGAAATTTGTGATGTCAGTTGGTGAATGCCATCTTTTTTCTCCTCCCTCCTGTTCTTCTTTCCTTAATTTCAGATATTTGGAAATACTCTTCTAATTTATAAATAGTTCTTAATTTTATTAGGAAAGAGGTATTTTTCTGGGCAGCCCAAATATTTATTCACTATAATAGAAATCTCAGCAAAGTTAGTTTCGTTGTATTAGTTACTATAAAAATATCCACTAGGCAGGAGCTGTAAGAACACAAGCCAGGGATTCAGGTGTATTTTGACATTTAACTCAGATTGAACATGTCAGGAAATAGATACCAAAAATACATCTTAATCCACCTTGACAACCCGTGAAAATGTTGGGGGAGTAGAAGGAAAGATTCACGAGCTGCATTTTAGAGATAAGGATTAGAGATGGGGAGTTCAGTGTTGTGCTGCCCCTTTTGAAGCTATCTCAGACTTAGATGTATGGTGTATAGGTAATGGCATACAAGAATGGCTTTTTCCAGCAAGAAATATGGCTTTGAAAAAAACCCAGTTTTCTTGGGAACATGATTTTACACACCCAATTATTTTTTTCATTAGGAAAGAGACAAAGAGGGAGCCAGCTTTGTCTGTGACACACTGGATCTTGATTTGTCAGGTTCTTTGACATCATAAGGTTCTTTATTGCCATTTCATTTTGATTTAAGAAATAAATTTTTTTTTATAGTGAGGACAGTCATTTGCTGTAACATTTTTCCAAGGGACTTGGTAGACTCCAACCACTGGAGTTTTTCAAGATGCAGTTGGACAGGGTCTCAGATAATATAATTTATGCTTCCTTTTCCAAAAATGTTGGAAACCAGATGATCTTTTGAAATCCCTTCCAGGCTGTGCTGTTCTATTATTCTATCACAAACAACAAATGTTTTTTCATGTATACCACTGCATCTTTAGAGGAGCTGTATTTCTTACTGCAATTATTGGAAACTACATCTCACACTTTCCTCTGATTTACAGCTTTCATTTATCTAGGACAGTTTGTATTTATTTGCTCTAGTTTCAGTTCTGGTTTGTTTTTGCTAGCTCAATAGCTGTCCTCTCTCCCTGTTGTTTAAACCTTGAGATATTTACAGCCTTTAATAACAATACCCCTTAGTGTTTTCTAAGTGTAATACAGTCTTCTTACATTCTATGACCATTCAGGACTTTAAAACTTGATACATTTTAGAAGAAACTGATTTCACATTAATCAGGATTTTTTTTAAATTAAAAATTAAATATGTCATATTAACTCAGTTTAAAGTACCTAGCTGCATTTAAATGGCATTTCATTTATCTATGGAAGGGGGTTTTTTGAAATTCAGTCTCTCCTCAAAGCTGTGCTCCCAGATAAAAATTAGGTTTTCCTGCAATTTATTGGAGATATCTTCAAACCAAATGGTGTTTCATCACTGGAGGCACAAGTCTCTGTATATCTTGTGGGAAAACCCACTTTTACCAGGATGCAGTGAAGATGAGGAAAAGGAGAAGAAAATCATAGAATAGTTAGGTTGGATGGGACATTTGATGGTTATCTCTAGTCAAATTCCCCTGCAATGGAAGAGCCCTGTCAAACCTGATCTTGAATGTTTCCAAGGATGGAGCATCTACAACATCTCCAGACAGCATGTTCCAGTGGAATGCAACTTTTTCACTTGTTCCACTTGTTTGCCATTATTTTTCACCTTCAGGTTCTAAGTTTGTTGCCAAGATTTGGACTACTTGGATAGAGTTAATTTTTTATTCCTGCATGGAGAGTTTCTTGTACAGTGCAATCTGTGGACCAGTTTTCCTGTGCAACATATTATTCCCTTGATGTTCACCTAAGTTGATTGACACAGTTTTCATCTCTTCTCTTCCTCTGAAGACTCTCCAGGCTTCATATGCTTCCTGTAAATTCTTCCATAACTGCTACAGGATATTTTTTGTGTTTGGCCTATGTCACTCTTTTAATGACTTCTCCAGTGGTAAGCATAGAGAGAATGAGCTTACAGAAAGACTGTGCTTCACTTGAGTCAGTATAATCTTCATTTTAGACCCATGTCACATCACAGGTCTCAGAAATCACACAGACTCATGGGTTTACACGTGTTCTGTGGAAAATGGGGTCATATCTAAGAAGGTTCTGACAATATCAGCTTCAGGAATGGTGTCAATTTTTAACCAACACAGCTAAACATGGTCAGCCTCAGTAGGGCCATTTCTAAAGCTACAGACTTCTGTTTGCTTCTGATTTTATGTATCCCTGTCTCAAAGTGGGTGCAACTAGCTGTGAACTGAGGGGAACATATCCTCCCTACCACTCTGCCAAGCAGCCCAGTGTCTTGTAAGATGAGTCAAACAGAAAGCTTCCTATTTCCGATTCAAATTTTCCTGTGTAATAGCAATCCTAGCCCGGTTCTTCTCAAAACATTAGCAAAATTATTTTTTTAAACAAATAGGGAAAGGCTGGTGGATTATCCCTGGGCTGGAAACCCTGTTTCCAGCTTCCTTCCAGTACAAATGGGCTTCCAGACTTACATGGCAGAAAGCCCAGAAGGCCAGTCGCAACTAGAAAGATTTCCAAAGTTCCCAATTCTGCAGAAAATTTTCCTGTTTTTCATTAGAGGAGCCAGTGATAAAAGACAGAGATTAAAAAAACCTGATTCAGGTTTGTTGGGTCTCCATTCTCTGGAGAAGATAATCAGAAAATGTCAGTTTCATATTGAAAGACTGTGTTTGCTCCTCATTGCAGTCTGCTGTAATTAACCAGGCAGAAAATTTGTAGCGTGAGTGAGATGAGTTGCCCAAGCCAAATGGCTGCTTTCCTGCCAAACCTTTGCCACCACCTGACTGATGCAAACCCACTCTTTGGACAACATTTATCTGAGCATCTCCCACAGCTTGAAATATATACACTGCATCTTTAACTCCATTTTGGTAGTCTGTATATCTTTATAGGACATTTGGATTGCTGTAGTTTGACAATTAAAAGGAGGAGATAGGCAAAACTAGTGCAGATAGGTAAGACTAAGCAATTTCTCCCAAGTAAAACCAAGTAGCATGTTCATACTGACTTTAAACAAACAGTATAGCACATTGTACAAATTGAAAGTAATTTATCTGAATGCTGCATGAGATATCATGAGATACTGGTAATAAAAAGCATCTTAGATATGGTATTCTTTCACTGCTCAAAACAATCCATGAGTTTGTAAGCAATTGACCAACATTCAAAATAATTTATAGGAAAACTGTGTGTAAATTTCTCAGTAAAACTCACTTTGTATATTCACTACTTCTAAATCAGTCATTTTAATTTACGTTTCATAACCTTAAGCACATTGCAGTGTTTTTCCCTTCGAATTCACTTAGCTGATCAGCCTATATAAGTGTATAATCATGCAAACACATAATTGTGTGCATTGACCTTTTCTTTCTCAAAAAAATGTTCTTATGAAGAAAACATTACTTTTATGGAGTTTCCACTTCAAGATGAACAATATTATTCAGAGCTGCCTTCAGAGGATGCTTGATCTACATTTGAAGTTCCTAAACACACTTTTTTGCAATATTTCCATGCCAAAGTAAGTTTTAGGGTTGACTAATATGCAGTACCTGAAATTTACTAACTTTTCTTTGTCAATTTAAATTTATTGGCTACTGAGTTTTAGACTGGGAATATCTTTTTGCCTTTTAATTGGATCTTTAATATGGGGAACAGAAAAATCTGGCACACTACAGTCAGAAATAGCAAAAGTAAACACAGGAAGCATTGCATGTCCTAGCTTCTGATAAAAAAAAAAAAAGAAGGTTTGATTTGCTACATGTTCTTGACAAACCATGGATCAGCAAACTATGTTTGCTTCTTGTGGTCTATACCATACATGTTTTCATTTAATCTGACTTCGGGATTTTTTTCAGAAGGGCAAACTAGCAAACATCCTTTGGTCAGTAAGGAAGGGTTCATAGTAGTTCATAGTAGCTATTCAGTGATTTATAATTTATATGTTTTCCTGGAATATCTTTCCCAGGTGTTTTTTGTATCCTTTGCTGTAAGAGGTTTTCAAGGTCTTGCATGACCCAGGCGTGGTGTGCCACAGCATCTGTGACTGGAGCAGAACAGCCTAGCACAGGCACCTGTAGGAAAGATGCTATGAAGGCTCTGGGTGTTTATCTGAGGCAGCCAACAGAAGAATGGAATCACCATAGACACCTTCTGTGGTCAACAGAGAAGGACAGAAGCCTTCCCAGCTGCTGAACCAACCACTCTGTTTATGTCCATTTTGCTTCATGTTTTGCTTCAGAGCAATCCATTGCCTTCACTGTTATGCTGGCTGGGAATTTCACTTTTATTAAAAAAGTAAATTTGTTTTGGAATCAGCTGTGCCCTACAGAATCCCAGCAAGGGGTGCAGACATTAGGCACAGAGAACAGAGGCAGTTGCCAAGGAGAGAAGAGTCACAGGATGAGTGTTTCAGATGGCACCACTGGGGTTTGCCACTACTCTCCGATGGCCAAGCACTGCAGATGCTGTTATGAGAGTAAAATGTTACCACAGCACAACTGCTGCTTCTCATCAGCCTCAGAACAGAAAAAATAAAGCAGAGTCATGCACAAGTTACAATGAAGTCTGTTGTGAAGACCTCTGTATTTTTACTGCTAATAATAAAACAGTGTTCTTCATACAAATGCCTCATCAACCTATTATCCTACGTAAGGAGAGAGTTCATGTAACCTGGGAATTATGTTATTTCAATAATAGCTGTGATGCTAGAATGAAAACATTTCAATGCTGCAGAGGGAAATGTCATGACAACCATCACTAATGTAGTCTTCACTGTATTAAGCCACAAGCTATGCTGGAAAATGAATATGCTTCATATATTGCTAGGCACACCCAGAGCCACAATCTTTATTTCAAGCAGATTTTAAGGGTGACCATAAGCAGAAAGCTTTATTTAAAGTAGGTTTTAAGGGTGACATTCCACAGATTGAAATGATCCATGATTTCATTACAAACTCCCCTGTTAATGGAAGTTTGTAGTGAAATGGAACACACCTAGGACCCAGTTTTTCTCACCCATTAATCCATGTGGTTTGTGACAACAATAGAGCTCTGGAATTCTATATATTCACCTATGCATGTTACATGGAAATCATGTTGGATTTTGCAATCTACCGTCCAGTGAACACATATGTAAAGCTGCTGCTTTTTTAGGAATAAAAGGTATAGTTCCTGTGGTGAATGTGAATCTGTATGGTTTGTAATGGTGTTTTAGTTAAAAAGTGTACTACTATTTGCCATCAAGCTTAACACAATGCTAAATGATGAATGTTTATGCTCGGTCTAGGCACATTTTTCTAGATTGCTCTAAGAAAGCATGATGTCATGCAAGAGACAGAAATTACACTGCAGTTCCAGGTTTGTTGTTACTGGCAATCATAGCCAGCTCAAAGCAAATAATGTCCTTCTCTTCATACCCTCCAGCCAGGAGATGTCCTTCTTTTCTGGCACAATATTTTTGCTATCAGATGAAGCAAAATCTCCTAGCAAGTAAATAGGAATTTTCTACACTACCTGAATATTTATATGTCCAAACACAATGATCAAGAACTAATTTTTTAACCTGTGGAAAATTGTGTATGTCACAACAGTTGTTAAATGAGAGCATTGGGAAGAAATTAATAACAATCTAGTGTCCTCTGCTAGCAAAAGATTCAGAGATTTCTTATTTCCAGTTATGACCCATGTGTCTACATATATCACTGCAGCATTTTTGATCTTTATGCATAGGTTCCATAGTGTGAGGGCTGGAAGCAGACAGAGCTGCACATCACAAACTGCAGGGCTGTGTGTCTGTGTCTGCATCATGCCATCCACCTGCAGTAGTAATGGGGGGACAGTGCAGATAGAGATCATTTATATATGGAAGAATAATAGATTTTTGGACATTTTACAGAAAGCACTGTATTTAAAAATGAAATACAGCCTGTGTTAGAGTTAAGCAAGATACTGTAATCTAGAATAACTGTTATGGGCTCTTTGAGCAGGACAAGCTGTGCTAAACTGAAATGGGTAGATGTGGAGGATGCATTGCCGTGAGGTAGGTGCAAATGTGAGAGCTGGCAGCTTACAGAAGAGTCACTCGAGCACAAGCACTGCTGCACATCCAGCCTCAGTGGCACACGGTGTGTTTGATGTCCTGCCTTGGAGCAGCTGTTGCTGTGTAGCAGGTATGTACTGCTTTGCTCCCCTGAGGGTGAGCCTGTGATTTTTTACAATGAGCTAGCTAGTCCTCTCAAGGTTGAGATTGCCACCTGGATCTCAGTGAGGCAAACCTCTCTTACACTGCTAGGAACAAAGCCATGAAAGAGACAAATGTCTTCTTGTCTTTCTTGAGGTGGTGGCACCCAGCTGATATGCTTGAAAGAAGGATTTAAGTGAAGTGACAAGTGGCTGGCACTTGTCTAACCTATTACTTTTAAACACTACAGGTTAATCTGTTTGATTGGAAAGCTTTAGAATTCACTTCCTAAAGAGCTCCCGGTGGCAATCAGTACAAAAGTAAAAATCACCCAAATTATCTCTCCTGGGAGCCTAACATGAATGATAATCATGCCCTGAAGTTTGCATGTGTGAGACCACAGCAGAAAGAGTGAACAAGGTAACTATCCATGTTCTGTCTTACCGTTTCTTTCAGCAAGTTATTAATTCCCTTTAACAAAAAGCTGAGTTCAGATGTAAAAAGCAAAAGCAGAATCTGTTTTTAAAATGCTATTGAAATTTTGAAAGGCAGCAGCCTTATGATATTAGGAATAGAGTCTTTCTACATCCCAAACAAAACTGGAATACATTTCTTAGGGTGTTGTTAAAATGAGAGTTTGGAGGAGAGATTATGACTGCACACTTGATCAATCTCAGCCTCTAGAGCAGACATTTCTAATTTCCATGAAATTAAGTTATGGAAGGTTAAAATGTTGCTTGAAGGATGAATAATACATGCTTCAAATATCCTGCATGTGTGTTTCATCTCATGAAACAAATGCTGTAGAGATTTCAAATTAAAATTATTATCCTGGTTTTTTTCTCTCTACACTCCATCTTCAATACAAATTAATTAGTTTTACCTTGCTTGCCCTTTTGCTAAGAGTTTTGAATGGTATCAAATGAGTTCCATGCTTAATGTCTGGATGTAAACTATTATGGTGATTGAGACTGTATTTCCAAATTATTTAGAGTAAATCTTATGGTATGTTAGCAAGATACTAGAATATTATTTCACTAGATTAAACATTGACTATTGTTTAGAAGCTTGTATAATGGAATTTTTTCATCTAGGATCAAGTTTAAAATTTCCGGTATCCATGACAAACCCAAACATTTTACATCCATCCCTTGCATTCTCTCTAAGGCCACTACTGAAACATTTATCATGATAATATTATGGTCACATCAACTCTGAACTTTGAATGGAAATATGTGTAAGAAGAATTTGCAGTGCCTAAAATAGGGTATGTTTGCTAGAGACAAACTTCTTTGAGAAACATGATTTTTAACATCCGGTGAAGTGACTTCTTTCAGCCATGTAGGTGTTCTGCACACAGAAGGTGTTTTACTTTTATGTCCATAATTGTGTATCTGGAGCCACACATCTCCTTTATGTACACAAAATGAAAGGGCTTCCTCTTTCCATCTCAATCACCACTTATGTCCCTGGTCATATTAAAACTACAAATAGAATCAATCATGCTCCTGATGAGAGGAAATGTGGTGGTGATAATTACATCTCCATTGAATTTCTGTTGCTGTTCTAGAGAGGAGAGAAATTGAGTGACAACCTAAATGCATTGTAACAATGCACTGAGAAAATAAATGCAGCTGACATGTTACCCACAATAAATGTTCTCTGCTCAGCATAATGGATAGGATTTAAACACCTCCTAGCATATTAGACAGAGCTTGTTACAATTTCTTTCCCAAATAGCTGGGTTAGGCAAATGACATGGTCATATGGTACCTAATGGACATAAATATGTATTGGAAAGGAATATCAGGTACTCACACCCTTAAAATCTGTCAATGTAGGCAGATTTCATAATTAGCTAATCTGAAATATCTAACTCCAGGGAGAATCATCCTTTTGGGAAGATATTCACATTTTAATATATACAAGATGTCTGCCTTTCCCTTTAAGCAGAGTGCATTGCAGTGCAAAAGTATCATATACCTGTCTGTGAGAGCCTTGATGCTAACATATTGCCTGAAAGTAAAAGCAGATGTGCACTTGAAACTGCTTTCCTGTGACAGTGTAAAAAGTAATAAATATGAAAAAGCAAAGAGAAATATTTCGCCACCTCGATAACCACAGGTTAATGATAAGGAAGACTCATGTTACTATGTATTTCCTCCTAAGTTTCAATTTTATGGTTGAATTCTTACCTTTACTTTTCTTTCACCTTTTCTACCCTTACCATAGTCTTGGCATTAATCCAGGGGTCCTGTTGTCCTCCTCACCTCTTGGACATTTTTTTCTCCTCAGTGACTGACTTACTTTTCAAATCTTATGTCTTTCCTTCTCTATAGGGAAGTTAAGAAATTTACATTTTCTTGGATGGACAGAGATGGCAGCTAGCTCTGTATGAGAAAGACTGAGAATTTGTGATTTGATTAACTGTGGACAAAAGCTAGAGGAGGTGAGAAAGGAGGAATTGAGTGTTGTAGAGTCTGAGAGAAAAGGATGTGAAAGTTATGAAGAAAAGAGGACTCAGGGAAGAAAGAGAATGGTATCCTACAGCACCATTGTTGGAGGCCAGAAAGTGGAGAATATTTGTTTGCCTGATAAACCTGAGATAAGGCCAAATATTGAAGATCAGGAAATGAGCTTCTCTCAACCTGATCTCAAATCATCTGCTGAGCCTGGCCCTGAGCCATCTGTAAAACCTGTCCCTGGGTCAGCTGTAAAGCCCCCAAGGATATTTTATACCCCCCTGTACAGGTCTAATTATGATTCACAGCCTTGCAATAAGCTCCCAACACTTCTGGAAACGTTAAAATCTACTGAAGTCTGAGTTGGGACACAGAAATGGTGTGTAGATTCTCACAGGGTGAAAAGGTGCAGGTTTTTGGGATTGTTGTTATAGTAAGCTGATAAGAGATAGAATTCAAAATGGTGGAGTGACACAGCTAAAATTCCTTCTTCCTTTCTTCTTCCCGTGAGTCCATGTTCTACTGAAAAAGTATTGGACAATTTTTACAGCATTTCCGGCGTTACAAATAGATCTGCTACATGGACATAGGTTTAAATCTATAAAAAATAAGTTACGTTGGTTTTAGTATAAAAAGGGCTCAGAAAACAAGGAGCCATTATTCTGATTCTACTAGTCTTCTCCTGCAGTGTCACTTCATAGTTTTTAGCTTGCTGTAATGCAGCTAAGATAAATAAACAATGACAAAATTCAAGCATTCAGCCTTTGTACTTCTCTACCTGCGACACCAGCACAGACAAAATTCCCCATGTCCATCCTGATAACGAGGCACACCATGGACACACCATGACTCAGAAGACACCTAAGCCAGTGCTGATCTTACCAAATATGTCAGGAAGGAGGTAATTTGATATGTGGGGGATTGCAATAAAAGTTTTGTCTTGTATGCACTGGTCTTAAGTGTTTGTGTACTTAATACTTTTAACTCAGCAAAAGGTTCTCCCTACTACTCTGTGCAAAAGTAAACAGGCTTTTGGATAGAGTTATTAGATTTATTTCAAAGGTTTTATGCATATGGCTGACTGAAAGCTGGCTGATACTCTCTGTCACCTTGTTTAGTCAGATTATCTCTAATTTCTCTGTGTGTCCATACACTGTATACCCAAATGCTTTACATATGAAGACTCAGGTGGTTTAGAAGGAAATTGTTAATATTCTAGGTCCTTATCAGGATCTGTGTCTTCAGTCTTTCACTCTGTTCTCACCAGTCCCATGATCATTGTACAGCTGAAAAATATGTGGCTGTTTTTCTTACACAAACAGTAAACATTAACTACAGTAGAATGAAACATATAAAAGAGGCATAAAATGCATTAACACTTTCTCCATTCTGAATTCTTAGTGCTGCCAAAAGTAGACAATGAGAAGTATCACCACTTCTAGCTGTCATCCCCTGGCTCTAGTGAGCAATACTGACATTTTTCTGCATGCAAGTTCTATTTTCCTGTATTTCTATGTGGTATATATTTCCTATATATTCCTATATAGTAAGGAAAATGTAAAGCTACACTGTCTTAGGAAAATAATGCGTGTTCAATGGAAGGTGTCTACTCCCTGCCTCTTCTCCAGCTACGTCAAGCATGATAGCTCTCAAGTATAAGCATCTCATTTGCTTTCTGAAAGTAATACCCAATGATGATATTCTTGATCAGTCCCCCACAATGCCAAGACAGAGCATCAGAAAACTGGGTTTAGTAGTTTTTTCTGATTATGATGCAGGACTATACATGCTGGCAACAAACTGAAATATTTAAAAGGGCAAGAAAAGTTCATTAAATGAATCCACATTTGTTTGTTTATTTTAAACAGGGCAGAGATGGGTTTCTGAATGTAGGTGTAAGCCAGTATCATTGTAGTGACTTCAGTAAAACTGCTGTCAGTTGCAGAGTCAAAATCAGAAGCTACACTTGGAAAGATATTTATGCACCTGGTTCCCATTAGAGCAAGAAAAGAGATGCTCAAGTGCCCTTAAATCTCTTATTTAGGCTTTAAAAACTGAATGGGCAGGGCCTTTTGGGAATATTTTTACTTTCATGACATGGATCCTGTACAAAGCAATGGAAAAAGCAAACATTTTGAAAATCAATATTGCAAACTGCAAATACATTAGCTACAAGTGTTTTCCTCTAATGAAGAGATTTTTTAGGACAGTGACCTATTTTTTATGTGTTTAAATGAAAAAATGCCAACATATGTCAGGATTCAAACAAATTTATTTTTATTATCAATTTCATAAGAATTACATTTAGCAATCATTTTCATTACCTTGCTTACACTCCTCGAATGTCACCTGGAGAGGAGATGATCCGGAGTTGCACATGCACACCCACGTGCACTTTGCCTATCAGACAGACCTCCCTACTCTGTGCACAGGTATAGTGCTGGTTTCTGTGTTTTCTAGTTGTCATTAATGGCCTAAATGTTTGCTATATCAAAAACTACTTTGATTCCTCTGTACTTTTGATAAATTACTCTCCTTTCTCAACCCTGCACAGTAAGTAATGCAAGTAATTCAGGGTCTGATTTGCTTGACAGTTTCTTTTCCTTTCCACCCTCACGAAACAGCCTTTGGATTTTCCAGCATCATGCTTCATTTACATGGGAAACCGACATTTTAGAAAGTAATTGGAAAAAGTGTGTTTTAAAACAAGATAGCAAAGCAGACAGTCTCATTAGAGTTGCTGCAGGCTGTGCCATAATGGCCTGGAAATCTCTCATACACAACTCTTAACTCTGCTTGAGGAGGAACTAATACAAAGACACACTTTATTTGGTTTTAAATGTAGTTTACTTAGTGAAATGTAAAGACATTTTATTTGGTTTTAAATGCACTTTTCTAAGTAAAAGTCAGTTTGGGCTGTCAAAGAAATAATTGCAAATTCTTTCTAGTTGCTAGCAATTATTATTACTTAGTATTTTCTTTTCTCTTTTTGTAGCGTGTTACATGATCTAAAGAACTCAGAACAGCTTTCAAAAGTCATGAATGAAGACTGATGTGTATATTGTGGTTTAGAAACAAGGGATTGTGGTTCAGGGACTTGCTGGGGAAAGTATCACAAGTGGTAGATCCAGAGGTGAAACTCAGATCCTTGGATACTTGTTCTTCTGTTTTAGTCCACCCTAAATTAAAGTGATATTTCCAAGAATATATGTTGTAGCTCCTTTCAACAGCATGTTGATGTAATAAGATAATTTCTAAATGCTCTCAGCTAAGTTTCAGATTTTGTTGTGAGATCATGATGATTCTAGAGTGGGTCCAGGAGAGGTCTACCAAGGTGGTTAAGGGACTGGAACATCTCTCTTATGAGGACAGGCTGAGAAAGTTGGGCCTGTTCAGCCTCAAGAAGAGGTAACTGAAAGGGAACCTGGCCAATTTATACATATATTTGAAGGGAAGGCACCAAGAGGATGGATCCAGATTCTTCATGATGCCAAACAGCAGGACAAAAGGCAACAGGCAGAAATTAATGCACAGGAAGTTCCATCTGAATATGAGGAAGGATTTCTTTATTGTGTGGATAACTGAGCACTGTAACTGATTGTCCAGAGAGATTTGGGGGTCTCCTTCACTAAAGATATTCAAGAACTGTTTGGACATAACCCTGTGCCACGTGCTCTGGGATTACCTTGCTTGAACAGGGAGGCTGGACCAGATGTGGTTCCTTTCAACCTCACCCATTCTATGATTCTGTGATTCTCACATGGGGTAAGGTTCAGTACATCCAGCTTTGTCCCCTTCAAAATGATCTGCTTAGTCATTTCTGGTCAGTAAAGAGAAGCAGGCATTTCCAGGCAGCAGCTCACCCTAGTCAAGGATAAATATCCATGCTGATGTGCTGACTCACACCCTGGAGTACCAGCTTTGACTGCAGTCCAGACTGTGAACTTGCCCACTGGAGTCCTGAGGGTGTTCCTGTCCCAAATACAAATTTGCTGTAGACAACTTTTCATTTCTTTCTAATGCTCTTTCCTTTCTACAGCGGCAAGTTGCTGCTCAGCACTTTGGGACAAAGCTGCCAGATTACAAACACAATTCAAATTTCTGGAGGAAAGAAAACCTTGAGCTATGTATGATTAACACTCAAAATTAATTTCATCATATTAAGGATAAGAAATGGTACAACACAAATGAGTGCCTCCAAATGAGAACTAAGGAAAATTCCAAAAGATATAGCAGGAGCAATTACCATAGTAAGGAAAATGTTGTGTCCAGTTTTCATAAATCTGCCTGTGAGTGACATCCTAGTTAAAAATGTCTTTCAGGTTTATGCAGCACGGTTGGCTGAAATTATAATGAACATAAGCTCAGTAGTATCCTCCACATCACAGTGGAGCAAGATGAAATTTTTCAGAAAGTAAGTACACAGCAGAAAAAAACCACAGAGTGAGATTTTTGCCTGGAGATGGTTTCTGATCTTAACGAATTTTTTTGAAGGTTTATGAGGACATGTATTTGCCCTCATTTGCCATCAATGAGCGTGATATCTGTTCTGTCTTTCCCACTATCTTTTCCTAAGTTGTATTGTTTGTGTACTACAATGACTTCTCACATTTATACTTCAAAATTCAATTTTATTATTTAAACCTAAGAGATTTTGAACTTTCTTAAAATTTAACTTAAGAGGTTTAGGATATAATAAATTCAAACTTCTCAAGAGGGAGATCATTATTATATTTTTGTGGCTTTCTACTTAAACTTGGACCTGCTGGACCTGTGATCCATACAGAAATTTTATCTAATTTCTTTTGAAATCGCTGACATGAGGAATTTTAATATATTTTAAGGTCCTGACCTCTAATACTATGCAATAGTTGCAGGCCATTGTTTGCTGAAGGCAAACCAACCTTTTCTCCCCTGTCATTTTTGGTGTCTTCGGTGTGCTGTACTACAACTACTTCAGCAGTTTGCCATGCAGAACTCCTGAGGCAGAAACCCCTTCACTCCTTATTGAAGCTCTGCAGAGAAAGATTTCAATTACTGACTGAGGCAACATGTTTTTTCTAGTGAAAACCCTAGGCAGACAGAAGTAGTAGTACCTGATACTGGATGTTGCTGAAAGAGATCTCTCAAGCAAAAGAGTATCCAAGAGGAGAATGAATAATGCTGCTAGGGAAAAAAACCTAGGGAACCTGCATTTCTAGTTAAAATACCAGACTGCTGACAGCTAGCCTGCATATTATATCCAGCTGGTTGGCAGCCACAGGCATTGTCTCATTTCACAATAAATTTGAATATTTTGAAGTTTTCTGTTTAACTCAAGTCATTACATCATCTTATTTCTGAACAAAATAAACACCTTCCCAGTATCCTGGCTTGAAATTACATTAGCTTAGGGTTTTCACACTTAATTGCAACTTTCACATTAAAATATAAGGGCTGAGAAACTTGCTTTTGTTATTTGTGATTTAATTTTAGTTACTACCAAAACACACCACTTCAGACATATCTGGCAGAAACAGGTGTTTTACTGTGGAAACAGATATCAACTTCAATTTTCCAGACTGTAATGGATATTTCAAGACTGGAGGACAGTGTAATTTGAATTGCTGATGAGGATATTTTGTGCTGGTCAGAGCAAGACTGTAAGCTGCCACAAAAGTTGTCTTTGTTTAAAATATATTTCAGTTGTCATGAGCATCATTGTGTGTCTCCCACAGAGCCCTACAAGATGATTACAACAGCCTGAGCCCTGATTTGCCTTCCTCATTCCCTCACCTGGTCTTTTTTCTCCTCTCCTCCTTTTGCTCACAGTCAACTCCTCGGTAGTTTTCTGCATGTGAAGGGCTGCCTCCAGCTGTGTGGAGTTTGGTTAAATAACAAAGAAACTCCTCTGCATCTAATTCACCTGATAAAATTCACAGTGCTCTGTTTAGAAATAGAAGTGAGCACTGCTGCTTTGAATTCTGTTTTGGAAGCCCCCTGTTTTATCTAGCCACATATCCTTATCCTGTTTACCCCAGCCTATTATTTTGCTCTCTTGGGTTACAAATACACGTGTACAAGTACATGTGACATTAGTTTACTTGCAGTGCTGATTTTATAGCAACATAAATAACAGTGAGATTGGAGGAACCAATAACCCATTTATTTTTGCTGTGGGCTAATTGGTTTTGTTTAGTATTTATCAAATAAGACTGTTCCTCTAAAATACATAGTTTTTATGATACAGTCAGCTGTCAGTGTCTTCCTTAGAAATATTGTATTAACAAATGCATCAGGAACTTTTTATTTCTTTTCAATAAAGCTGTCTCAGTCATGAGAAATGGACAGGGGGAACTGAAATTGATGTCAAGTTTCTTTTCCAAATATATCCTTGTTCAAAAGGAGCATTTTTTTTATAACAGCAGGGTAAGAGGTTCCAAACAATATGTAGGGGAGATCATAGCAATATCACTTAAATCCACAGAGAGGACACAAGATAAAGGAGCAAGTAATACCAATGGCCCAGTTTGAAGCCTGTTAAACTCAATATGTTCTTGCCATTGCCTTCAGTGAGCTTGGAATGAGAAAAAAATTTCTTTTGCTAACTCTTCACAATTTAAAACATGATATTTTGTTGTGAAATATATAATCACCAAAAAAAAAAAAAAAAATTCCAATTATTGCCCTCTCTACTTCTTCCATTCCTGTGTCCCCAAGCTGACACAAACACAGAAGGGGATTTTCTGGCTCTCATTACTTGTGTAGATGCAGAGGCTGTACTGCAGCACAAGCTTTGGGTTCAGGTGCTGGGTGCACAGCTGATCTTGGACATGTGCATTAAGTGAATGGTTGGTAGGTGGGGAATTTACACAAGAGTTCAGTTGGGCAAGGCTGGAGTGATTTCATCAAGAACAAATGCTGACATCCAAACTGGAAACAGTACAGACAGCCCATCACATAGAACTGGTGGCCAGGATTACAGCAGAATACACATTTAAGTCAATGCAGGAGTTTTGTCAATTACTGGTGGTTCCATAGCCTTAAATCACATACCTGCTTTCTGGACTTTGACCTTTGACTACAGAAGGTGCAATTGGAGCCACTAAATTTGGAAAGAGGTCATGATTAATGCAGGGAGAGAGCACAACATCCAAGGATCAGCATAAACATGATCTATATGTGTCGACTATCTGAACACAGTGGTGGTTTAGAATTCCCAGAGATTTATTACTAAAACCAGCAGCATTCAGTCATAGGGAAAGATATTTAACATTCGAAAAAAAAGCTTGAGGTAGCTAATATCATGGCTTCATTTACCCAACACTGTATTACTGAGCTTCTTGACCTTTTCTCCTTCATGTTTTAATCTTGTCTCTATCTTCAATTTCAGCTAGAGGGAGAGCCTATGTCTCCTGCAGAATAGAAAATAAGATGAAATGTAGATTATCATAAAGCTATTTCTCTTTGTCCCTTTCCTTTTTGTTCCCCATGATTTTAAACTGCAAGTAATCCCCAAACATTTTAAAAATATTTAAGTAAAATTGTCTGTATCAGACTACTTACCAGCTCAGTGTACACTTACCCCATGCATTCACCAAACTTACCAGTTTACCAGCTCCTCTTTAATAACACTTACCTGCTAGATGTACTACATCACAGACATAAGGTATTGAATGGAGGAAAAAAGATTTCTCTGAGGGCAGAGTCCTATTTGCCATCGTTAAAACGAGTATGTCACCCTCTCAGGTAAAACCTGTTAAACACACACATAACACGATAGAGGCCACTGAAACCTCTCTAACAACAGTGTGTGTTTCTGTTGTGGAGCTGGCTGAATCCTCTGCATGCACTCTTCTGTATGCTGGGCTCACACAGCACTCACCCTTCCCACTGGCAGGGCTTTATTGCACAACCCCAGCACCCTGCATTCTACCTGTTTGTATCGTCTCTTCTACAGCCTTTATCACCACACTATTTGAGTACCATTCACCAGTGCATTAAGCATTGTACCTGCCATCTGTCACATGTTTATCCTCTGATCCTCTCTGTAGGGAGTGTAATGTGCTCAGTAAGGTGCCCTATTTTGACAGGATTTCTGTTGGAATAGGTTTTATACAAGCGTGTAAAAATAGATGAAAACCTGTCTTGACCTTAGAGTAGGTGAGGAAGCCAGTGATGTACTCAGTTCCCAGTTCATGGGGGAGTTTACACCACAGAATGAACCAGCTCTCGAGACAGCAGTGTTTTCCTGAGAGAGGAAACCTTGGCTTGTGATATTTCCAAATCCCAGTAGATATTTTACGTAACCCGGGTCCAGACCAAAAGGCACTTTAAAGGAAAGATTCAAGACCTTAAATTTGATTTGGATGCTTTTGAAATCCTCCAGCAGAGCTTTGCGGTGCTCTTGGTAACTTTTGTTCCTGAAGAGACAGTTCTTATTCTTGGCCCTTTCTTCCATTCCAGATTGGTGCTACAGCTGAGTTTGCCAATCTGTCAGGACACATTTTAAGGCTGCCTCAACAGCAAAGGCATTGCTTTTGTCTGCAGGCTATGAGCCAGGCCTTCTGGGAAAAACATCACATACTGCTTTCATTCCTTTTTGGAAGCCTCCTCCAACAGTTTTTAAAAACTTGTCTCAGGTCTTGCCCATCTTCCTCTTGGCCATCTTGGTTTCCTGAAAATGCTTTCAGACAGCTAAAATCCTGCATTTATCATAAAAACTCTCTGTGGCTTGGAAAGACCAGCTAGTGCATGAGCTTACAAAAGTTAGTCATCTAACAGTGCTTCTGCACGTTTTTGTCACTAAACCAAGGGTTCTACTGTCTCCTTCAGCAGTCTGACACTAAAGCACCTTCCACAGCAAATACCTTTAAGGTGTCACAATTGATTTTAGTCTGAAGAAGCAATGAGTGAACGAATTAGGTAATAAAATAGAAGCGTGTGACCAGAGGTGAAGTGTGGAGTTTAAAAACCTGCAAGTTGCAAGGCTTGCTGAAATATTCATGATGCTAGATGGAAGACAAGTGCAAGATGTTCTGTTACTGTGTTCAAAAACGCAGAAGAGTATTGAAGAATTGATACGAGGGCTTCTTGTTACACCTAGAAGTCATTTTGACTCTCTGGTGGATTACCACTAATGGTAGCACTTACTGCTAGCCTTATCCCTGCTCAGTTATACAGGTTTCTCTGAGGATGTGCCTCTTAAACCCATTTAATAAAGCTTTGCAATCCAACCATGATGATTTTGGCCAAGGTTTTTAATTAAACTTTTAAATATTGGGATATAAATAAAGACTCAAATTCAATATAGTATGTGATTTCTACATCCAAGCTGATACCCACTTCACAACAGGACCATTGTTAATGTAAATTGTTGTGGTCATTGTCCTCCTTATATAAGCAAGGTGAGCAAGATTGTAAAGCCATGTCAGAGCTGTAATGTACAGGAATCCAACAGGAAGCTTCTCAGGTTTTAACTCATACTGATTTTTTTTTAAATTTTATTCTAGCTTATGTACTAATGTATTGCTATGTGAAAATTATATTTTTTAACAAAAATGTCCCATGAAATCTTTTCAGGTAAAGTAGATTTTTCCAGACTCCAGTCAAGAGACTGTTATTAATTTCCTCAAGGCACAAGGGCTAATAAGAAGAGCTGTTGATCTTCAAACCTCTTTCTGTAAAGTGTCTCTGGTCAGTGGCCTGCAGGGATCACACAAACCAGCATTAGGTGTAAAGGCTCTTTTCTGAGTGTACTTTGTCTGGGCGGCTTCACCAACAGCATTAAACAACACTTAGACTTGTTTAGTTTCACAGTGTTCTGCAAGACAGGGTAAAGATTGACAAAGTCCATTGATTCAAATGTTTTGGAACAGTGCTTTAAAATATTATTGTGAATAATGTCTGTCTGAAACCACTTTGCAGGTCTCGATCAATCAGGGTATGAATCCATAGAAATATGATTACTCAGAAATGTTTATCATTAGTATTTACATTACACAGAGCCCGTGCAGGTTGGGAAAATGTGCTGGGGAGCTGTTTGCTTAATATGATTGATAAAGAAACCCTTAGTGTGACTTGTCTTTGCAGTTTTACACCATTCTGTAGAAAGGCTGGGGAGATTCATGATGCACAAAGTGCAAATTGATGTCTATTCTGGAGGATAAGATATGTGACCTGGCAGTGCCAAGTTCAGCATAGTGCAGAATTAAAGAATTGCTCTTCTGGCAAGTAGATTTGGAACTCACTGCCACGGTGGCAAGGGAACTGATTAGGTTGCAAACTGTTGCAGTGGACCAGCAATCTGTAACTAAGAGATGCTTAATCTGACTAACAGTTTTGTCTCAATATCAGACACTCATTGAGTCACCTGCTGAGATAAAAGAGGGACTTCTCCAACAAACATTGTTACTGTAGGAAACAGGAACAAAGAGCATCTTAAGATGTCTTGAAAGGAAAGATATGCAGTCTATAATCTAAATAAAAATAAATGCAAAATATTCAAGAAGAAAGAAGGGACAACAAATATCCTGTTTTCCAAGTGCAAAAATGTAGAAATGTAACATTAATATTAGATGCAATGACCAGTCAGGCAGGTTTTGCTCTGCTGAAAATACATGGGAATAAAAAATATTACATGGAACAGCATAAATAATAAAGGTGTGGGATGTGCAGAAGATTAGAAAAGCAGAGAGAAGTTCAACTGATGTTTTGTTCAAGTGATGTTTTATGAAAAGTAGAAAAGAGAACACATTGGAGGTGAGGGGTTGGATAGCTGACTGATGAAAACAGAAGGTTTTGGCTTTGTGAAACACTTAAATTTGTCACAGTTTACTGAGAACTGGTGCCACTGTCCCTCACACACTGTTAGAGACCTACTTTTCTCAGCTGGAAATCAGCTGGAATAAGTAGAAAGTGAAGTAGCAACCAGAACAAGGGGTATAGAGACAGCAAAGGCAATATGCTCAGTGTGTCACAAACACTGTGGTCTGATGTGGCAAGGAATATGAGGGCAAGGCATTTTTCACTAAATCAAATACCCATTCTACAAGACTGACTACTGAGCTAGGGGAGCTGGTATTTCTCATTAATGAGAAGAAATTTTATTTAACTGGCATTACTGGAATATGGTGAGATGATCTCTATGACTATAATATTAAAAAACATCATACACAGTGCATCAGAAATTGAGGAAAACTGAGCCCAGCCCTCCATGGATCACAAAAGAGGGCATGACTTTCTGGCTTTTTACTAGACAACTTAAAATGATTGAGCTTGATTCCTTTGATTCCTTACAAAGGAATAATCTGCTCAAGTGTGGCTGCCTTACTCAGAGGAGACTGAAGTCTCCATGAGATGGACAGTGGACAACCTACTTTTACAGCAGTGCCCAGTTGCAGTGGATTCCTGCCCCAGCCATGTTTATAGGTATCCTTGACACTTAAGAGGGAAGTATTTTGCAGAGACCAGCAAATCATCTTCTTCTTCTTATGCTTTTATTGCTCAGTGCTCCACTCTGCAAGAGTAACTCAAATTTATGAGACTAAAATTTGTTAAAAAGACAGTTTTATTTACTTCTCTAATCTAGAGACTTCAACATCTCCATGAGCTTTATTCTGTGACATGAGCAAATACCCCCAGAGGCACACGTTCCTCTGAGAATGAAATCAAAGCAGATTTCATAAAGAAAAATAAAAGGGCTGTTGTCTTTCTCTTTTTTCCCCCTCTCTTCTCTCAGAGGTGCTTATAACCAAATATTTCAAACCCCTGTCATGGGACAGACCCCACATTACTTGATGTAGTTGTAGATGAACACCTCCTTCACTGTACAGAGCAATACACTACAGGGAAAAGCAGAGTCCAGTCTAATGTTCTGTAAGTAATGTGTAAAATAATAAAGCAGCCAAACATGGAACCCCCTTGACACCGTGTCTGGTGGATTCACTGGGTACTTGTTTCAGTGCTCAAAAGAACAATTTTGAAAGCGGTTCTTCTCTCTTCTCTTCTCTTCTCTTTCCCCTCCTCCTCTTCTCTTATCAGCTTGTCAAAATATTTCAAGAATAAAAGAGAAAGCTCAAGACATATGTTAGCAGAGGGGAAGGGAAAAATGGCTTGATAGCTTTTTGAGGGCAGAACCTTTTCATTTTCAGCAAAACACAACATCCCAGTTTAAGAATTCTCCCATCTATCTTCCTTTTGTCTATGGAGTCATGGCCGGAGTTTAAATGGGGTACATTTTAATGCTTGTAGGAAGAGAACTCAGTGGAACCTGTAAATCTTATGTCTCCCATCAGAGGTCGCTATCAGCCCAGGGTGTTTAGCCTCCTCCAGGATCATGCCCTGTATGAATCGCATCAGATTTGCCTAAAAGTGTTAATTCCTTCTCTCAGACCTGCACAAATAACTTTCTGCTTTTCAGTCACAAAATGATCAAAGTGACAGGAATAGACAATTAATGTCAGCAGTAGGACTGGTTGGAATTTTGCATATTGTCTCCAACACAGTCTAAGCAAATTTAAGAACCAGAAATTCTGCAGGCAAAATCTTTGCTTTCGGCAAATGCTGACAAAGCTACACAATTTTACTGCTGATGGCACCTTATTCCCAAGCTTGAAAATAAACCTAGGATTAAAGTGTTCTTATATCAAAACTTTTGTGTATTTAGTGCAGTTCATCAAAATGTTGTCATCTGAATTGTTTTCCATTAGGAAACAGTGACTGGGTGGAATCCAAGCGCTCCACAAACCTGGTGTTGGTGGAGCTGGGGAACACAAGGAACACCAGGCTCCCTGTCTGTCTCTCAACTCTAATTCCCCAGGGAGACACACAGCCTGTTTCAGTGCCAGGGAGGCCATCTCCCCAGGATGCTGAGAGCAGAGAAGGACTTGAGAAAATCCATATTACTTATTACAAAATATGAATCATTTAATATGTCTACCCCATGCTAAATGCTGCTGAGTAAAAGAACTGTTATGCCACTGTAGCCCTAAAAGTACTGTAAAAATGATGGCATCATCTGGAGTTAATCAATGTGTGCTTACTTCAAAGCTCACCTTTAGAGAAAGAAGTGAAAACATGTAGACCCTTCTTTTGCAAACACATCACTTTTTCTCATTCTAGGGTATGCTTTTCCCTAGGAGCACAGCAAGTTTAATGCTGGAAAGACTGAAGTGAAAACACAGTTCTGGCATTCCAGCCCCCACATCTGAAAGAGTAGGAGTTAGGCTTGCTTGGTTCACTAAACTGACATAAATAATGTTATTTTTTCCTTCTATATTTCATTCTTAATAACAATAATTCCCCATACCACAACTTTTGCTTGTTGGCTGTAACAGGTCTCTTGAGGGAGATAAAACACAGATGAAAGCAGAAAGGGCACATGTCCTATATCTGATGGGAAATATGCCATTAGTATGAGATGAATTGCAGGGGTGCTTAGAAAATTTTACATTGATACTTTACCTGCAGTACCTGCTCACTGGCTTCTTCAGAGCTATGTCCAGGATAACATTCTTTTTAATGTCTCTATTTATTGCAAGTTAGCCACTTAGAATTTATCTATAATGTTTAGAAGATAATTTATAATGCAGAGATGCCATAAAGCACTGGGGATGTTCTGACACTCCCATGACTTAAAGATACCCTTCTTTCATCTGCATTTCCCTAAAATCTGTTAAACTGCTTAATCCACATATTACAGTGGGTGTCTGACTGGGTGAGAGTGTGTAGTTTGGGAGAGAAGAATTCTAGAGATTTCTAAATCCTCATTTAAGGCTGAAGCAGAGCTAAAAATATTATCCTGTATTTAAGAATTTGTTGCTAAAAGAATCAGCTGTTTGGTTTTGAAACATTGGGTTTAGCCCTGCTCTGAAGAACATAATGTTTTCTTGTTTTTCTGCAGAGCTCAAGAGTTCATCCAGAAGTTCTGTCACATACACAATTTTTCTTAATTTTTCCATCTTCCTGAAACAGCAGACTTCAAACTAACCTGCTCAGGTTTCACTATTTACTGTTTTATGACATTCCATGCGTATTTCTCTCCCTTTACTTGATCACAGAATGAGGATTCCTTCCAGTCTTAGCTTCACAGGAGCTTCACCCATTTAGAAGTACCTGATTCCCATCCTCATGGATGCAAATGAAAGAGAAGAGTGAACAGCAGCATTGGGAAAGATGGCAATAATGTCCTGAAAGAATGAGAGAAACATGCAGGAAATGCAAACATGGTGAGGGCAATTGTGCCCTGCAGCTGCCACCACTTTGCCCATGCTTCATTCCAGGAGTGAACAGTTAGTCCACAAAAGGGACAGAAACCACTCCAGAGAGAAAAACCCATGAAGATGACATCTACTAGGCTTTGAAGTATGTGAAGGCTATGGAGGTCTGCTACATCAAATCCATACAGAGCTTGAACATTTGCAACTCCTTCTGCTAATCAGATGTTTGGTCTTTTTCACAATATTGGTGAGTATTTAAAATACATCTAATCCTGAAAATACTGAAATTTTTCAGACACCGCTCACTAGATTTCTAGGATTAAAAAAAATCACTGTTTGAATCTAGCTCCTCCCCTTGGTGTTGTTCTAATTGTAAAGGCAGTAATGTTCCCATCTTTTGAATTTTTCCATCATGAAACTGACTGCAAAAACCGTAAAAGAATATTTTTTAAGTCTGGTAAGTCTGAGTTACTGTGTGTGTTTAACAGGCACAGTTATAGCAAGGTGAATAATCCACTGAATATAAAGGACTATAAAATGGTCCTGTGAACACCACTGTGCTCACATGCACAGACACAAAGCACATGTTAGAGTGGGCAGAGTTTAATCCAAACTGACTAGGAAAACAGCTTCTCAGTCACAAGACTAGTCTTTATTTTCCTGTGGTGTACTTCCTACCTCAGTGTTAACATATTGCACATTACCAAATCACTTTCTCATGATTAATCTGATCTTAATAAAGCGTTTGTTGTGATTACCTGAAACTTTACCTTTCATGTAGCATTCCATGTTCTTGGATACATTGTGTCCAAACACAAATTTGAACAGCTCCATCTTCACACCCGAGTTTTTTACTTGTCACATTTTCACAAATTTTACTGAGTTACTGAAGGCAGTAAGGAAATGTGGAAGGTACTAACAGCAGGCTCCATCAATAACCTGTCTGAACACAAAACATACAGAAAAGATACCACAGAAATTGTTATTTTTAAGACAGTGCTCAAACTGCTAGCACATGAGTTTAATGGATGTGAAGAATGTGAGATGAGATTTCTTTTGCAGTTATTTCACCTCCATGATTGTAGTGGGGCCAATCGAAAAACTAATGGAGAGAAATCTGTCTTTATTAAAGAGAGTGGAATAAAATAAGACTATATTCATTAATGAAATCAAATCCCATGCTTATTAAAATTAATAAAGAAAACTCTAATTAGAATGTTTTTGAGGTCCAGCTTGGTTTGTTTCATGTATTTTCTTTGGTGCCTTCATTTTTCTGGTGCTTTTGCAGAGCAGCTAGTGAGAACTGAGAAGCATTAAAAGGCAGAACACATTGCTCTCCAAGGTGAGAAAGGCATGGGGCTGGGTTGATGTACACAGTATTTTGCCAGGCAACTTCAGTGATCCTTGGTACCATGTGCAGAAAAGCAAACTTTTTTTTCCTTATATATTTGATTGTTCCAGAGAAGTCAATAAGACCTTTCCAAACCTTTCTCCTGGAGATGCTTGTAAAAATGCCACGTGATCTCCAATGTGTGCAAAATGGAAATGGATCAAGGCTGAGGAAATTATCCTTTCCCTCCAGTATACTCCTTCTCTAAGGAAGACACCTGAAGCAAGAAGATTTTGTTTGGACAAACTACCCAAAGATGACCCCAAATCCAAAGGGAAAAAAGTTAAGTGTGTTTAAAATGTGGCTTGTGTGTTTCTGCCTCACACTGTTTATCCTGTTCTCCCCTCCTGCCTCCCAGGCACAGTAGTTATTTGGGATGCAGACCAATAACATATCCAGCCACAATGCCTACAGCCACTTCTGGGTAGCTGTCTGGAAAGCAATGTTAATTTTTTCCTGTTCAAGACAAATTGGCAATTTAAGGGCCTTTTTGAAAGCAGAAACAGTGTTAGGCAAGGTCTGTATGCTTCCACCTGGGTATTTTTCAAAACTGGTGCTGGGCTGCTTGTCATTAATAATGCTTTATTTCTTTTTTGTTACTCAGGCTGCAATTAGATTCTGTGCATAGTGGTTTGCAGGACAAAGGCAAGAATAAAACCTGTGATCCCCAGACCTTCTAAATCACAGACCTCAGATGCATTCTTTCTTGAACAGGAGTTTGTGTGTCAGTCCTATGACAGGAGGAGGCTGCATCTGGGAGTGACCCTTTTAAATGCAGAGATGTGCCAAGATCATTCCTCCACACTCTGTGGTAGGTTGCAAATCAGACCAGCCAAGTGCTACTGGGACATGGGATCCTAGAGAACACAATGCTGTACTGCAAATGAGTGCTGAATGGAGCCAGCTGCAGGGATTGTCAAAAGATTGATTCACAGAATCACAGGATGGGTAACATTGTCCAGCCTCCCTGCTCAAACAGGGCCATCCCAGAGCACAGAGTACAGGACTGCATCCAGACAGCTCTTGAACATCTTCAGTGAAGGAGACTCTGCAAATGCTCTTGCCAGCCTGTACGAGAGTGTGGTCACCCGCACTGTAAAGTTCTTCCTCATGTTCTGGTGGAACTTCCTCTCCATCAGTTTCTGCCATTGCCTCTTGTCTGATCACTTGGTACCAACCACTGAGAAGAGCCTGGATCCTTCCTCTGACACCCTCTCTTCAGATAACTGTGTAGATTGACAAGGTCCCGGTTCAGTTTTCTTGTGGCTAAAGAGGCTCAGTTCCCTCATCTTTCCCTCGTCAGAGAGATGCTCCAGTCCCTTAATCATCTTTGTTGCCCTCCACTGGACCTATTCCAGGATCTCCATGTCTTTTTTGTACTGAGAAGCCCAGAACTGGACACAGCACTCCAAGGCTTCACCAGGGCTGAGCAGAGGGGCAGGATCTCCTCCCTTGACACAATGCTCTTCCTAATGCACCCCAGGATACCAGTGGCCTTATCTTGGTCACAAGGGCACTGCTGGCTCATGAACAGTTTGTTGTCCACCAGGACCCCAGGTCCTTCTCTCAGAGGTGCTTTTGAGCAAGCTGGTTCCTATCCTGTGCATGGGGCTATTCTTTCCAAGAACTTGCATCTGCCTTTGTTGAATTTCAGAAGGTTCCCTTCTGCCCATCTCTCCAACCTGTCAAGGTCCTTCTGAAAGGCTGCACAGCCCTCTGGGGCATCGGTCACTCCTTCCAGCTTCCTGTCATCAGTGGACTTGCTGAGGAGGCCTCTCCTCTTCATCCAAATCATTGATGAATGAGTTAAACAACAGTGGGGCCAGTATGGAAGCTTAGGAGACACCACAAGATACAGGCCTCCAACCAGACTGAATTGCAAGAGTCTGAATCACTGTGCTCAGACTCAACAGGCCTGAGTGAGACACGAGTGTAGACATGAAATGAACAGTAGGACACCACATGGCTCCAGGGACTTGTTCACTCATCTCTTTTGTGAACTGAGTCTTCTATTTTTATATAAAGAAAGACTGTTCTGAGAGAAAACAGGAGTGAAATGGGATGTAGGGACCAAAGGTCAAGTGGAAAATTAACAGAACTAACTTGCTTTGAAGATGTCTTGTGATCTGGCACTTCAAAACAGAACTTTCTTTTTTTTCTTGCTGCAGAGCTCAGGGAAGAGCAGGAGGGAAAAAGGAAAGACAGGTTCAGATGGCATTATTAAATTTGTTAGCTGGAAAAGAGTAAATGGGATAAAGAATCCAATTTAGCATTAGCAAGACAGAAAAGAGCCTTCAAAGGGTTATGCTGAAAGACCCATAATTATTCTGCTTACTGTCTTGTGTATTGAGGAGTACTGCTGTAACTAATGCTCTGGGAACTCCTTCCAGAGTGAACGGAGGAGGAGCAAAGACATAAAGACACACATGCTTTGAACATCTTTTGGTGTCATGGCTGTTTTGGATAAAGCATGCCTTGCAAGTTTGGTCATCTCTATGCTCTGTGACCTACATTCACTAGAGAATGGAATTCACAGGAACTACCAAACTGAGCAGGATGCTGTCCAACCTGCCCAATACAAAGTGCTGCTGAGATGAGCACAGAAGTCATTAGATATCTCTGTGCTAAATTTAAACACCTGCTTCACCTGGAGCTCAGGTCCTGCCCAGAAACTGGGTAAGGTTGGCAGCTTTGTACTCATCAGATAGCATCAATGTGGAAATACAAGATAGATTCAAGGACTTTCTCTCTATGAATTATAAACAATGTCCTGGCAGTAATCACTGAAAGAAATGCTGCAATCCATGACAATTATGTACCAGGTAATTCTCAGCCAAGTTGCTGAATCAAATATTACATAAACTATTCAGTCACTCAGTTTTCATTAAGCTGTAGAAAGAGTGGACATGACCTTGTAAATTATAAAGGATGCATCTGTCTAACAAGAGAAGACAAGCGTTCCTGTTCTTCCATTTAGCATGACACTGTTTCACAGAAGACAAAATAGCTCCAACAAGAGCTCCTGATAATTGTGTTACAAATGGCTTTGAGTGCCAGTCTTTGTCAGAAGGAAGGGCTGACTCTGGGTGCCCGCTCTGCTGGCCCAGGTTTCTCAGCACAGGCTGCTAGTTGGACTGCCATGCTGTCTGCTGCTGAAGTACACAGATGTGCTCTAATTGTGCCTACCAAAACATGTCTATCCAGTTGGAGCAACAGGGAGGCAGAAAAGGGACTGCCTCTGACACCTGAAATCCTAGTAAAAAAAACATTTAATACGTGATATTGTATTTCATGCAGCAAACTTTAACTTTTTTCCCAGTAACCCCAATCCAGCCGTCCCTGCCCGCCCAGTAACCCAATCCAGCCGCTCTCCAGACGCTGTCCAGGGTCCTGCTCCTGCCGTCCCAGCGCCCGCTCACCGCGTGCCCGGTGCCGCCGCCGCGGGAGCCGCGCCCGTGCGGAGCCGCGCAGCCCGGCCGCAGGCAGGCAGCGTGCGCAGCCTGGATAGCACTGACTCGCTGCTGGTAACACCCTCTTTTTCTCTCTGCCCCTCTCTCTCCTCTCCTCCAGTCATTTTCCTTTTTCCTTTCTTCTTTTTTGTCTTCTCTAGCCATCTTTCACTCGGGCAACACCTTTTTCTTCTTTTTGTTGTCAATAAACGGTTCTCAAATACAATATTTGCCTCATTTGGCTTCATTTCATTCCTGACCAACCATTTTTAAAAGAACTCTCCGCAGTTCCCCACAGTGGAATGCCACAAGTAGAGTCAATTTTCTTCCCAGTAGCGAGTACAGGGGTGTGTTTTAGATTTGTGCTGAAAAAAAAGTGTTGATAATACAGAAATATTTTTGTTACTGCTGAGCAGTGCTTGCATAGAGTCAAGGCCTTTTCTGCTCCTCGTAGGATTGCTCCAGCAAGGGCGCTGGGGTGCACATGAGGTTGAGAGGAGACACAGCTGGGACAGCTGACCCTGACTGATCAGAGGGATAACCTGTTCCATATGGTGTCATGCTCAGCATATAAAGCTGGGGGAAGGAGGAAGGAGGGATGTTTGGAGATACAGCATTTATCTTCCTAAGTTATCATTACATGTGCTGAAGCCCTGCTTTCCTAGGGATGGCTAAACACCTGCCTGCCCATGGGAAGTGGTAAATAATTCTTTGTTTTGCTTTGCTAGCATGGGGATTTTGCTTTTCCTAACAAATTATCTCAGCCCACAAGCTTTTTTTTTTTTTTAATTTTTACTCTTTAGAGTCTCTCTCCCATCCCACCAGGAGTGAGTGGCTGTGTGGGGCTAAGCTGCTGGTTGGGGTTAAACCACAACAGATGCATCTCATTATTTCCCAATTAAGTCTTGCTTTGCTTTACAGTCTGTGTACTAATCTTTCCAGTCCAAGTTTTGCTAAATTAATAACCAGCTTTGTTTTATTTGGCTTAGGTTACCACATATCCCCAATCCAGAAGATCACTGGTGTTAGCAAAAAAAGCTAAAGGTAGTTGCTTTCTTAGTACCCTTATGAATTACTTTTCCATGATTGATGAGCTGAGATGATGGCATAAAGATTACTTACAGCATAGCTCTTAATTCATTTACTGGTCAATGTTCTCTATAGTTGTGACATTAAGGATATACTGTCTGTTAGCTTTACTGACCTCAGCCTTAATACTGCACATTTGTTTTCATTAAAATGTGTTTTCCATTTCTAAGCCAAATGACATAGGAGATCAAAATCTAGCCACAATTTTCCTTAATAGTAGTTGCACCTTCAAATTATTTTTGCTGAATTTGATATATGCTTTAGATAGCTTCATGAAAATAGTTAAACATTTTTCATGTAAGACAGGTTCTCAAAATGACCTCAAAAAGCTACAGTTAATAACAATGAAAAACTCCCACATCTTTCCAGCACAGTAAGTTAGTCACTGTTACTATACAAGTCCTTTTTCTAAAGTCTTTTAACCCTCAGGCAATTTTGCAGTGTTATCTTTAGAGCCAAGCATTTTTTTCTTTCAGCTAAAACTAAGCTTGTGGCAAAATTTAAGCTTTGATGTTTAGTTACCCTAACATCATGATCCTAAGTGGCATTTGCTATGTAAGTTGGAATACATTTTCTGGGCTAGAATGACAAAAATGGTGGAGAATCTCCCTTCTGTCCAGCAGAAGATGCAATTCATAATTCTGTGCAAGAGCTAAACCTTACCTGCAATTCCCCTTCAGGGAACAACAGCTGAGCTGCAAGTATTCTGGTGTTATTACCAGATGAAATATATGGTTTCTCACTGTTGCTTGCTGGAGCTGTTTTATTTAGTAAATACAATTAAGCACTCTCTAGAGTACTTGGGTGTTTTGTCTCGTTGTTGAGTGGCTGATCTTTCAGACTTTTGATCTATATTAAAGACAAAGTATTTTGTACCAATCAGAAAGTATGTAGCAGCTGATACTGACTGGCTGCTATCCCTTTCTGCCCAGCTGCTCAGCAGTTAGGGCAATTTTTAGGCAGTAAGAGTTGTGTCTGGGTCTCTTCAGCCTGCAACCAGCTCAAAATTTCTCCTCTCTGATTAAGCTTGTTCAGCTTTGAATGATTGTTAACTGCATTTCCTTCAACAGTTTTGTGAATGTTATGCATATTTCACATGCTTATTTTTCTCCAAACATATACCTGAAGTGATTCATTTACAAAGTGTCAATGAAATTACATATTTTTTGTTGGTTTTTCTCAAAAAGCAAAATAAGTTTTGGAATGAAGCTTTTCAGGTTGTTTTTTGTTCATTTGATGAATTGTAAAATCAGTTATGAGTACACTGTTTATTACTTTTTGGTACAGTTCTGTGCAGTGGTGATGCTCCTACCATTTGCCATGGGACTAGTGGAACACTTCCCCATTCCTTTACAGGTTAGTTAGATTTCTTGTTCCAGAATATAATTAAATTTCCAGAACTAGATACCATAGAAGGGTGAAGACAAAGCCTATTAAATACTAAGGGATAAATCCAAGTCTTTTCACTGTCTTCATGAATTTGAGGAGGCTTTCAGAAAAGGAATTCACCCTCGTGGATCTGTTTGATCCCCTCATTAGGATATCTAAAGGCTGGGTGGAAGTGGGGCATGGAAAAGCAGAGTGACAATTACAGCAGAGCCTCTGTTTTACCCACTCTGTGGCTTCCTTGTGGAGAAATGGAGGATGCAAAGCCATTCTGGATTAAAGGCATTGTCACACCACTGGTTTGCACACCACTGTCTCTGAGTCATACCTGAGTTTTTGAAGTTGATCAGTGGGTTGGCACCAAACAGTTGGAATATTTATTTTCCACCAATGAATTATCATCTTGCAACACCCTAGATTTTGCATTTATTTAACCAAGGAAAAAACTGTTTAACTGTTCCACAGAATCACTAGAGGTTTATGTTGTCATGTTGTATGTGTCGTGTCACTACAAATGTCACATTGTAGTGTAAAATAGGTGTCAGAAAAAAAGGGAAATAGTTTTAGAAGGTCAGTGCTCCCCATTTTGAAAGCCTAATGTAACCTCAACAGAATATGCTAGAAAACAAGAAGGAAAGCATTGAAGATGATCATAGTTTCAGAAGACTGAATCACCATTCATCATGGATTAGGGAGGAACAGTTTGCTAGACAGTGAGTTTTTCTAATTTTGTGATACTTTAGAGACTGTTTTGGGGGACCTATAAATAGGAAAGTGTATTAACTGCAATAAGCCTTTCACTGGATGAGCTCTCACATATATAAATTGAAATCTGGAATTTTCTTTACAGAGCTAATGACACACCGTGCTACAGATGTTTTCAAATGGTAAGCAGGTGGCTGCCCACTTTTACTTTCAGCCAAGGAGTGGAAAATCCTCCTTGGCTACTGTTACTTGTCTGCTTTCTAGAAAAATAAGCAGTTTTAAAAAATGTTTCACATAAAATTGCTCTTTGAATGCCACACAACCCAAGGAATCCATGCAGGTCTCAAAAAAAGGTCCAAGACAAACTTTTTACCACCAATGAGCAAGGAAATTGCCAACAATCCCAGCCAGGCTCTCTGGGGCTTTGTTCATTCATGCATTTTCCTGCTGTAAGGCATGGATAGTGACTTTTCTTTGGCTCCTACAGGAATGCTTTTCTCAGGGGAAGTGCAAAGTAGAAAAGGGGGCATCAGATTTGCTGCCTTCTCCTGCTTGATGAATCCTTGCCTCTCTTCTCGTTTGGGGCTCTTTTCCCTCCACTTCTCATCTGCGGACTGCACTGGGGGGTAGCTGCCCCTGTCATGGACCTCTCCTAATCACCTTCCCCTGATACCCAGGTTTCAGAGAAGGGAATGAAAGGGGAAAGGACTGTAACAGAGGTCTGAAGGGGAGTGGGACAGCCAGATGTGATATAGAATAATCTGCTAAGGTTAGAGTAGGATGAGTACTTAGGTGGAAGACACACACATAAAAATGAGATATTCTTCTCTCTAGTACGTGACCCACATACTCTGTCCTACGTTTTTAGGTCTCTTCAGTTTTGGGGTAGAATGTTCAGAAACCAAAGTGCCCCCATATCTCAAGATACAGCTCACAGCGTGTGGTTCTATCACACATCTTCAGCTGGAATTCTGCTTCATAGACTTCTCTCCCCTCTCCTCCCCTTCTGCCAGCTGGACCATTTTTTTTTTCTCTTTTCCTATACTGCTTTTCACTACTGCCTTATTTGTATCAATACAGCTATAAACTAAGCCAGGGACATAATCCAAGATAAAAAAGATAAAACTCATGGTTTGAGCAAGTAGTGGAAAAAGCTTTGCTTCCTTCATGCTGGCCAAGGCCTGTGAGGATGTAGCTGGAAGACTGTTACATTTGTTTTAATATTTATGAAAGGTTTCTTCCCCTTTCCCTGTAACTGTTTCATGGGTTTGCTGTAATCTTCCGAAGAATAATTAAACTCACTGACAACTAGCTCACAGTTTACCAGAACACTATTTTAAAATTATCTTTGTTTTGGAGTCTTGGCCTGCCTTTGCATCAAGTGGATGATGGGTAACATGTAAATGTATAGATGATTCTGAAATATAATGAGGGACCATACTCAACATTTTAAAGAGGTAGGTGGTAAGGGGATGGAGATCCTTGATTTGTCTGTTCTGAATTTAATAGGGAATTCACTTGCCCCCACTCATACTGCCATTTCATGAAGCTGAGCCAACAATAAAGGTTAACAGGAAAACCTATAAAGAAATACATCAAAACCCAGAAAGCAGTGTTTTTTGAACATCATGAATTTTCAGTCCAAGGAGCATAAACTTCTCTAATTACAAAGCTCAGCAAAACTCAGCACACATGACAGAGCCTTTTGAAATAATTAGCTGAAGTTGAATGTTGCTGCTCCAAGTTATGACTGCAACCGAGGCAAACAAATGCTTTTATTTTAATTACAGCCCATTGTATATCCAAGATTCTTACTTTTTGCCACTGATTATACCTAGATGGTATTTGCACATTCTACAGTCTCCAATATTAACTTTTATTTCATTATTCAGGTTTGGAATATATGCACCTTATCTTTGTTCTTATACACTTCAGTGGCATGGTTGGAGCAAATACTTTTAGTATTACTATGCAAATAAATTATAAATCAAAACCCTTCACTGTTTACAAAGGGATGCCTTTGTAAAGCTGCTTAAAGAACTTGATGGTACAGTACCTCCCAATGCAGGAACATCTTGGTTGTTCCTGTCCTGTAAACCATGTCCATATATTTAACCTGATGAACATAAATTGGACCATTGGGATTACTTTGCTACTTGAAAATGTTTGCAGTGCAAGTACTTGTATTGAGGTTAATACATAATGTAAAGGAAAATGAAAAATCTGTGACTAAGCCACTTAACTAGGAGACAGGCTTTCCTCCTGCTCTTTGATTAGGGTATAGAGCTAATTTATGCTAGTTTTATTTTTGGAGCATTCAGCAAGGCTATGTTACTGCAGCATTAATTCTCATCTGTGTAGGGCACATGCTAAATAAGATTGTTCTGTGCAGGTAGAGTCTTGTACTCTTTATATACTTTGCATCTAGTGTAGATAATGACCCAAAGAGAGCACAGAGTCACAGTTTCTGAGTAGAGCTGACCTTGGCAGTGTTTTGAAGCATACAAAATCGATATTGTTGAAGTCCTCCAAGAGTCTTGGAATAAAAACACAGTACTCTGAATGATAATCATACTGATTATTTCTCTTAAAGCCTATTTGTTTGGCACCTTAGCTAAAAATGCTCTCTGATGTAAGTGTTGGCAATCTGAATAAAATCTAATTTCTTTATTCAACAGAATGTATTTAACTGAGTATAATTATGCATGTCATCCTCACCATTACCTGTCCAATACAATTCTATTTTTTCAGAAGCTGAAAGAGATGGGCAGTTAGCTTGATATAATCTTCAATGGTGTAAAATCTTTTGCTATGTTTTCTCATGCTAATGAAACTGCAGCCAAGCACTGAGAATACCCTAAAAGACCATTTGAAGTCCATGTGTTTTTTATTAGCTATAGTGGGTTTGGGTTTTTTGTTTGGTTTGGGTGGGTTTTTTTTGGTTTTTGTTACCACTGAACACATCTGAGCAGATTGCTGATGCACAGAAATCTGTGTGGAGATGGAGGCTAAAGCAGCTGTTAAAGAAAGCTGCATTCCTCAGCACTCCAGAAGCTGCCCTTTGAGACAAATGTGGACTTGAAGCCCAAAATGGGCTATAGGAACATACAGCCTGAATTGTTATCACACACAGTAATGCATTCCCATACAAACCACTTTATTGAGAGCTCCTAATATCTTCCCTGATTCCTCTCTCACTTTGATGTCTCTTCTATTATGCTCCCCCAATGAATTCTGCATAATTCTTGTATCAGTCACATCAATATTTCTTAGTATTAGCTGTCTTTCTTTCCTTGCTAGTCAAACAGAACCCATGTTATCTACCTATGGATATCTGCTATGAAGGCATGTACTTCTAGGCTAACCCCCTCAACCTCTTTTACAGTTGCCAAAAGGAGATATGGAGCTGTTTAGTTACTGCAGTTTTCTTTTAGAATCACATTCAATCTGAATCTGAGTCACGGGGATTTTCATCCCTTCTGGACTTGCACAAAATTGGAAATGTTCTACTATTCCCAGGGCAGAGAAAAACACATTTTCTGAAGTCTAGGAAATGTATGAAAAAACACCAAGATATTTTTGCAGCATGAATAGCACACTGTTCACAAAATGATTGCAACACAGATTGCATGGCTGCCAGACTTACAGGATAATTAGAGGCTGAATTGTCAAATTTTGCTTAGCTTGACTGAATGCACTCCATCTCCAAGTACAGGTACTGTATACTTAAATGACTCATCATAAACTTTAAGTAAAAGCCACAGAATTCTGTAAAAACTATATTGGTGTCTCCTTTGTACTTAGTGCTCTGAGAGTTCTTTATGGTTGGGAAAAAAACCCCAAATCTATCATTTAAAAACTTTAAGAAGTATCATCTTTTCAGATCCAAAATGCTTACCATATTTATGGAAAATTATCTCAGATACTTATAGAACAAAAGGTAACTAGCAAATGGTACCAACACCCTGGAATCAAACTTCAGTCTTTAAAGTTCATTTTCAGGCAAGATGTGATTACAAGAAATGGTGCAATTTGAAATGTGTGTTTCAAAGTACAGGGTTGTAAAAACAGAAAGCTGTCAGGCAATCACATCTTTTGAGTCACAACAAGGATAAAAGAATTGTTATCACAAAGAATTCTCAGTTATTTGGATGCATTAAATGGTTCAAAGTAACTGAGAATATTTCAGTTAATCTCTGGTGTAGCAGCAGAGCATCCTGCCGTGAATGGGTTTGCTGAGATGCAAGGCAGGAGACAGGTGCTGCTCAGGTGCCAGCAGCTAGTCCAGGTAAGATGTTATGACCCCCAGTGCTTCACAAAGCTCAGGTGCCATTCAGCCTTTGAAAGACACTGTCAGCAGCCTGAGTACTGCCACAATTCATCTAGATTTGTTCACCTCTAGCCAAAAGCAGGAGAAAAATCAAACCATGCTTTACATATATTTTTCACTTTAAGGCAGAAATTATGTGCACATTCTGTATCTAGAAAATTGCACAAGGTGCAAACCCATGTAGTTTGATGGCTTCATCATGCCTTTGATATTTGTAGCAATCATTCTAAAGAGGTTTTAAATATTTCCAGAAGGATATATATTTTTATACATAGTGTATTAAAATACATTGTATCTACAATGTACATACATTGCTGCATGCTCTGTGCTGAATTCAGTAAGGTCTGTAAGATAAAAGTAAAATAAATTTGTTGTGCCATTATTCCTGATTCTGTGTGGGTAATGCTCTGAATATAAAAGAGTGTCAGGCTTTCTTTTTCATCTGAAATTAAGTGGGGATTTTTTGTTTGTTTGTTTGTTTTTTAATCTATTTAAAAAGCATGATTAAGTAATGGTCCTGCAGTTCAGGAAGATTTCTCAGTATTTGGTTGTTCTGCTCATATTGTGATTAAATAATCTAGAGACAGCTGGAATCTGTGCCATTTGATTATTTTTCAGATTAGTGGAGTCCAAATTTTTGGATGGCCATCACAAAAAACAGGCCTTACTTGTTTCTCTTAATTTCATGTAAATGTGAAGTAGTGTGAAGATTTTAATTAGAAGATGATGATAAATTTTCAGCTGTAATTCCTGGTTTAATTGTACAGGTTTTTTTCTTTTACACTGTGTATTAATAGCCACTCTATGATTAACTTGCATGAAGACCTAGAGCAGGATATACAAAACCATGGCAATAAGGAAATTAAAGTTATGTGAACTGCAGAACCAAATCTTCTGCTTTCTGTAGTCACATAGTTATTTTCCTTTGATATGAGGACTTCTGGCTATGTTGAATATTTATACGCCAAAGTGTTTCCTAACAAAACTGTCAGGGGTGATGTGAGGTCATTTTACAAGTATTGTTCTCAAGATCAACATTTGGAGCCAAGTACAGGACTGCGCCGGTTGTCAGTGTGGTAACATGCTGGAAGCAATCAAATTCCTCTGAAATCAGAGTAGCTGTCAGTGATAATTAGCAGAGGTGTGAAATAATGATGTCTTTTTAATCAAGAGGTCTCTCTAGGAGCCAAGCTTATGCACATATTTTATAGTATTTACATTGTGTTTAATTGGGACACCTCTAAGGCTTCTCACTGGATAACTGGGACAGTTGGATCTGGTGGCTGATTAACTCTCAGTTAGTGGTAATTATGAGAGTAAGGCCCAAGTGTTCAAATAAGCACTGCACCACACTGTGCTGTGATGCACTTTGCCACTCATCTCTCACTGTGCATGCTGCAGGTTCCTCAGCCAACAAGGTTGGACTCAAAGCTGAGGGAGCTTTACTGCCCTGCCTGCAGCTGCCAACACTCATGTTTTAGGTGGAGTGGTAAAGGGTGGAAATATTTCACTTCTTCACACATACTACCCCTTCAGAAAGATATTTTGTTTGTGTAAAGTTTTTATTTTTGCCCACAGAGTCCCAATGGGTGCTGTGTTAAATGTTGGTCATGGGCTTTTGGCTGTCTATGGGAAGATTTTCTGATCGAGGAAAAGCAGCACCAGAGCATCTGGGCTGGCAGTTGGCAATGGGAGATGGCAGAAGATACGAGCAGCTAACAGAAATGTGTGAGTGTGTTTGTGAAATTAGAAATCCCCAACTATGTGTGGGCAAAAGAGCAGGAGGAGGGAGAAAAGTACAGCAGCCATGCTCACACTAAGCTGGGAGATGGCCACAAACCCTTCCTAGGGGTTGTGAGAAAATCAGAGGTGGTAAAGTGACCCAGGGCAGGTTATTTTAAAGACTGGGACTATTCCATCAGAAAAAAAAAAAAACTGAAATAGGAAAGGACTTGGGGAATTGATGAAAGAGGGAATTGATTGAGAAGTGTGGACTGCTCTTGGGAGACCCAGAAATTTGATGTGGGAGAGTTGAAGTGCTTTTGGGACCACTGAGGAGATCTGGATGAGCTGGGAGGCACTGAAGAGATCTGTGGCTCTGGAATAGCTTGCTAAGAAGGTAAGACAGTCCATAGAGAGAAATCAGAGAGAAGAGGGAAATTCAAACATCTGGTGTTAGGAGTCACACAGGTACCTGAAGAATCCCCATAGGACACCCTCCCAGCAATGTATCTGTGAGTGAAGTCCTTCTCCTCATAAAGAGCTGAAACCTGTCACTTTACTGCTTTAATTTATTATGCACCTGAATTTTCATGACCATGTGGTGGGGAGAAAGAAGGTTAAGCTAGACAGAAGATGGAGGATATAACTGTGCCACACCAACAGCAAAATAGTCACTTAGAAGTGTTTTTAACTGGCTAAAATAATTCAGGAAAGTAGAGTTGGAGCAGCCAAACAAGGCGGGGAAAACAGTAAGGAACATGAGTGATAGAAAATCCTTCTATTTGTTTCAGTGGCAAATGTACACCTACCCAGCTCACTGGCATGTCTAGTAGGAGCATAAAATGTTAGACAAAGTATGTGTGCCAAAACTGCAGGAGGCAAGATGAAGCTCTGCAATCAGCAGAACAGAGAACACTACAATGTACTTACACCAAAATAGAAAGTCTTCCTGGAATCTGACATGAGGTCCTGCTACACCACTGCACTGCTGTCTTCATAAGGAGCAACAAGAATGATAACATTTTACCTCACAAAAAGGGATGGGAATGAGGACGAGGATGAGATTTCCTGTGGGGTAAAGCTTTTTATTTCTGTTGTGTACAGAGTTAATATTAGAAATGTCAGTGAATCTTTGGCGTCATCTGTTTATATCTGATACATCAAACCTATGTCTTTCATTTATGTATATTAATTCCAATCTTTGCAAAATAAATATGTCTCAATTTCTCACTGTTTATAGATGAGTCAGTTCTCCATTTTAAACCAGACTTTTTTTTCTTGTGTTTTCCTTTGTCTGTTTTTCAAGGTTTCTCTGAGTTTTGTATATTTTGATCCTAATTAGATGTTAATATTCCAAAGAATTGTTTACTCCTTGACTTTGGAGAGTAGTGATACTGTCAGTTACTGTCAGTCTTGTAAGTCAGATTCTTCTATGCCATGGACCTGGCTAAGATCCCTATACTTTCTTAAAATTTGAAATATTTTATATTGGAATCAAACCGAATACCTTGAGGCCTTATCTGTTTCTCCATATCTTATCATTCTTACAATTGTGTAGAGTGTTGTGCAGAGAATATTTCTATGCAGTTTTTAAAGGATGGGCTCTCCTGACCCCCAGTCATCTCAGAAGAGTGAGGCCAACTGCTGAGCTGCTGGCCTTACAGAGAGGGCAGCCTGAAACACAACCTCTCACTTCAGTAATACAGATGTGGACTAAGTACATAACCAGTACAAATGAGCAGGAGCACAAGAACAGGTTAAACACTTTGTGCATGTTGTTGCTTTAGGGTTTTTTCTTGAAAGACTGTTGAAAAGCTATTCTACTTATCCCCCAGTCTGTTGTTTAATGTCATTGTATGTGGTTTTATGTTCCATACCCTGTTTAATAGACAAGTGAGCAGCAGATGATGCAGAAACCAAAGCAGTAAATATATGTCCTCTAAATTTCTGAGGCTTTCTCAAGGTGTCCCAGACTGTAACAGTAGCCCTAAATGAGGACAGTGGAGAAGTGAATTTGGGAAAGGTAAAAAGAAAAGTGTAACAGAAACCTCAGTTCAGTTTTCTATTTCTGTTATTCAGCCAGAACTGTTTGTAGTTAAAACATAACAACAGAAACCTGTTACCCAACCTGGCCTAATAACCCAATGCAGCCAGTACCAGCTTAGGTCTATTTCCAAAGGGCAAGATGGAGAGTACCCTCATGGTGTTCACATCTCCACTATTCCACAAAATAGCTCTGGAGGACTGCCCTGGAAAAGACATTCCAATCCAAAGTTTGCTGCAGCCATGTGGGTCCATCATATTGTGCACAGAAGGCAAAGCTCTCCTTCCACCCCTCCCTGCCTCAGGCTTGTTGAAAATGTGGCACTACCTCACTGCCCTGTACCAGGGCTTCTACTGAATGCTTGCTGTTGTATGACAGTATTAAAAAAAAAATCAATGGGGCTGGATCCAGATCTCTCAGGCTTTCAGGACTTCTCTGCAAATTGTCTCTGCATGAACCTCACAGCCCTGTGAGGGTCCTATGAGGACCACAATGTCCCTACATACAAGGGACAAAGGGCATCTGTTCCTAAAACACAAAGCTAATACTCAAATGCCTTTCTCTCAATCACTCCATAAGGCACAACAGCACGATGCCATGTTGTCCTTCACCTGTGCCAGGCTGTTTTCCACAGAAAGGGAACCAAGGTGCTCAAGCTGAACACCAAGGGGACAGCACTGCTATCCCCTCTCCCTTCACAGTCAGGCAGATTTACCTCGGCCATGCAGTCTGTTCTTAAACAGGTCCCACTTCAGGCCATTGTTGGTCTGCAAACAAACATTTGTTGAGGTAAAAATAAGAAAGGTACTTGTAACTGTGTCATATGTCTCCCTTTCTTTTTCAATCTTGTTTTTGGCCAACTGAGCACTAAACAGAAACCTGTTTTGAATTCTTTGGCTGTATTTTAGCCCATGTCTGTAGCATGGTGAAGCAGAGCTGAGCCAGATTTTCAGATGTATTTAGCCAACTTGGATTCTGTGATGGCACCACTGCCTTGCCTCTGGGCAGTAAACAAATTCAGGCACCCTAAGTTACACAGAGCTGTGAGACATAAAACCACCTCTGCTTTCTGAAGACCCCTTCTTGGAGGGAATGGTTTCCTTTGAAAACATTTTTTAAGGTTTAATTTTGAAAGTATAACTTATTGTCTTTATGTATTTAATGTTTACTATTGTAAGCAGAATTTTAGCAAGCCTTCTTTTTACTGTATTTATTTAGTAATTCCTATGAGGTTACTATCTCAAAAGGAAAAATCAATAACACTTCACTGTAGAGAAGTAAAGACAATATAATGCTTAACAGTGTTCACACTAAACCAAAACACCTCTGAAATGCACCTTTGCCTCTAATACAATACCTTCCAGCCTTTTATAGTAACCATATTTTCTCTACTGGGATTGTTGTAGCAAATGTTTTAGGATCAATTTAGTAGATGAAAAAATAATAACAATAATTTTTCTATGTCAGAACATTTTGAAAAATGTGAAGAGCTACAGAGCAAGTGCTGTTTCATGTCTAACCAAGCCCCAATTTTAGACCCCCCCTTCTGTGGTATTGACATTTAAAATGGGCTAGAAATAGAACTGAGGGGAAAAAACAACCACCAACCACAAAAACCACTTCCATGATGCAAGCCCGATAAAAGAGATATTGCATTGTAATGTTGTGATGAAGGCAGTTTGGTCTGAGGATTTGCTGAGGTACTTGAACCATTTAGAAAAGTTATTCTTTATTTTGGGCATTCTGAATTTTTTTTTAAGAAGTCAGAAGTTAATATTTCACGCAAAAAAACTGAAATGATTGTTTAGAAGACAAAAATTCCCAAAGCAGACAAAAAAATACTCCTCAGGAACAGTAAAATTTACTGTATCAAATGAAAGAAATACATGAAAATCTCAACAAAACAATACTTAGTACAATGACCCTCTGCAGAGGCTTCAATGATCATTTCCACAATTGAAAGTGATCTTTATTTCACTTGCACTGTCCTTTCATTAATGTCTTTGCTCATAGAACTATGCAGCTGGAAAATTTTCAGGGTTTCTGACAAAGTGATCACCATAATTTTATTTCCAGTGTCATGTTTCCTTTCTGCTGTGCCTTGTGCTATAACAATAGGACAGTGCTGCCTGCCATTGCTTGGTTCTGAGAGTCAGCCATCCAAGCAGTCTCTGCAGCTGGGCAGAGCCCCATTGCTCAGTGGTGTTCACTAACATAATCTAATTGTGCTTGTAAATTTGGATGCAGCAAAAACTTGTTGTTCACTTGCTGTACTTGGAATTGTACATATCAATTATCTGAAGGGATTTATTGCTTGAATTGTCATCATCTTGAGCTATTCAGTAGGTGCAAGATACAGACAGATTTCCATGAGGGAGATGAAAAATACATCTCATATAAAAGCAACCCACTGCTAAATTGCCTCTCTCTGCTTCAACACACAGGATGAGCAGAGCCCTTCAAAGAAAAAAGCAGAGAGAATTTGGAGTGTCAAGCACTTTATTTTCACTATCCTTAGTCTCAAAAAATAGTATAATAAGGGAAAGATTCTATCACCTAATTTTCTCTTTGCAATTCCTGGTATGTAATTTTCTTGTAGGTAATTTTTTCTTTCTGGGAATAATTAGAAAGTTAGCCTTGATCTGTGAAAATGCAGCATTATTCTTTGCATTGAGAGACTCAGTCTAGACTATGAAAAGTCAGACAGCCCTCTGCTTTTAAATTATGGGAGAAAAGGAAATGACACTGGAAGTCTGAGAGCTGCTCCTTTCTGCAAGCTCTTTCTTTGACTTTGCCATGTTGTGCAATCTGAGATCTTGGCCAGCACCTTCACTTCAGCCCTCCCCCTAGATCCATGCATCTCTGTACTTAGCACAATGCAGTTTATTACCATTACCTTACACAATTCAAATATTCAAGGTAAGACTGAGCTCCCAGCTTAGCACCACTTCTGCACACTTACAAGATGGTCTGTGCTCAGATACAAGATCATGAGCTAGCCTCAGTTCTAGTAATTATTGACCTGACCTAATGCTATTAAGTCAATGGGAGCTTCTAATGACTTTCAAAGGATTTAGGTTCAGGATTTTTGTGCACAGTAAATCCAATGATGCATTAAGACACCCCTCAAATTTTGCTTTAAAACACTGACATTTGGAAAGGTCAGTCTGAAAGAACATTTGAACTGGTGATTAAGAGTAAGCAGAGCTAAAGTAATATATTATTATCACACAGGGACGTTGCTGTATGCTTTAGCATATTCAAAGTAAGATATTTACATTCTTCACGGAGGGTAAATGGAGAAATAAAATACCTCCTATTGCTTATGTTATACCTCTATGAATGTTTCCAGAGTGCTATTAGAGCTGTTGAGTTTTCTAAGTAAAATGCCCTAATAGCTTTTAACCTCAGTGATTGTTGAGAAAGAATGGTTCAGTCCTTCAGCTGGTACTTTTCTCTGACACATTTAAGGAATTAGTACAGCCAAGAAAATTAGAAAACAAAATAGCTCGACTAGGGCATTTGCCTAGTCATTGTTCAGTGAGAACAGCAGGCAAAGACACAGCAACTCTCACTACCTATGATAAGATTCTCTAACATTTATAATTCGCTACTACAGTTGCCGTTCAGTCAAGACCTCCCATTTCAAGTTTCAGCACTTAGTCCATTAATGTATCATTTTTAACTCTGTAAATTTCAGAAATGAGCTGATTTTGTTGTTGGGATGCTGGGACATGCAGTTACTGTTCCCTGAGCCAGACAGCCTGCAAAAGCATGCTTAAATGGGTGAAAATCCCGGTTTTTCTTAGGTCAGTAAAAAGCACAGAGAAGTGATAAAATTCAGCCCCTGGAAGAATGCAAAAACTCCTGCAGTGTTTGTACTGAATAAAGTTTGCTTTCTCATATAAATAAACAAATCAAAGGTGATAGACTCCACATTTATGAGCATCACTGTCCAAGACAAACCAGATAAAACAAAACTTATGTTTTGGATGATGTTACTATGCAAAGGAGAGTAAAATGACAAGTCTTTACAACTTGCACATGGTGTGATTCTTGAGCTGTGCAGTGCAGGTCCAAGAGCTGGGCTCACTGATATTTGTGCATCCCTTCCACCTCAGGATGCTGTGATTGCAGTTTATACTCACTAGTTAGTACTTCAATTCCATCTGTAACCAGAGTGAATTTGCTGTTAGGGAGAACAATTAGTCTCATCTTCAGCCTCATGGGATAATGAAGGCATGAAAGTGGACTTAAACTTTTTTGGTAGCCACTAAAACCATATTTAATTAATCTTTAACTCTCTGTACCTTAGTGTTTGGGTTTCAGCTTGGATAAAGCTCTTTTTAATATCTAGTACAGTGCTGTGTTTTGGGTTCAGTATGAGAATAATGTTGGTAACACACTGATGTTTTTGTTATTGCTAATTGGTGCACAAGAAGCTGGGAGGGAGCCTGCCTAGGACAGGTGCCCAAACTGGCCAAAATGATGTTCCATACCATAGAACATCATGCTCAAAATATAAACTGGGGGGAGCAGGATGGTAATTGTGGCTCAGGGACAGGCTGGTCATTGGTCAGCAGGTGGTGAACAGTTGTATTGTGCATCACTTGTTCTTCGGTTTTATCTCCCTCTCTCCTTCTGATTTTTATTACAATTAATAAAAATTTGTTTGTTTCAGTTATAAAACTGTTCTTACCTCAATTCATGAACTCTATTTCCTTTCTTCCCTGATTCTCCTGTCCATCTCCTTTTTGGGGGTTGGGCAGGGAAAGGGAGGTGAGTGGGTGGCTGCAAGGTACTCAGGGTACTTATTTGCAAGCTGAAGTTGAACCATGGCACCAAATTGCCTATATCATTGTAGAAAGGGTGACCTTCTAGAGCAATAAACTGGATGCATTCCTACGAGTAAGCTCTGGCTGGTAATAAGCATGGCCTCTCAGGCTGGGGATTGCTGCGTTGCTGTGGGAACAGTGGATTACCACTGCTGGCTCTGGGAGGAGCAATCACCCAAAATATGTGACAGGGTTGCAAAGAGCTGAGATCTATATTTTTCATGGAGCTGCAAGAACCAGTTCAAGGACTGATGGTGCCAAATGCTGCATATGTGGGAGAAAATTTCCTTTGCCAGATGCAATGCAGTGACTTTTGACAAGTGTAAACAAGGGTGTGATATAAAAAGTTCTGACACACTCTTACCAGTCACATTCCAAAAAATCACTGTGGTGAGGTAGGAACTTGTTGGAGCAGAATTTTTTGATACTTAACATGCTACAGAGTCAGGGACTGTTGTTGACTATGGAAAATAATGAACAGTGTGTATGCTGGCTCATAATATCATGTTAATAATATCATGAAAACTGAACTGAAAGAGGAAAAAGAGATTTTTGAAGGTTTGTTTGGTACATAATGTGGAACATACTGCCATCAAATGAAATTTGAAATCTTAAGCAACTGCATGATGGAAATAAATGTTTAAAATCATCAAAGACAAAAATATTAAATAAAGAGAAGGTAAAACTTATGGCACCTCAGAATATACATAGCTACTCAGAGCTGACCAAAAATTAAAAAGGCAAACACAGATGCAAGAAGACTGATAATTATCAATTGCACCTCTGAATGAACCACACTTATGAGGTACAGCACTGCACAATTATTCGCCTGTTCCAAAGTTCATTTTCTGCTGTTCTCTTTCATGTAAGCCCTGTTCATCCCCCACATATCATCAGACAGAGGTTGCATCTGACAAAGGAGGTTTCTGTCTAAGAAACCTGCATAACCACCTTATGCTAAAAATCTTGAATTGATCCTTGTATACTGCTGTCATTTTGAATCTCCATTGGTTTATGGCTCATGAGATTTCACCTTATTCATGGGCCTATATGCTATTAGAACCAAATTCAGAACTATAATTTTTGACATTTTGGTGCAGCTGGTTCAGGCAAACTTGGCATCTAGTGAGCATTTTTATTATGGAGACAGCATCACTTGTCATCAATGTAACTGAGAAAAATGTCAGCCTTTACTTCGTAACCAGTGCAATAGTAAAGTTAAACATTTACCATAAGAGCTAATACAAGTAAAAAACATCGGACTTGCTGTTTTATTTGCCCTTCTACTTTTGTAATTCCATGGGTCTATCAAGTATGTTGACAGTTTTGCAACATTAGGTGGGAGGTAGTTCATGACAACTCTTTCGTGCTTCATCAGATAAAACTCCAGCTTCAGTGAGTGCAGGATGGATCACAGATGGCTTATGGAAGAGCTCAAAAACACATGCTGAGGCTTTGTCCTGTCAGATGATCCCCTCTCCTGCAAGCAACATGCCATCCACCTGGGAGGTAGCTGGATGCCTGTATGTGTCACAGCTCCCCAACAGATGCCCACCATGTGACATGCACCTCATGCAGGTGCTCTTCCCTGTGATGCTGATGTGACAATGGCACTGTATGCTCAGGGAGCAAATAAACATCTGGTCAGATGAGGTGTCTTCCAGTGCCAGAATAAATCCATATTTTGGAGTAATACAGGAAAGCCCCAAGTCAAGGGAGAGAATGGGCACATACCATCATTTTATTTACATTACTGATCCTATTTCAGACAACCAGCAAGTAAGATCATAATCTTTGAGAGCCTAAACCAGTGAAGACCCCCCACTTCCAGCTGCAGTTCACATCTTATCTCCCTTCACTGACCACTTCGGGCTGGTGTGGGTTGAGTTGGATTAATGAGGTTTAATAGCAGAGAACCTTGCTTTTGACATACAACTGTGATTTTAGAATCCATCAGGCAAATGAATTCATTTGTTCCCACTAAAGCTAACACAGCTGCACAGCAAGACCTGGAAGCATAATTGAGACCATTATCTCTTGTTCTGTTGAGTGAAAAAGCAATGCTCTCCAGCCTAAATTGTGTCTATTCTATTAGAGCCATCATTTTTATCCAAGTATCTACCTGTCCAGCTGGGCACAGCACCAAGTTCTAGAGTGTTATGGCTACTTTAACTCCATCATATAGAAACTGGGCATAGGTGACTTCACCATTTCTGTTTACATAAATCTATGAGCATTTTTAATGAGTTTATGCTCCAGCTGGTCTTTAAACTAAGACACACAAGGCCAAGCGAGTTGTCATGACATCAGGTTATATTTGATCACACAGCATACAAGGGGATCAGACAGGTTTTAATTTTAAAAGTCTTGGCACAGAGTCTATTAAAACATCTAAATGGTTATAATGTATTCATTGTTTAATTCCTTTGAAAGGGAGCCTTTATAGACTGTACAAAAAGCCCATTAAAGGATAAAATAAACCCTAAAGTCAAAATTATGATGATGCTGAAATTAGCATTCTAGTTCAAAAAAACAGCTCAATGTTTTGAGGGCTGTCACAGAGCCATTGTTAGGGGCCATGGAGTTATGCTTGCATGCTCTTTCGACAGCCTACAAACACCAAGGGAGTGATATATTTTCTCTAGCAGAAAAATACTGAAAAATTTTTACTTAATCCTTCTTGGTTTTGTCCTTCAGAAAACAATGATAAAGTAGACAGTATTCTGAATTTACAAGAAGCACTGAGTCCAAGCTGCATATAAGAAAGTGTAACAAAGGTAAATCTGAAAATTCATGTAGGGGAAGTAAACATTTATTTGTACTGTATCCAAGTAATTTGATTTTACCAACTTTCATGCATTTGGTCCCAGATTTTATTCCCTCACAGTCTCATATCCCTATACTCACAAATACCAGGACATGTGTGCCCAAGTATTCTGGCCAGGAGCACCAGCATAGAGGACATGAGCTACTGAGTCCTTCTACACCTCTGATGCTCTTTTGACTGGCAATGGTGAAACACTTTGGCAACAGATCATTTATGTGCTTTATGAGCTCCTGTGGGAGAGTTCTTTGCTTCAGAATCTTGCTTATTTCAGTCTTTATTAATTGCAAAAAGCCATATCTCATTATGTGTTCTTCCTTGTCTGTTTGAAATCTGTGTCTGTTTTTCTGGTGGACTAATAAGGTAAGTGTTGGTGATTTGGTGTGAGCTGGCTGCAGACACCCAGTTGACAAGGCTTCCATGCCGTGGTCTTATCAGTGCACAGGCTTTCAGATTTGTGCCTCAATTTTGCTTCTGAGAAAGGTTTCCTGGGAGCAGTGTCCTGTGAACAGTGTCACAGTATAGGTGATTGATTCCCTTAAACCTTTCCCTGATGTTTCTTCTGGAGCTCTCATGCACGCAGAGAATCATAGAATCACAGAATATTAGGGGAATGAAATGGACCTTAAAGATCATCTAATTCCAATCCCCACTTCCATAAGCAGGGATATCTCTTACTGGAACAGGTTGCTCAAGGCCTTGTCCAACCTGGCTTTGAACACTGGCAGGGATGGGGCATCCACAACTGCCTGGGCAATCTGTTCCAGTGCCCCACCTCACTCCCAATAAAGAATTTATTCCTGATATCTAACCTCTCCTCTTCCAATTTGTCCCCATTGCTCCTTTTCCTATCATTGCAGTTCCTGACAGAGTCCCGCTCTAGCTTCCCTGCAGGCCTTCTTCAGATCCTGGAAGGTTTCTATAAGATCTCCATGCAAGCTTCACTTCCCCAGGTTGGACAGCCCCAACTTTCTCAGCCTGTCTTTATTGGGGAAGTACTCCAGTCCTCTTATCAACTCCATGGCCCCACAAATGCATGTTTGAACTATGAATGCACATTTGTATTCCATGTTCATTTATACCATTCTTTTATTTCTGTTACAAAACTTTACAAGATGGTCTTAAATTTTTTTCTTTTTTGGCAGGGTTTTTACAGTTTTACATTTTCATCTCCAGTTCATTACATCATTTGTAAATGGTGAGTTATTTTCTTCTCCTTATTTACTTGTTTGCAAAACACATTAGAAAAATATTTTTTCTCACCACTTCTCACTCAGATGCCAGCATTAATGTGTATTTCCCTCTGCTATGACTCAGCCATGACACTGAGAAACAGGCAAGACTCCTTCATGTCTGCAGGTTGTGCCAGCATGCCAATAGAAACATTGCCTCCATCTGAACTGTAATCAGCAACTTCAAACAAGCATTGGTGCCAGATGATCAGATGTCAATTTAGAATTTGAACTAGATATGTCAGAAAGTTGGAATAACAAAGTAAAACTCTTTAGAAGAGATCTCCAATGTGATTTATTTTGAGATCTGTCTTCCTTTCCCCCCTTCTACTACCCATTTTACTGTGAGGGTGGTGAGACACTGGAACAGGTCGCATAGGAAGGTTGAGGATGCTCCAACTCTGGTGATGTTCAAAGCCAGGTTGGATAAGAAATTGAACAATCTGGTCTAGTGGGAGGTGTCCTGGCCCATGGCTTTGAGGGCTGGGACTAGATTATCTTTAAGATCCATTCCAACCCTGTAACAGTCTGTGATTTATGGTTCTATGATTTTGCCTTGCCAGGCTGATGAATTAAAAAACACAAACTAAAAACAGGCACTGACAATTAAGCAACAACAACAAAAATGTATAAATATTCTGCCTACATATTAATGGATACTCTCTAATAGTCACTAGGTTATTACCTTTTGTCTTTTTCATGCAAAGTGTTTATTCAGATAAGGAAACTTACCAAAATGTCTTAGAGTGAAGTTCACTACCCCATTTAATACCTGTTTGGTGATAAAGCTCCACAGTCAATATGCTAGACAAAGGGCAAAATTCAAGGACACATTTACACATTTTCATATAGCAAGGCTGGAAAAATGGCCATGAAACAGTTCTCTCTGAACCTGTACTTCTAATGACAGCCTGATTTTCCAGCCAAGTTTGTGCTGCCTTATGCTACTTGTAGGCAGCTCTGCTAGGAGGTTGCAAGAAAAGCTCTTTCTTGGCAGCTCAGCAAACTCCATAGCTCAGAGAGGAAAGAACAGCTGAGAAATGTCTATAAGGCACCTCTCATTCCTCCCCATGGGCAAACCACCCTACCAATGAAGTACAAAATAAAGAGATGTGGGGGTGAACAAAGGTCAGAGCAGAATGAGCAGCGTTCTGCCCAATCTGGAGGCACTTCAGTGACTTCAGCCACGTCATCTCCTCACAGGGTATGGTCATGGATGCAGTGAGTCATTTAAGAGTCTTTGTGTCAGTGCAGGAGGACCTGCACACAAGACTTTTGCCCTAACTAGCAAGAGTAATAACAGGAAAGACTAGCTCAGTGCTGGATTCAGTGCAGACATACACAAGCAGTCCTACATCCCTTAACATATTCTTAGAGTGTACCATCTCCTCCATGACTTCTCCCTATTTTTAACATTAATCTGATGTAGCTGAAGATTGAAATTTTATTTACCCATTCAGCTACCTGGGACATGTCTATTAGATGGTGGTTGGAACTGGGATTTGTATATATCCCAATGAGGGTTAAAAAAATGAGAAGCATGCAAGGGTGCATGAAAGTAATGATTTAAGAATCAAAGAAAATGTTAATTGTAGGTATATACTATATAACAACTGCACTGCCTAATTATTTTCCCTTTGCCTTTAGAAAACACATAATAAAGCCATGTCATTACTAGCATGCTGTACTCTCATTGGATCAAGCCCTAGTTCTCACCAATTGCACTTAATAAGGTGCTTGAAATTCAAAGAGTAGGACCATATAAAATGAAACAAAACCAAAGTTCGTGACAGTCCTCAGGCCAATAGTACAAAATTGCATTTTCATGCAAAATTTTAGAAGTCCTTGCCTCTTATATAATCAAGTTTGAGAAGAACAGAACTGGGGTCTTAACACCAATGCAACAGATGCACTTGAAGGGATATGTATCAGCATAAATGAAATCAAGCTCTATGGCAAAAAAAAACTGGAACATATTTTTTAAAAATCTAAGCATTGAAATGCCATATTTTATGATCATTTACATGTGCAAAGAGGCATCTGAGCTCATAGGAAACAGATGCATGTTTGGTTGTTCAGCCTGCCTGCAAAATAAAGTTTCCAGATATGAAAAGCTTGTGTGTAGAAAATTATATTTGTTTAATGAATTTTAGTCAGAGTTGTGAAGTCCTGTTTTTAAAAAGTGACTCTTTTAGGTCAGGTCCTGCATCCTTACAAAATCTTTGTTTTAGCAGAATGAATTTCAGCCTCACAAATATGACATATACAAAGGAAGGAGATATTATTGAACAGAGAAAACTCTTTATATCAAGATGCCAAAACTGAATACTGAAACACTTGTTGCAGTAAAATAAGTGGTGTTTCTCCTGCTGGCTTCTATGCTGATAGAATATTATTTTTAGATCTTCTTTTTCAAATCAGAATATCTGAAAGGATGCTTAGAGTGTTTTCCTGGAAGAATCTGTATCATGCCAGGTGGCTAAGAATCAGCTCAATTTTTGTTTTTTTGTTTTTTTTTTTTTCCAAATGGCTGATTAAAGCATTTGTACCTGAAGGGGAGACTGATGACTGTGGTCTGAAGTGGGATATTTTTTTCACAGGCAGCAAGTTCTGCACCATACGTTTTAAAAGACCGGTATGTACATTTCCCTGCAAAGTGACATGCACAGCTTTGCACAGGGAGCTAAAGAATATAAAATGACTCTTTTCTATATGTTTGTTATTTTGATTTTTACCTTCTAACATTTTTTTTTCATTCCTACAGTGTAAGCAAACCATTGTTTACAGGTGACCTCTGACAAAATAAACATAATACACTACTGAGTTTCAGATACCTGAAGCCATTAAAAATATACTCACAGGAGTTTATTTCTGAAGAAGTTGTAGCTATATCCACACGAGATTTTAGTAGTGATAATGCATCACCTTTTACATGCCCAGCTGCCTAGTACAATCTATAGCATTTTGGGCAATGAGGACCCCTATGCACTACATCAAAGTACGTGAAGAAAGGGATCAGCAAAGCCAGTGTCATGGTGGGAGGGACAGCTGATAGGAAATACCGAAGAGACAAATAAGCTTATCTTTTCACACCATTTTCAGTGATCTAAGTTGCTCAGGCAGTGAAAAGGCACTCTTTCTGATGTTAAACAGCTGTTAATTATGTTTTACTTCTTCCAGTTACTTATTATTGCTGGCAAGGTGTTCATCACTGTCCCTATAGACTGCCTGGGAGCAAATGACACACTCAAGTCCTTTGAGAAATCAGACAGGTTCATTTAGATCATCTTCACTGACTTCACAATCATATTCCTGACTGCATGAAGCAAACACAGCAGTGTTCACACAGCTGCTTCCAGTGGTGGAGCTGTGAAGACAAGTTTATCTCCTAGAGAGGGAGCACTGGGGTGCTCATACCTCCATCAGCAGAGCTATTGAAGGAGCTGTTGATAGTACAGCCATTCATCAAATATTCTGGCCACTCAGGCAATTATCTATTGCTTCTGATCACATTCTGTCTCAGAATTTGTTGCATCACACTCCCCTTCAGATGTTGGTTTGGGATTCTGTATAGACAGACACAGCATGGCTCTCTGTACCTGCTGTGCAGAAGTGCCCCTAAACATAAGAGATGATGGATTGCCTGAAAATTAAAAGAGTCACCCAATCAGCAGTTTTGGCATTCTCTTCAGATAAGCCTTTGTAATTGGATTTCTCCCAAAAAGGATGGTTAGACAGTATGTGGAACCCTGAGTTAATGGGCAAGTTCTTGGTGTCTGTTGAACATTTTTGCACATGGCTTGAGAGGAAGAAATCACATGTATCCTAAAGTTTCTTGCAGGTTTTTAAAATAGTGGATGATCTTAATTATATTACTTGTTGTTATATGCATGTTTTGATCAGAGTGAATTATTTCATCAAATGCTCTTTCTTAAGAATTTAAGGAGGACATGTTGTTGACATAGAGTGCAAGCTGTTGTTTATCAAAAAAACCCCAGAAGGATATTTGTGTGGGATAGAATGAAATGCTCTTTGTCTCTCAGCCTACCATTTCAGGTCTCTATTTCCTTGAGAAGCAGGTGTGAGATGAAAGAATCTTTTCTTCATTTTGGAAAGCAAAAGAACAAAGTTATAGTGTACCATTTGCCTAAATGTTATTACTAATGTTATTTACAAATTTATATTGTGCCAATATCACAATTTTAATCATTAAGATAATTGTTCTGAGACAGTCTTTTAGTCATGAATAATTTTATATTTGGCTGACTCATTTTTTCTTGCAATTAAATAAGACGTGTGTATGTTTTGATCTTTAAAGATGAACACTGGATATTATGCCAAGAAGTAATTGAATTATTTTGCATGTATTATGTTTTTGCAATTTAGACGTGTTTAGCTAAATAGTCTTGTTCTCTAATGGACCTAATTTTGTTTGTTTTTTAATGATTCTGCTATCTCCTTGATAGCGTGAGGTGTCTTTTTAGGAGGCTAAGCACAGAGATAAAAACATATCCTGGTTCTTAGGAAATAATCACCTATTGGATTGAGAAACATGGAGCTGGCCTTCGTTTTGAAGGTTGTTTCTAACATTCTTAATCAGTTGTCATTACTGCTACTTGAAGTTTCTACCAGCATGTGTCAATGCCATTTACAGTCAGGTCACCTGTTGCACTGACTTGGCATGGTGTATCAGGCCAATAAATTTGTTCTTTTTCACCAGCCTCAGATCTGAATCATGTCTTGTAGTTTTATCATACTACATTTTTGCTGCAGCTCATGAATTATTTCTATTGAAGTCAACTACCTAACACTCAGGTTTTATGTTCTGAACATCCTTCATCTGGATCCATTATCTAAGCTTTCAGGTGTATTGTGTAGCTGTAGCATCTCTTGATCACTTCCTCTTTTTAGACATATCTTATAACATCCCACAGCACAGCTCAGTCCAAATCACAATTCATGTGTCCATATTTTGTAGAAAAGCAGACATCATATTAGAGTGACTTTTTCATCTTCCTTTTCATTTGTTTCCCAATCCTTTCTTCCCTTTACACTTACCCACTCATTAATGGGCACTAATGCATAAAAACACACACAGTATTTATGATTCCATGGTGAAATCCTGCTAGACCTTATTGGCTTCTGAAAGAGCCTGACCCTGAGCAAACACCAAATGAGAATCTCAAAAAGGTAAGCAAATGGTTTAGACCCTCCAGATACTTCACACATAGAAAAAAAAATGGAAATAAATGTTCTTAGGAAAAGTGGGAAGAAACACAAAATATTTAGGCACCTTAAATGAAAGGAAGACTCATGAAAGTCCAGTGAAAACTTAATATCCACTGTTCCCAAGGGATTTATTTTTATTTTTCTTTCCTTTTAAATATTTTTTTAAACTGAAGGTACTTCACCTGCTGCAAGTTCAGTCTCCTTGAAGAAAAAACAAAGTTCAAAAGCCAAAACAAAACCCAAAACAGAATCCAAAACAAAGGTTGCCTGATCTGTATGGCTAAGTACCTGTCTACTATCTGAGCAAATACAAAAGTACACAATGTTTATGTCTGGACATCTATCTAGGAGGAAACATATAGACAGCAAAAATTTGTCAATCTAGGAAGCACAGAAAGAGTCAACAGCTGGAAGATGAAGTTGCAAAAATTGAGGTAAAAATAAGGTGCACGTTTTAACAACAGACAAAATTAGTCTTTGGACTACCTGACAAATCTTATGTAACCTTTACTTGGATACTTTAAAACCATGATTGGTTTCTCTGGAAGATATATCCATTAAAAAAAAAAAAAAAAAAAAAAAAGGGAAGACACATGGCATGAAGGACAGAGTCATCAAGGGCCATCAGTTGCGATGGTCCATGTGTGACTTTTTGTCACAGGCTGTCCTGAAATTGCCAAATGTGAGAAACAGCATATTCTGTATGAAGTATTTTCCAGCACACGCTCTTTTCCCCTTATATATTTTATTGGCTACTTTAATTTACGTGCTTTAATCTATCTAATAGTACTTATGATCTTAGAGATGAAATACAAGAAATTAAGAGAAGAAAAAGGAAATTCTGTTGCATGTTTGATAGACTCACTCCACTAATTGCTGTAGCAATTACATCTGGGGTTCAAACATCTGAAGAAAGCTTCCTTGTGTTGTATGAAAATTGCAACACTCTTGAGACTAAGAAAATTCATTCATTAGCCCACTTTTGAAATAGTCCCTGATATAAATTAGATGGCCTGTCTGTAACCATAAAGTGATAAGACAAGAGGTGGTGAGTGATAATTGCAACTCAGAAGAAAGGTAATTTTAAAAGGCTATCTCTTAAGAATATTCACCTGGTTTTAGTGCACAGTCTGAGAACACACAAGGAAACAAAGTCAATACAGAAGGGTGACAATGACTTCCCAACAAATCAAAGAAAAATCAGCTACTTCATCAAGTGAGCAGGATTTGGGAAGGAATCACAGTGACACCATTCTTGAATTAAGAGTCTTTGGCAAACAGGCATGTATGAATTACAATGGTGTGTTGACTCATCTTAAGATATATTTCCCCTCAGAAGACATGAGTGCTAAGGAGAACACAAAATAGCACTAAGTCACTGAGGTCAAATGTATTCTGAAGATTGATACAGAATCATTACCTTATTTTTCTACTCACCAAAACAAATAGGATCTGTGGTCATAGTAAATTAGTGCAGGCACATGAAAAAAGGAACTAGGCATTCAGTTCTTGTGTTGAGATGAGACAGCCAACAACTGCACATGAATGTCAGGCATATTCCAATAGCTATTTATTCTATCTATATTGTGTGTAGTGTAATTACCAAACTAAAAGTGTCCCAACAGCAATTTGTAGTTCCTGTCAAATATGTTGGAACAAATGTATTTAATATGAGGTCCAGAAAGATTAAGTTTCATCTGTGAGAAATAAAGCAAGAAAGCCATGTGTAAAAATTCAGAATGAAAAATTGCTATCCTCAAAATAGTGTGCTGGATTTAGCACAAGTGGCCAACCTGCACATTTTAAGAGCAACAAATACATACCATGCAAATTGGTTTATGAATTAATATGAACTGAGAATGGCAAAAAAGATCATATGAATACATTCATTTCAAAAGAAATTAGGGAAAGATTGGAAGATGAATGTGGAACCTGCTCTCACCTTCAGTTTTGAAATCCTTAAATGCCTTTCTGCTGCAGTGAAGGTTAGGCTCAAGCAGGGACAGATGCTGCAACAAACATCCAGCAGCGAGGCTGCACAGCAGGACCCTGCCTGGATACAAAGGCTAGGAACATCCACGGCCAAACCCAAGCAGGCAGATTGGCATGTCCTGCTATGAGCACTAGAGAAACAACAGGTGAAAGCAAGATCACCAAGTAACAATTATCCTGCTGCATTTTGACTTCAGCTTTCCCCTTTGCCAGGAGGCCTCTTTCCATTATTTTGTTTGTAGGAATGGGTGTAATCTCCTTCTATTTATGGTTATAACTGCATCAGTTCATGCACTGTTGTCTGAGACTTGTCTGAAATGCCTTCCTTCCCTGTTACTGCAGAGAAAGTCTGGAAGGAGGTGTTACAGAGCTTAACTGTTCTTTTTTTTTCTTCAACTTCTGCCTGGCCATCTGTGAATAAAGCACTCATATGCTTAAATAACTCTTCCACCCTTCCTCTCTTCCACTGAGCTCCACCTTTTACAGGTTGCAGTGGATGGGCACCTCCCTGGGCTATGGAAAGATGAATATCTTGCTCTCCATTAATGCCTCAGCCACTGAGGTTGTTCTAGCCAGAGCATGTTTCCAATCATCCGTAACATTATGGAATGGTCTTCATTTAAAGACAAAGTTGATCATTACTGTTTGAAAAATATTACTTCGTGCTGTCAAGTGGATCTCACTAATGCTATAAAATGAAGTAAATAAATAAATGGAATCAATAAATAAATTGAATCAATAAATAAATGGAATCCATAAACTTACAAAATGCTTAGTTTATAAACTTTGCATTTACAGAACCCCTTTTCATTTACAGTGATCCCCCTGCATCACTGATGAACTTCTCACAGCCTTTGGAAATCATCAGTTAATGCATAGCACATCAGTGTGAGAGGAAAAAATGGCCAGAATGCCTGTGGCCATTGTGGGTGCAGAATTTTATGTGGCTGTTTTTCATCAGTGATAAAGAATTCTGGCAGGTGAAGAAAGAAAACAGTTGAAAAACAAGGCATTTCCTCAGAAGTGTGCACATGCACATTCACACACACACACAGACACACTGCTCTTTTATCTTTTCTGGTTTGCTGTGAATTTTGTGCTGCTCCAAACTTCAGAGAAAATACTTCTAAGGGAGTTGCACTCTTTTGTTCTTTCTCTTTCTGTACTGATGTCAGCAGTTTTTTAAATCCCACATTATCAAAATTATATTAGAGAAAAGGTCTGGCATAATTAAATGTTCTATAACAAGTTTTCTCATTTTTATTTCACTTGATAATATTGCTTTTTTGAAATATTCACTGTAACAGAGAGAGAAAAATGCAAACTTCAGAAAAAAACAGACCAGACACATTTTCTTTCTTCACAGATGAACAGAATAATCATCCACTTTCAAGTCATGTTAGTGAAAAAAAATTGCTTAACTATGCTTATCAATTTTGATTAGCTAATGACTTCTTTCTTTGGACAATATATATTATCCTAAATATATATCATGTCTGTGCTATGAGGCTGAGGGTAACAAAACACTAATTAAGTATAGAGCTTGAAAGAAGCAGCAGTCTTTTGAATTTGCTGATGAAATATTTTAGAAAATACCAGGGAAAAGTCTTGACAATTTTCCCTGGTTTTTTTTGTACTTACACATTTGGAAACCAACTAGAATCCAAGATCTCACCATGTACCACACCCATGGGAGCTTACAATTCAGTGTCTGATACACTACAACTGTTAGCAAAGGGTCAGCAAGGACAAGTGGTTTTCTCAAGACATACTTGTTGTAAATACCCTGACTTTTCTTTTGGGATGAATAATTTTGTCTGTACTATAATTAAGGTGAAAACTACTCCAATTAGCTAAAAATCTTTGGTGAAATATCTTACTTTAGAGACTGTGAGTTCTCTCATAGCATTTCATAGTTACCTGGAGTAGAACAAAAAACCAACCAACAAACAAAAACTGTAGATTGTCTTACCTACTAGGAGGAAACTAGGAGACTTGATTTTGAAGAGCTCAGAGTACTTCAGACTCATATTCATGGCAATATGTAGGCACAGATGAGATAACAGTCCCATTTTCAGGGGCTTCAGAATAGCATGAAAACTACCTTTTGGATGCTCTGGAATAGTTTGTGCTTTTTCTTGCTTTGAAGGGTTCTTGACAGATTTTTATAAGGTTGCATTGTTCTTAGCTAACTCTGACAGCAACACTAAAATTATGATTTTCTGTGGTTGAGATTGCTTAAGTGTCTCTTTGAACTCAAACCCCAACAAATTGTTTGTACTTAAAAGTTCTATACCAATGCCATTGAAAAAGTGGCCTATAACAAAAGCCCTTGTTTCAAGTAGGAGTTGCAGATTCTATTTGATCAGCCAAAACTCCAAAACGGAAAAACAAGAAAAAGAAAAGTTTAAGGATGCACATCTACCACTGTCCCACTAGGCCAGTTTATATGGATTTTCCACCTTTGCCCCTTTTCAGAACTGTCTGTAATAAATGGAAGCCTTGGGTACAGGTTGCCTGCAGTCTGGGTGGTGAAACAGAACCATGGAAGAAACCACACTCAACAAGCAATTAAGATTGGCTCAGGAAATGGAGAATATAGAATGGCACCACTGCTCTTTGTTTTTCTTGACCTCAGGGACAGAGTAAGTTCTCCGGTTATATCTGGGAACATGCAGCAGTAAGTGACAAAGAGCCACATCAGAGTCTTGTTAGCTCTGTTAGTGTGTCACCCTTTGGAATGAACCCTTTGGAAGTCTTTGAATAAGTCACAGAGCATTTCTTCTCTTTCCCCTTCATTATAAATAGGTAGAAGCATGAGAAACTCTGCAGAGCTAAATCTGTCCCACACCTCTGTGGATGATGGGCAAAGGATGCACAGCACTGGCAGATCAGAGAGGTGGGAAAGAATTTACCTTCATTGCTGGCCCAGGAACTGGGGTGATCAGCATGTAGAGGCTGAATACAGCCTGTACTGGGGCTGGCTGTTGCCTGAACTCTGTGGAGGAGCTGGAGCAACTGACCCTCCATCACATGGAGCCCCTCATGATCCCTTTCCTTGCAAAGCAATGGGGGATCACAGAGAAAAGGCTGCTGTGTTCTGTGCACATGCATGTCCTGTTAGAGGCCACCTTGGTGGCTGCTCCCTGTTTGTACAGAGCCTAAACCACCATCACTTTGCAAAATGAGTTTCAGCTTCCTCACTTAACACAGAATTGAAATTTTGAGTAATGTTTATAAAATGCACAGCCTTGCTTTTAATATTTGTTAGTTTCTTTTAATTTATCTAGATAAAATCTCACATGATATATCATATCTAATCAGTACAAAAGGGTTCAAATGATTTCTGCAGTAATTTGTGCCAGCTGATATATGAGTTTGGTGGCATTTGATCTGCAGGATCCTTTAGAGAAAAGGATTCAGCATGGGAGTCTGGGATGCAATCTGTGCTGTGTCTCTTGCTCAGTTTCTTGATTCCTGTATAGTGGGTTCTAAAACACAAAGCTTTAACTTTTAATTTCGTGCAAGCTGAATTGCTTAAATGTTAATTTAGCATTTTATAAACTGCATTTGTGTTAGCAAGTTCCCCACAAAATCACTGATGTTTGTGTGGAGCAGGGGCAGTATATACTCTACATTTATGTTTGATATAGAGAATTGATCCTCCCCAGGCCAAGACCTTTCTGCCTGTTTTTTAAACTTCAACATTGTGACAAATCTAGGTTTGGTTAGCAAAGCAGCATTGTATTGCCTCTGAATTTGTCAAGTTGAGAAACTGAGTGAACTAACAAGCTGAAATACTTGTTTGGTTGACCTCATTCTCCTCTCCAGAGTATCGTATTGCAAATAGAGGTGACCTGCTAGCTCAGTGGAACAACAGAAAAGGCATGGGTTAGATGAAATCTCAAGAAAATACTCTTTTGACACAGGTATTTATTTCCTTGTTAATGACAACAACAAATCAAAGCAACAACAACAAAGGTCTTAGTTGCCAAAATAGAAAGGTACAGGCTTTTCCAGGATGAGGTTTAAAGTGCTGGACTGTTTCCTTTTCTGTAGCCTTCAGCTGCCAACATGAGAATTTGTACATGCAATTCCAAGGAATGCTGGCAAATGGACTATGTGTGGTTGGACTGATTGCAGTCAAAGTGTTTTGGATAACCAATTTTAACCTTCTATCAAAATGGTCAGCAGGAAATCTGAAGCTGAACACCAAATTTAATCTTGTTTTGCAGATATATCTTTCTTTCATATTCCTAGAAAATCAGAGTCCCTTTTTTGGTATTAACTATTAGTAACTGTCAGCTGGAGATTAAATGCAATTGATTTGCACCAGTTTAAGAATTTCTGCATGATAACCAGCAAAACATACAGAACTCTCCCTGTATCTCAGTAACTGCCACCCTCACTCTGGCAATTATGAGTTTCAGAAAAGTCTCTTCCCTGCCTGAAATTCTAGATAGGTCCACTTATGAGAAGTTGTATCTTCATGACCTACATTACCAGCTCCCAAACCACACAGCCATGGTGGGAGTGTGAACCCTCTTGTCCTTATCACTTTCACACTGCTGAAGAGGGAACTGCAGCACCAGCTTCCTGGAAACTGTGCCAGTGCCCTTTTCTGTTTACCAGCTGTCTTAGAAACTCCCTGAATGAGACACAAATCAAAGTGAAGTTTTTATTTTTGCAAGCTCAAGGAAGAAAAAAGATCCATCACGTTTAGAAAAAAAGTAAACCAAGATAATAACAAAATCACAGCCCCTGAATAGCTTTTACTGTTGTTTTTAATCAGTTCTGTATATTTTTCCTTCTATGCATTGTCATTCTGCACTCATAATTAATTTTTTTCTCTCAAAGATTTTGTGGCATCTTGTAGACAGGGTTTTGTTTTCTATTTTAAAAGCAAGGAAACATAATTTAAAGTATTTCAGGCTTTTAATTGGATGAAACTGAAATATACTCTGTATATAAGAAAAACACCATTTAATACATTTTATTTAAAACTTTTACACAAAGGGTTATTCATTGTAATTTGTGAATGGATTAATTTTACCTGACCAATGATGGAATTTACAATAGTACCTAGTAGGGCCTTCACGTAAAGTTCTACAATTTCTAATTTTAATACAATTAATTTTCACAAAATATCAACTTTTTAGTTACAATTATTTTTATTCACTTTACCCTGCATTTGAGAGCTGGTATGCTGTGGTCCTACTGGGGTGTGACAGCACTGGAGAACCTTTAAAAGGAGCAAGCCTTGCTGAATTTTTGATGATCAAAAAATGTATCAACGGTAAAACTTTCATTGTGACAATTTGAAAGAGAAATCAGCGTGTGAAACTCAGAGGAAGAAAGTCAGTAATAGGACAGATGTTAGAAGGAAAAACAGGAGCAGACATTTGGGTCTCTACTGGATTTGACAGAACATTAATGTCAGAGCCCTGAGAGCACCAGTGACCCTGATGATGCTGACCAGACTCTCCTGGGACTCCCACCCACATCTGCTGCCCATGGGCCTTAAAACTCCATTTTAACTGAGGCCTGAGCCCCCTGTCCCTGTGCAAGCTGTGCTGCAGGGTTCTCTGTTCCCTGTCCCATTTCACACAGGAGCCCTCTGGACCTGCACTGCAGTCGTGTGTCCTGTCTTGTCTGCAGCCCTGTCTCCTGCAGCTTCTGATGGAACTCTCTGGATGGGATGGATCGTGTTTCCAGCAGCTGTCACTGCCTTGCTGTGCTCAGGTGCTGCAGGATTGTCACTGGCACTGTCCCGATCAGTGAGGGCTTTGTCTGGGCTGGGAGCTCCCTCAGCTCCTGGCTCACTCTTCCTTAGGAACCTGTCCTCACTGCTCCTGGACAACCCAAGACAGGACATCTTTTTTTTGCCTCCCTAAATTGCTGTGTGAGCTATCCATAATCCTCAGAAAAGGATAAAAAGCTGAGTGTAAGTACTTCAACGATGCCCAATACTCAAGGGAAAGGCAATCCACTCACTACTTGGAGACTTGGAGCCTGCAAGCGATAATACTGTGTCTGACAAAAGACAGGCAGATGAAAGAGAGAATCAGGATAATCCTCTCAACTGCTAAGAGACCTTTATCATGTAACATGAGTGCTCCAAACAGCAGGAACTGTTCTTTATTCTTGGTTAATGTTTAAAGGCTTCAAAGTGTGATACTGCTATGGCTGTGATTGAAAAGGACAAATTCTGCTCACAAATATAGCTCCAGGTTTTCTCTCTTATTTTCTATTCAACACTTTTTTTTCCCTTGAAATACTGACAAAATTGTTACTTTGAGAGACAATGACAGCAGCTGAAAACAGTTTGGTTGACTCCATGAACTCAGGTCACAGCATAAACTACCTTGCCCTGTGTGGGTTGTAACACTCATGTGTTTGCCACTTGATCACTACTGGAAAAACTGGTAGTGTAAAGGTGGGAGCACTCCAGCCTGCACAGCTGTTTTGAATGCCCAATTTCCATCTCCAGAAAACCCTGATATTAGCAAATCTATAGCTTATTTGGGAACCAAATGCATTAGTTTTAAAAAAATCTATCACAGATGCAAATTTCTGTGAGCGCTCTATTTTGGAAATAATGTCTTTGATTAGTTGGGGTATTTTCCTAAGAGAACTGAAATAGCTATACTTATTTTTGGATGGTGCTGTCCAGGAAAACACTTTTGATTCCTTATGATGTTCCTTACTCCTAGAGCAGCCCTGGATCTGGTTCTCTGCAGAGGAAGTAGGAATCTGAGCTTTGCTGTGACATCTCAGGAGCAAGTAAGTTCAGAAACTCCCTGGAATCAGCTTGCATTTCAGCAATGATTTAAGGAGGTAAAAATTATTTGTGAAGCAGCATATCCTTAAAGAAAAAAAAAAACCAACAACACTGATTCTCTCTCTTACTACACTGTTTTCTTCTGTGCTGGCATAATAACTGCTAATTTCTCAGATGTTAAGGAGTACTTAATTATTTATACAAAGTAGGATGGCTTCAGGGGGATATATTCTGGTGTCAGAATACAAGGTAGGACTCTGTATTTTAACATAAAGTTTGGAAGGTTTGAAAATGGGTCTTCTGCTTTCCTGTGAAAAATCCTGTGAAAAATCCTGTGAAAGAGGATATTTTGGGGAGGATGGAAATTTTTTTTTTGAAAAGGAGCTTTTCTCCTTCCAAGAAGTGTATTTAGTAGGTGGTGCTTGAGCAGCAACAGGTATACCCCACAGGCTTGGAGTTAGGGTGTACCTTCATTCCAGAGACACAACTTGCTGAAATTACTCTTGAGCATCCCTGGCTGGAAATGCCAGAGTTTCTTCCTCAGCTCCCTGGGTTCTGGAAATCCTCCTCTTTGACTGCATGTGTTCCATTCTCTGCTGTCCAAGGCACATGAGCACCTACTCTGAATTACACTAAACACCATGACAGCAGCTCTATTGGTCTCAAGCACTTCCCTGTGTTACTCTGAGAAACTAAGCCCAGGTTACCTGTGGAACAGTCTAGGACCAGACCAGCAAAGGAACAGAGAAAATCCCCAGGGGCATCAGGTTAGTCAGCTGAGGCTGGGAGAGCAGTAACTAAATCATTAGACAATCTCCCCTCTTGGGTACAATGCATAAATGGATTATGTGCAATAGGTAGTTGTAGATTAATGAGATTCATCTGGAACATCAAAGAGAGGACTTTCCCTTGAGGACTGTGATTAGAACTTGCATACTTTCAGTGTAGCAAATCTGTACCACTTTACTCCCTTAGTATTGGCAAAGTCTAATTTTGGCAATATTGGGCTGTGAAGTTAATTGGGTAAGAAGTGCATCTGTACAAATCCATATCCGTACAGTTCCTTTTCCCGGAAAAAAATCTTTCTCATCCCATTCCATTTGGTTATCCTTTTACAGAAGCCTTATTACTCTTATTAGCACTTTTCTCACAAATACAATGAATGCCACCTTCTCAGTAAGCTGCTACTGCTCACAGTACTTCTTGATATTTGAGAAAAAAGATTCATTATTAAGATACTAAAATAACAGCATAGTTATAGGATTTAACGTCACTGGGTAATATTTCAAGCTTCAGAACACTTTATGTTTCTTTAGTTGTCTGCTTTCCAGGGTGATTTAGTTCATTTTTGCTCTTGTATTCCAGTAGCAACTGTGGCAGAAAAGCCTTTTACTATTTGGACAGGCTAAAAGGCTGCAGCTCTCTTCTTAAGATGCAAAGTTACATACACGGATTGGTGGTGACGTCTTTGTCACAGGAGGTAGTGATGCCTGCTAGGACCAAGCTTGCAGGATTCCTGGAAACTGTAGCTGATTCAAAATGCAGTGGCCTGCCAGAAAAGATAGATGAAAAACATTATAGTAATCTCTAAATTGTCCATTTGCTACCCATTGGAGCCCAGTTTTAATTCAGTGCCCTGGTCCTTATCTCTAATAAAGCCTTAATATTGAGTTGACTCTGAGGACATCTATTTTCTGCCTGCTTGCATGAAAGCTGCAGCTGGTGAATTTTTTAGACTTTTCAGCTCTAGACTGAAAGATGAAGGGGGCAGGGGCACAATGTATCAGTTACTTCTTTTCATTTCCCAAGTGTATATTTTTTTCCTTTCAGACTGCAATATAGCAATTCAGATTTCCCCATCACAGAACATAATCAGCAAAATCCTCCTCCATATGTGGTTATGACAGGTTTTTTCTCATTACTTTCCTATCAAAGAAAACCTCATGTTGGCATTGGTAAATGTATTATTAGCTCTTTTCACAAAGAATTTTGTCAGATATGATGCTAAGAAATGTTTTAAAATATCTCTAATAATAAAGAATCAGAGATAAAAAAGAAGTATTTTCATATGTTTTAGCTGAAGTCACAATAAAGCCTAGTGTTGATGTGTCTGATATATTCATGCTATCCAGCAGCTCTTTTATTTCACAAAAAAAAGGTACCAACTGGATGTAGCAAAAGTGTACCTCAAGATTTTTTTTGGCAGAAAACGCACCTTGAATGCCTCACAAATACCATATCATTTTTCGGCAAGCAATGATGGATACTAATGCAGTTGTGTCATTTCTAGATTTCAGCCTCAGTCCTGAAATTATTATATATGTTATTAAATTTGTTAACAGTTATAATAACAGTGAAAACAGTGGGCTTATTAAAATAAATAACGTGCTTAAATGGTTGCAACAGCAAAGTCTTAAATATCAAGAAGCTGTTTATTATATCTATTTCTACAGGTTTTTGTCATAAGGTGTCTTCAGATACTGTTTATATGAATAAATCTTGGTTTAGCATGGTTGTTGCTGCATACAAATGCAAAGGTGTGCTAAAAATATAAACAGCAGCAACTAAAGAAGCCAAGAGTCTATATAGAATAGATAAGGGAATGGATTGGGATAGTAGCTCACATTTTTATTTATCACCCACTTACAAGTTGAACCACATTAATGTGCAGAAGAGAGAAGGCTTTGTGTCAGAAATAAAGCAAACTGCAGCCCCTCACAATCCTTTTCTATAGACTGTGCTGACATTACAGCAGTGATTAATCATTTCCTTCCAGGCATCCTGAAACTGAATGAACAATCTGAGGTGGAACTTGCCCTGTCCACAACAGCAGGTACCCTACACAGGGTGTCTTATCAGAAGACGATGGTTCATATCAGTCTAGGCTCAAGACAGAGGATTTCCACTTCTTGTGCAAGGATTTTGTCAGTATGGCCATGTTTTAGAGCAGGCTGGCCACTCTGAGGAAACTCAGTCTTACAGCACATGTTAGATTTTTCTCTCACCCTATTGATGTGATGTCTGTGTCCTTGCTGGCAGATCTCAGGAGGACAAGGTAGGAGAACTGCTGAGTTGTGGAACCCTACCAGCCTTGACATTAGGCTGGGCAATGGACTGAAGAGACAGGACAGTTCTGTACTTTTGCACAGAAAATGTTCCATGTATCTGGAGAATGTTAATCTCTATCGGATAATACCTACAGATTTTTGATTCCACTACATAGTTATAGAATAACTGCAGGAACTTGATTCATAAGTCTGGCCTTGCTGGTATATTTTCTGCATTTAGATTCTGTTTCAGCTTTTGAACCCTTTCCTTTGTCAAGTATTAAATTCAGACCACCAAAACCCTGCTCAGTTGGTGCCTAACTGTGAAGAAGCCTAGATTTTATGGAAAAGTGAGTTTTATCATTCAATATCTCCACTGTATCCCACGAAGCTGAGCACATTCACTCTGTGCTTCCTTTAACTGGTAACATCTGGTGCTAGTCAGGTTTAATTGTAACTGCTTTGGAAAGCTGTAATCTTTCCTATTTCATTTATCTTGAATTAATCTCCCTTAACAAGCACTCAGAAAAGCCCTTTTCCCTCTAAGTATGTTGGCCACAGAGCCATTGTTGTGACTTATTACAGAGAATCCTTTTTCTGCTTAGCAAAATTGAGACAAAGGAATGCCTCATCAAGTTTTTACTGTTCTGCTGCCTTGCATTTATAAAGCTCATATGAATGGACTAGATGCAAATGTCCTTCCTGTAGAAGGTCACACAATTAACAACTAGTGCACAGAACCATTAGATTTTATTAATACAATCCTTTGGCTTAAACTATTTTCATCTAAAAGCTTTTTTAAAATGCTAGTAATATTTTTGAGTATAATTGCAATTAACTTAGAGTAATTAGAGAAATTATGGGTCTGAGTCTTATATTCCTATGTATATTTAGCTCATCAATATTCCAATGCATAAACATCAAAACATCTTTAAATATACAGCGCTCATTTACTCACTTCTTTCTCCCTCTGCTTTCTGTCATTTTGGATTGTAAATTTTCGAGGCTGAGAATTCTGTTTCATCGTGTCTCTACGCAGGATAACAGGAAAATGTTTTTTTCTCAGGCTCACAGGATGTTATAGTCATTAATAAAATAATTAAGATAAGACCCCAAACGGAGGCTGTAATGAAAGGTTGCTCACTTTGCTCTGTCTGGATGATGCATTACTGTGGAAGGTGGAAGAGGAACAGGCTCACCCACTTCCTCCCCTCCCTTTTCATCTCTAGTATGGTGGGAGCTCAGCACTGGAAGGGACAGTTGAAGCTGCTAGAGATGACAAAGATGTTCTCATAGATTTATAGAGATTACACCTCTCAGGGATCATGCAGTCAAACCTCCTGTTGAACAAATGAGTTCTCTATATTCAAACCACAAAGCATAATTAAAGTGAAGTATTTCTTTGCTCAGAAGGGTTAATTGTTGTATGCTATGGGCAGAGAACAGGAGACCACCAAGCAGTGCCAGTGCTTGAGTTTACAATAGTTTTGTATCAGGGAGATATTGATGTGAACAAAGAAGGTGAACAACACCTTCAGTGTGTAATGCAGAGAAAAAGGAAAATTTTCCGTTTTCCTGCCACTTCTGTGAAAATACTCTATCAATTCATCAGGTAGGACCAGAACACAAAAACAAAGCTGATAATCTCAGGTCTTGGGAAAACTGTGCTCTTCTACTCCATGCTCTACGTCTTCATACAGATAGCATAATGTTTTACAGAAACAGAGGGGAAAACATTGTAGAATGCATGTAGGCTCTAACAGGGGAAAAAAAATTTAATTTCTGATCTTTGACTAGAGGGACTTGGTAAGAGTTAAGCTTCTCAGGTAATTTAAAAATATATTTAACTTCTTATTTAATTGGCAAGCCATAGAGATCACTTGAATGATCATACAGTGCTTATCTACCCCAACTGCCCTCATATTGATAACACAATAGTAGAATATAGTCAATCTTTGTCAGCACTGAAGCATGCTGTGTTTTATAATTATTATTTATAATTAAGGAATTGGTGAAAGACTTATAAGGGCATGCTGACAGCAGTTAACTTGGTAGCAAACCTGAAATTGGCCATAATTGCTGTAATAAATCAATTTCACCAGGATTATTGCTACTGTAAAACTAATAGTCTGTAAGAGCAGTATGTGATTAAAGACAGCTCCCTCTCAGATCTTAGTGACTAGAAATTTAGAATGTGAAACTAAATTCCTAATATAGAACGTAAAACTAATAGTGCTGCTGATAAAAATTGAGATTAAAGCTCTCCCAAAGTTTCAACAATCAAGGAACAAATGAGATGAATAACAGGAAAGCTTGGTCAAATTTTGGGGCTGACAAGAAAACACAAACCAGCATGCAGGCCACCACCCAAATCTGGCAGCCTGAATGCCTAAAGCAGTCTCAGTGTCATTAAGCTCCCTGCCCTGACAGTGCTGTGGGAGTTGTGTTTTTACATCAGTAAGGGAGGACAAGGGAGACTCTTGGAATGATACCACAATGAAACAATAAGCTTTGCTCTTTCAGCTGCTCTAACCAGAACACTCGATTAAAACTAACATCAGGATCAATCAGCACAGCAGGCAAACTGTATCTTCAAATTTCTCTTTGTTCCAAACAAATCTTTTCAGCACAGTATCTGCAGTTAGTGCCAGTCATGGCTTCTGTTCTCTAAAGTATCTGTATGACTTTTGGCCAATTTTGTCATGAGAGTATGCACATCAGTCTTGCCTTCAAGGAACCATATTCAAAAGCAAAAGATGGCTCTTCTTGGATCATCCTTGACGTGTTCCTTGCGTGTAACCTGACTCTAAATTGTGAAAACACACACGACGAATTTCTCTTGCAGACTATATTCTGTTTCACATTGCTCAAGCAACACTGGATACCTTCCTGTAGTGTAAAAATTTCTGAATTCCAAATATGCCAGAAAATGAGGGATGAACCAGTGACAGATCCATGAAAGTTTACACTACATGTTTCACAGACCTGTTTTTTCCCTGCCCCTTAGAATACAGGATACACTTCAATGTATTATTAGTTTATAAAGAGAAGAAGGGAAACTTTTTGGTGTGTATTTATTGGTCTCTGAACACCAGTAAATCTTTTTGCATCCATGCACAATCCCAGAAGATCTAGAAGTTCACCAAAGAGTTAAAAATTTTAAGTAAAAATTCTAAATGTTTTTAGAAAGTTAAAAGGTTAAAAATACCTTTTTCTATATATATCTTTAAATACTTTAAAAGTGCTGACACATTGGTTTGTAGTGTTTGTTGCATATTCATTTTAAATAAACTAACCCATAATAAAGATTAAATTCTTTTGAGTAAGCCTTTCAGACAAGGACAACAGGAATATATTAACAGGTTTGTACGTATATGTGAATTCAAACTGCACTTAGGAGGATTATTTACTGTCTTTCTTATAAGAAAGAAAATAAATTTATGCAGACTATAAAATCATAATAGCAAAATCAATGCTAAAATTAGGGACTGAATATATAAGAAATATACATAGAACAAAAATTGCAGTGAAGCAAGAATTCACTACAACAATGTTCAGCTGATTCAAAACCAACTTCATTAAACTGCTAAAGGGAAAAAGAAGGTCAATGGTCGTTGTTGCAAAATTCATCTCCCTTTTACTTTATTAATAATTTTTTGAAGAACAACTCTTAACATTATGAGCTCTTACAGGAGCACATACCCTTCTATCTCACCAACCCTTTTCTGTGCATCTAAAATTCTGACACTGAGAGTTTACCATCCATTCCAGCTCAGAACGGAGGTCCACAAATAACAAGACTGCAGGACTAACACCACACAAGTGCAAGGAATATATTGAGTTTAATTAAAAATTTACAGATGATGAAATCATCTCTTCCTTCTTGAGACAGGAAAACAAGTAATGTTGTTGTAGCTACTTCCACCTGGTTTTCTTGAAGGCTTGGCCACTTAAGGAAAGGATGGAAAGCTCGCAGTCCACAGGGAAGCTTGTGTGAATTACGACTGCTGAAACTTGCTGAGCAGGAAATTCGGGTCCTGGCAGAGGAGAGCCTGGGTGTATTCACTGGATATCTGCATAGCTGCAGAAAGAAACAGCATTGCTTCACAATGATTTTTAATTAAACAGACCTGAAACAAAGCACAATGTGTATTTTAGTAACTCTTCAGCCCTTTAAACTTAGCAGGGTAGACAAAAATTTGGACCAAACTGGGAAACATAGATAGGCCTGTGAAGCTAAAGATGTTGATGATAATTTTATCCACTAGGATGTCAAGTACTGGTGTCACTCACTATTGGGCAGAAATCTGATTAATTAATCAATACATAGCTCACTTTGATGACATTGAAGGTGGTTACTCCTCCACAGAGCTATATGCCTTAAAATAACGATGCTGCAACTTTAGGACTGGTATTTTATTTCTAGAAATGCCATCCAAATAACACAGGTTTCAGGCAAAATTTTTGGCAATTGAGTGTTAGCAGCTTATGAGAAGTTAAAAGATGGGTCGGGCTTCTGTAACAGTTACTGCATCTATTCTGTATCTCTTTTATAGATGGGATTTTATTTAAATATGATAAGACAACAGATTTAAAATTATCACATCATATAAATGGTGAATTAGGAGTCTCCACAGTTTTTTATTTTTCTCTCCACATCAGAAAAGGAGTCTGATAATGCTTTGAATGAATTCAGTAGAATTGTTCCCATTCAATTACACCCTAAACCTGCAATGGCATTTGCTAATGCATAAAAGTCAAAGCCAATGCAATTGATATGCAAAGGGTTTTTATGACGCACAGTCAATAATGAACATTTTCCTTTCTTTTTTTCTGGAAGGTCTGATTTCAGAATCAGGGGAATATCCAGTACCAAATACCTATATGAAAAGGGACAATTCTGCAACCAGTACTCAAACTAAACAGTCAAAATCCGTTTCAGACCAGCTTCTGTGACATTAGATGATACCTGAAGTGCATGAAGATTGCAGCATCAGAGCTGATATGAGTAAGGGACAACAATGACAGAAGGAAACAAATAAAGGCCATTCAGAAGAAATGCCTTCAGAAAATTCTCCCCTCTCTGTTCTTCTATAGTTAGTATTAAATAAAATCCTCACTTTCTGATCAACTCACATTCATAAGTCTGAAAATAATTCTGCCTATCCCACAGCATGATAGAGGTCATGAGACCATGATTACCAAGAACTAAAAACTCAGAACTTTGCTGTCCATCAGGCCACCAGGATACCGCCCACTGTTCCCTTAAACTGTTCCAGAAATAAATGCTGAGAGAGAAATGGGAAGGAACTGCAGTCACAGTTGTTTTTTTCACCACTATTAATGGTATACTCTAGTTCAGACTTTTCTCCACACATTCTCCCATATTTACAGATAGCTGTTCAGTCTAGGGAAGCTAGAAAAGCTGCAAAGTGGTGTACAACATCTATATTCTCTCTAGTCTAATTAGAAAACCCCATTTTATAGTCATGGGTTTATTACCTGACAGTCATGTACTAGCACAGTGTGATGTGTTTATTTCCATCAGTAGAGGGAATATTGAGTTCTTTGTTCATCCTCCACTGTCTGCCTCAGCTAAAATATTGGCTTCAGTTAATTCAGTGAAAATTTTACCACAGCTGGACCATATCATACATTCTGAGAACTTTAAAATTATAAACATCTTTTAGTCATTCTAGGTTTTGTAAGAGAAAAAAGTAACTACATCTAGGTTCATTCCCCTCCTCTTGCATGGGAGTCTTTGTGGGAATCCTGAAAAATCACAAAACAAAATAGTGATTCTTATCTGGATATGACTGTTATGCCTGTTTCCATTCTGAGAGAAAAACAGAGCTGGCTAACAGTTCTCATCTCCTGTGTAGGTCTGCTGGTGTCTGAGCTGTAGGGTAAAATTTAAGAGTCTTGGCCATGCCTAGAAAACACATAAAGACCTCTGCTCTGACAGTTCAGCCCTGTGGCTTCCCCTAGAGCTTAGAGACTGGCAGCAGGATTACCCAGCAGCCAAAAGCAGGAACTACTGGCTACTAAAATGCATCCTGACAAAGCAGGCATGCCCACAGCCCCCAGGGCTCAGTTCACAGACCCTGCAGAAGTGATTGCCATTACTCATTCAGACAGCAAAATATTAGATTACATAGACCATTCCTAAGGCATCTTGCACACTGCACAGATCTTAATTTCCAGAGCTATTCACGTGTTTGATCTCAGAAGCACCAGTAGCAAAGTCATCATGTGGGAGAAAAGAGTTCTGTGGGCAAGCAGGTTTCACAGGATAAGAAGTACGTTAAATATACATATAAATATACACTTTGACTTATTACCCATTAGATCCAACAGTACAAACCCCACAAACTGTTTGACATAAAAAAAAGGGAATGATGCAACCTACTGGGGAAGAGATGCACAATATGATAGCAAAAGAGGAAAAGAGAAAAAAATGTAAGTTCCATCTGAATGGTGGTCTAAAATTTTGTTTCTCAGCACACACTATTTGAAAGATTGAAGGGAACAGAGAATGTCTCCTGTCCCTTGTATAAATGCTAACAAAATTCCTGCTCAAAATAGTGTTCTCTATTTATGAAACCCAGGGCCTGCCTTTAATATCCAGTGGAGCATGACATACCATACCAAACCTCTCCGGGCATGTCCCTATCAGTGGTTCAATTTGGATCACTTTTCAAGTGTATCTCCTAATATCACTGTTCAGTTCTGTTTTATCCACACTGCAAAGTGGTGCCTGAGTGCAGAAACTGACTGTGTGCCCTGCCAGCACAAACAGGCACTAAATCAGTGGACTGCATTTGAGCTACTCCAGGCTCCATCCCTACCCATCCACTACCAAAGGATGAGTTCTGAAAGGATCCAAAAAGTATGTCAGTCATTATTATTATAGGAGGTAAACATGGATGCTGCCTATAATATTTTTCTACTTTTCGCTATCTCTTGCTAAACCAAGAGCTCAAGACTGAACACCTTCTGACAAATGCAAGTATTTAAAAACTGCCTTCTTTTCTGTATTTCATTCTCATATTATCACACTCAGCTTGCACTCTGAGGTGATATAAGGTACATTATTGATTGTGACACAGAGATGAAACAGCCATTTACCCTCCCTGCCTGCTTCATGACCTTGACCTAGTCATCTTTTCCTTGGACAAGTCTGGAAATTGCAGAACGCATTTCCTGTCAGAATATTACAGTAACTGGATAAATAAGATGGTAGCTGGCATGAAGGAAGTGAAAACAATTTGTGCTTTGTGTGTCAAAAGAAGATGATGTGCATAGGTAAGAAATTAAAAACAAATACTTTGAGGTGAAAATAAAATTATGGAAAAACATGGACACCTACATTGGGCAAACTGCCTGTGGAAATGACTAATAGTACCTTTACTCAAAACATAGAGATGTGTTCATTCCCTTTGACCCCTGACCACACTGAGGCAGCAATGTGAATATATATGTTACATACCATGACACACTTTATTGTTTCACACTCTGCCATGATTTAACCCCAGCCAGCAACTCAGCATCACTGAGCTGCTCACTGACTCCTCACCCCCACAGTGGGGAGAAAAATCAAGTTAAAAAAAAAGTTAACCTTGTGGGTTGAGATAAAACCAGTACAATAATTAAAACAAAATATAATGTAATACTAATAATAGCAATAATGATAATGACTGTGACAATAATTGCAATGAAAAAAGAGAGGGAGAGAGAGGAATAAACCACAAGAACAAGTGATTCACAATGCAACTGCTCACCACCCACTGAATAAATGTCCAATGCCTGTCCCTAAGCAAGGTTCAGCAGCTCCTGGATAACTTCCCCCAGTTTCTACACTGAGCATGGCATTCTGTGGTACAGAATATCCCTTTGGCCAGTGTGGGCACCTGTCCTGGCCAGGCTCCCTCCCAGGTTTTCGTGCAGCTCCTCACTGGCAAGGCATGAGGCACTGAAAAGTCCTTGACTCAGGGTGAGCAATACATAGCAACAGCTAAAACATCAGTGTGTTATCAACATTATTCTCCTGCTGAATCCAAAACACAGCTGTGTACCCTTTTGCAGTAGCATTGGTGGCTACCTAAAGCACAGGACACGAGAATACCAGATAACAGATTAAAAAAATGAAGAAAAATTTGAAATATCAGTGACTGCTAGGCGTATAAAATAATGTTCCCCAACTGCTGAACCATTTTCAGAGGTGTACAAGTAATAGAGATAACCAAAGTTAAATATGGGATAAGGATTTTCTTTAGTCAGTCTTGTGCAGTTGGACTTAAACAACAGGCAGCACAAACTAGACCAGTGCTGTCACTGTGTGACATGTACCACTACTTCAGTTGTTAGTAGCAATATTTCCCTTTAATTGCGTCTTATTATTTCTATTATAAAAATAGTTTCCCATTATTCTCAAGTTAAAAGAAACAATTACACATCAGAATATGATGAAAATCAAATTTTAACAAGACTAGTGAATTTAATGACTGCTTGTTGTATAAATACATTTCAGAAGGCTGAGAAGCTATTCATCAGGAAGATCTGTATCATTTGTTCATATGACCTTTAAATGAAAACTCACACAGTGAGGACTCTTTCCACAGCCTATATGAAACAGGTGATAAAACTGAACTGGGTGCCATACAACATCTGTGGTTATCCTACAAATTCACTTCACTCTCTTGAGTCACAGAAATATCTATTGATTTGTTTGATGTTATTTGCCTACCAACAGCACCCTCCCTTCTCTCCAGCCCACCCCATTTATAATTGACCACTCCTCATTTTCCTCTTACATTTAGTGCAATGTCTATATTGCCAAAATAAACACTTAGCACTGGAAAACAGTATCCAAACAGCATACATTTAAATGTAAAAATTACTGCAAAGAATCTGGTGAAGACTAAGAACTGAGCCATTTCAAAATCAGGCTGGATGAAACAGCAGAGAACAGTATCGGCTGTAGGGAAACCTCTCACCAAGACAAAGAGCAGACAACCTAGCACCTTTTTCTTCAATGAGCTTTTGCCCTGATCCAGGCACATTTTAGCTAGGCATGATGAAAATCTGCTAAATACAATTTGTCCTTGGCCATGTTTACAGCCAAAACTTACTCAGTAGCATTTTGGTTGCACCTGCTGCTATTGACACTTGTCACTGAGTAACTTTTGGAAGGGATAAAAACCGAGATCCAAACACTTACTTACACATTTATACAAACCTGGTTAACTTTACACCAGTAGACAGAATTATTAAGATTTGATAAAGTGTGTCTGAGATCAGATTTGGGTACTACATTATATCTTATTTGCTGGGGCAGCTACCTTGCTCTTGAGAACTTGGGAGTGTGCTGTAAGCACACATGTTCAGCCATCAGCCTTCCTGTAAAAACTAGTGACACAAAGGAGTTTGTTGTATGACTTCTACATAATTAAGTTAAATGGTGCTTCATGCCAGTTATTAACTACTACAGTAGAAAACTGATGAACTGGGAAGATTGCAATGTAATACAGCTCTTGTCAGCCATCTGATTTGAACTTTTTCAGCACCTAGGTCTGAAATAGATGCAACTGGATCAAGACACAAAGATTCATTTATGCGTTCTCTAAGCAACAGCTTGATTCTTTCTCTGATGAATCTTGTTTAACACATCTGTTTCCACAGAACACTTGTTAATTTCTCAGTTAATTGTAAGGTATAAATGACAAAATTTTTCTTTTAGGAGAAAATGCTTTCTAACATACTACTATAATGAGTCAGTTCCATCTGTCTATTTGCTCTTCATTTTCAGTCATAACTAAAATTGATGTAAAGTTTAGGCACCCTGCTAAAAGTAAAATGATAACCAGAATCACGACATCTAAGACAAAATATCTGTAGTAAAAGGGAAGCTTTTAAAAACATGTTGACGTTCTAATGAAAAGTTAAAATTTCTGCTGACTCATAGCACATCCAGTGATATCAGTCAAAAAGTAAGAACAAAATTTACATCTGAGTGGTTCAAGCAGCACAAAATTTTCCATCTTAATCAAAAGGTCATGAAAAATGTATGACTTCCAAAGATACGCAATTGAAATGGATACTGAATGATTTTTAACAAAACTGTAACAGGCTATAATTCAATTGATCACCCAAATTATATAATATTTTGCTATTCTGTAGAAATATATGGTTGTAAAAGAGTGTTACTCATTAATTTCTCAGCAAGATTTATGAAAATTTGGTTTGAGTGGTGCACAGGGCATCTACAATTTGAATAGGAGACACTTTACTGAATTAGTCAGTGGGACCTCACTGAAAAGACTTAGCCCACAAAAGTTCTTTTGAATTTACTTATGGTTCATGGTGTATGCAAATTAAAGCAGTCTCATGCATTACCATATCACTGCTGTGCTCAAAAGTTGAAAGACACTGAAGAAAACTATTCACATATTGTCTCAGGTGTAAATATTTAATGAATTACCATAGGCTTCCTTTTGAGTGTCATGACTGTTTCCTTTTTCTTGCTGCAATACTCAAGACACAGTGACAGTGGGTGAAATGTGTCTTGACAGAGAGAAAACATATCATCTGCCTTGTGACCTGTTTGTAGGCTTTTTTTAAGTGAGAGATTTTGAGTGTCAGCCTTACCCCACCATCAGGAGAAATGTTTGTCAGGAAGCTCCTCTATTGCCACGGGCACTTTTGCCTCAGACACTTCACATGGAGCTGATGGGCTAGCATTCAGCTGTAGGAAGAAAATAAGGCACTGAGCTCCAATTATCAATGGGAAGGGCTTCATCACATGGAGTTCCAGGCTTTGCCTCACCTCAGTCTAACTCACAATGTGCTGCAATGTGTGTGTGTTGGAACAGACCTTAACCTGACAGCCTAACCATGTCATGTAGGAGAATGTGGACAAGGGGAAAAAGAATGCAGTCTTCTCCTCACCCTTTGGCAGCCCCTCTTAAAGCTCAGCTCGCTGAGCTCTGGGCTTTTTCTCTTTTCTAGACCCAGTCCAAGGGTTAGACAAAAGCAGTCGAAAATTTGCCCTATACAGAGTCCCCAGCCTGTAGCACAGAGGAGAAAATTGTTAGGGGATAGCATCTGTGGAGCCTTCCCCTACTTTATTCAGCATTTAAACCCTTTTCCAAGCCTTTTCAGCAGGAGCTGTTGGCTTTTTCTCTCTCCTGACCTTACCATAAGCCTAGGCGTGGGATGAACTGTAGCCTGAGATGTGTGGTGTTATCTCAGTTATCTCTTATCACAAACAAGTGCTCTGGTATGAGCTCTTTGCACAGACTGCCCCACTGATCCTCCCCCTTGCATCCCCACTGCACCTGGAGCTACGGCCTTCTTGTCTCAACCCTAATTCTAACCCCAGGCATGGCCTAAGCCTCAGCCATAGACTTCCCATCATGGCCCAGACATTTTTTTGAACAGTTACTCTTTTTCCTCTCTCCCATGAGAGACAAGTGTTGCTACAAAAATGGGCAATTGGAAAGTATCTATGTTTGTCTTAGGCCAACCTGCAGACTGTGTTGAGAAGGTCAAGCTGCCCTTCCCCACTTACATGACAGGTGGATTATAAACACAAGTTTAGACCTCTGGTCTACTCCTTACAGGTAAAATCCTTAGGCAAAAGAAAGAGCTCTAAAATAAAAAGTATTTCTAAGCATGTTCCCTAGTTAGAATTGTTTGTGTTAGAATTTCTGCTTTAAAGGAATCTCTGATTGTTGGAACGATGCTAGTGCTGGAATTTATAAAGGCAGTATATCATTATTGGGATAATGGAATGCATTATTTCCAATAAAACATTTATACTTTATCAAATAGTTGAAGTTAGAAATCTTGAGCAACATGGAACGTGTAAAGATCAGCAGCTATAAATTCTCAGTAAATTAATACCTATAACATTTATTAGAGGAATCGATCTAAGTGACTAAGCAGGCACTCAAACAATTCCTTTTTGGAAAGTGATATTATTGTCTATTGTGAAATTTTCCATATCCAAAGGAAACTTCTTGAATGGAGATCTCAAACCTTCTGAGTGTATGCTACAGCACAGGGTACATTATCATAATTATGCCTATAATGGCATTGTTTTTTCCTGTGCACTTTTTTTCCTGGGCACTGGTCAAGCAGGTATGTGTGTGATGCCTAATGGAGCTACTACTGTGGCAGGAATTACAATTTATAAGTAATTTATTTTGCAATGCAGTAAGAAAGAACACTGTGCCCACACCTACTTCAACAGAAGAGTTTTTACTGACCCTTTTGGGTGCAGGGCATGGCCAAATCCAAACATGGCAAAGTAATGTAAAATGGGCAACAGGATGAATAAAATGGCTAAATGTCAATTTATAACAATATGAAAGAAAAAACCCTTTGATTCACGCTCCATAAGTAAATGACCCTTAAAACAAATGCTCATGTAAACAAAAATTGGATTATATCTGAACTATAGGTTTTCAAATGGACTAAAGTGCTGAAATCAACCAGATGTTCTTGTTGATGGGTTAGCAGCTATTGACTTATGCTCCTTCTCATATCAATGACTGAAAGTTGACTTGTATTCTCCCAGTATATAAACTTTAAAGAAGGTAATTCTTCAGCTGAATTTATGTAATAGCAGAGATTTGAGCAGTGTCAGATAGCACATTGCAAGATTTTCCACGGTGTAGTTAAATATAATTTTTTTTCTCTGTATGCTGGGGGCTCTGATGCTAACACATCAGAATATACAACCTCTAAAACCCCAAACATAAGTATAAATTTTAATTTGTGTAACATCCCCAAGTGCTCAAGCATCCAGCTAAAGCCCTCGTACACAGAGGAGCAGTCCTAGAAATGAGATCATTTGCAAAGGCTGCTCAATAAATGCATTTCTATACTAGAATGTAAATACAAAATCCTCAAAAGTCACAAAGAGTATAATCCAAATAGAACTTGTGTGCAATTACTAAAAACTGAATAAGGTTATTTTTATAATGTGGAGGGGTTTATATATACATCTACATGTATTCACAATCTGCTCTTAAACACAGAAGAAAAAGAAACAGCTTGGTAAGGGTCATGCAAAAGTATGCATGTGCTAAATGTAGTACCCTTGACAAGGTGTCAAAGAGCACATGCTCATCATATGGGAGTGCCTAGGTGTGTGTGACTGGAGGTGATGACTGGTATGAGGAAAGTCACACAGTCAGAGAGGTTACATGTGTTTGAATAGATGCTGGTGGTGATGAGGGGTATGAGGATATATGTGGTCCTAGAGAGAATAAATTCCTGATGATGGGTTGTAATCAATTGATGGTAATGCTGCATGTATCTGCATATTAAAGTGGTGGGTAGTGATAATATGCATAATTGTGATGGTGGGCAGGCAGTGATAACAAGATGTGTGAACAGCAGGAGGTGAGGGGTACGCATGGTAAAATGTGTAGGTTGTAAGGCTGCATGTGTGATGCTGAGTATAGTGGTGCTGTGGGGAGAAAATAGCAGCATATGCACCGTGCTGGTACTTGTGTGATGTGGACCTGCTGTTCTTGACAAAAGTAGGTGGTGCTTTTAGGAAGCAGTTTATGTGAAGAGACAGGTTGTTACCCATACAGGTGTGTTCGCTCACACAGATGGGGGGCCACAGCCAACAGAATAAATAAGCAGTTACTGAGTATTTTGTGTGTATAGCTATTCTGAGGGATTGCTGATGCAGTGAGCAAGTGTGAGGGTCTGTGTGTACTAGTGAGTAACCATGTCTGGTTAATACAGAATGGTCAGGTGGTATATACAGAATGGTCAGGTGGTATACACAGAATGGTGGTAGTGGTATATGAAAATTGATTAAGTGGTTATGTCTAAGTATGTGAGGACAGACTGTATACTCAGAACAATAGCATGTAGGGAGATGAGACATATTGCCCAGAAGGAGAGGGGTATGGGAAGGTCATGCTCTTTTTTTTTAAGAAAAGTTTGCTTGCCAGAGAACAGAGATGCAGTATTAGGACTATCTGCAGGTGTTCATGTGTGTTGAGAACTGGTGGTGTGGATGAGGTGTCTAAGGTGTCAGTGTCTGCCTAGAAATGACAATATGAGGAACTACTGGTGTGTGTGTGTTCATCTAGGATCAGGGTGTGTGTGAAAAATAGCACGGTATAGGGAAATGGATAGAAGTGGTTGGTGGGTAGAGCATGGAATAAGTCATGTAGTGACAGCTACACATATGTAGCATACGAATGGAGAGGGTGACAGTGGTTTGTGTCACTGTATAGATTCAGGAGGGTTTATAGCCTCACCTGGTGTGGATACAATCCTCTCAGGGATATGCACATGTTTTAAGTATAATATTAAGAGAGGGGGGTGTAACACAGGTGAGGCAGCATGTGGTCGTTGAGCCTGAAGTGATCCTGTGAGTGGAAGCAGATGTCTGGGGACAGAGTGGAGAGCATGAGATGGTCTTGGCACCATGGTGGTGTAAATAGTCATGGCAAGCTGTAGCGTGCAAACAGGATTTTTCACTGCACTCTTGGATGTGACAGACAGAGGCAAAACATGTGCCGGGGTGTTAGAATACGATGGAGGGGGGGCATCTTTCAGGACAGAGTGTGTGGAGAGGAGCAGGGCTGCTCATGAGTGGTATCTAGTGGTGATGGTGGGACAGAACAAGGTAGGGGGCATGGAGCTGCGGGGTGATAGAGGAGGCATGGACAGCGCTGTGATCATAGGGTTGAATGTTACGCGCTTTGTCAGTCAGTGCCATGGCTGGTGCCGGCGCTGTGGGGTGGGCAATGCACGTGGTGCAGGGACAGGAGAGGGTCACAGCAGCTGCGGAGACATGAGGCATGCTTGCCAGGTAACACTGCCCACCCACGCAAGACCCAGGGTTTTTTCTTAAAGGAGAAAGGATAGTCCTTTTGCCAGGAGTGCCCCTGGTCTGGACCCAGGTGCCATGGAGGAAGAGCAGTGAAGAATGGAGGGGGAGGAGAGGATGGTGGACGGGGAGGGGATCAGTGCGAGGTGGGGGAAACAACACTGGGTGGGGGGAGAAGTGCGGGATCGGGGGGGCACTGAGTAGTGTGGGGCAGTGGGAACAGCGGACAGGCTGCCCTGCAGCTGCCGGATTTGCGAACAGCCGGAGGGAGGGATGGGAGGCGGGCAAGGGGAGTGAAGGGTGGGAAGGGACACCCACTTACGTCTCCTCCTGCACTTTTTTTCCTTTCCCTCCTTCTTTCCTTAGCTGGTGACGCGCCGCTGCTATTAATCATTCACCAGCCGGGGAGCAGCAATTGCCGCCGCTCGGAGCGAGCGGAGCCGGCAGCCGCCTCTCTCCCGATGCCCGCGTCCCGCAGCCGCCGCGCCGGGATCCCTGACGGGATGATGCCCAGCGCGGCCGGCGGTGGACGCCTGCTGCTCTGAGCTGGGGAGGGGGGTCCGGGCAGAGGATGCTCCCCAATGGCACCTGCCCCAGGCTTCCGGGCGGTGCAGGCAGCGACAGCGGCGACAGCGACAGCGGCGGCAGCGACAGTGGTGGCGGCAGAGCCGGTGGCGCCTCGGAGGAGGCGGCGGCGGAGGGCATGGACTCAGGCGGCAGGAACTCCTCTGGCGCTCCGAACAGCACCCTGAGTGAGTCTCAGGGCAGCGCCATCCTCATCTCATTCATCTACTCCGTGGTGTGCCTGGTGGGGCTGTGCGGCAACTCCATGGTCATCTACGTGATCCTACGTTATGCCAAGATGAAGACAGCCACAAACATCTACATCCTCAACTTGGCCATCGCAGATGAGCTGCTGATGCTTAGCGTCCCCTTTCTGGTTACCTCCACCCTGCTGCACCACTGGCCCTTTGGCTCCCTGCTCTGCCGCCTAGTGCTCAGTGTGGATGCCATCAACATGTTCACCAGCATCTACTGCCTGACCGTGCTCAGTGTGGACCGGTACATTGCTGTGGTGCACCCCATCAAGGCGGCCCGGTACCGCCGGCCCACTGTGGCTAAAATGGTCAATCTGGGTGTCTGGGTGCTTTCCATCCTCATCATCCTGCCCATCATCATCTTCTCCAACACAGCAGCCAACAGTGATGGAACAGTGGCTTGCAACATGCTCATGCCAGAGCCCACCCAGAGATGGCTGGTGGTATTTGTGGTCTACACCTTTCTGATGGGCTTCTTGCTGCCTGTAGTGGCCATCTGCCTCTGCTACATCCTCATCATTGCTAAGATGCGCATGGTGGCCCTGAAGGCTGGCTGGCAGCAACGCAAACGCTCAGAGCGCAAGATCACCCTCATGGTCATGATGGTGGTGATGGTCTTTGTCATCTGCTGGATGCCCTTCTACATTGTGCAGCTGGTCAATGTCTTTGTAGAGCAGGATGATGCCACCATCAGCCAGCTCTCTGTCATCTTGGGCTACGCCAACAGCTGTGCCAACCCTATCCTCTATGGTTTTCTGTCGGACAATTTCAAGCGGTCCTTCCAGCGGCTGCTCTGCCTCAGCTGGATGGACAATGCTGCAGAGGAACCCATCGACTACTATGCCACCGCCCTCAAGAGCAGGGCATACAGCGTGGAGGACTTTCCCCCAGACAACTTGGAGTCAGGGAGCATGTACAGGAATGGCACTTGCACCTCCAGGATTACCACCCTCTGAGGAAGCATTCCTGTCCCCCAGCTCCCTTACTGCCCCCCAGCTGGAGGGTGAGCAAAGCCAGGGCTGTGGCATGGGGAGGCTGGGAGGGAGAGGTTTTGGTCCTGCCTACTGTCAGCAGTGTTTGGCACAAGAAAGGGCAAAGATAATCCCAAATCCTTGATTTGCTGCCCCCCTGCACCCTGGCTGCCCCCTTGAGAGCGGGTGGATTCTCTGATGCTTTGACATCCACTTAGTGAATTGCAGCTCTCATGGGTTAGTTTAGGGTCTGGTAGTCTGGCTCTGCCACTCCTCTCTCTGTCTGACAAGTGGCTGTAAAGGTCCTGCAGTGACTCTCCCCCCACCTTTTGTACAGTTTGCCCTTCCCCTTGGCTGGTGGGACACCCCAGGCCATTGAGTCGAGCCTGCCTAAGTCAAGCCCCAGCATTCAGGCTCAGACTCCCGCCATCTGAAAATGACCCTGTTCAAAATCTGTCAGTATGCACCTCCCCTTCAGAGATTAGAAATCCTGGAAAAACTCCCCCCAACACTCACCCTGCCCTCCCCCAGGAAGGAGAGAGAAGCCTCTCTCTGCACCTACCCTTCCCTCCTCCTGGAATAAAAAAGAAAGCGGAGAGCAAAAAGTCCTCGAGAAAAGAAGCAGCATAGTCACGGAGAGGTTTTTTGCTTTGCAGACAGCTTCCAACTCACTGGGGCTTTCGCTCTCTGTGCTACTTGGCAGAAGCAGAGCAGAAAATGTCTTAGGAAAAAGTCTGATTATTGCTGTGCTTTGGAGCTGCACGGCAGGTTGCTGATAATGGGAGATAAGCAGTCCGGTGACACACAGGGAGCAGAGAGCTGCGACTCACTGAGGTGGGAGCTGGGGAGACCACTGAGCTGGGAAATGTTTGAATCTGTCCACACATACAATAAAGTGTGCTGATAATAAAGTTTAAAGGGAGCATTAGACTGTGAATCTGCTGTCTTGAACCTGCTCCATCAGCTGTGAAACAGTGATGAAGTGAGCTGAGACAGCTTTTGAATTACCTGAGTGATTGCAAAGTCACTTTAGCTACATGAAAAAAGGGGGATTCATTTAAAAATCTCCATCAGTCTCTGAAATAACTATTTGACAGAAAAAGTAGCTGTTTGGTAATAGCTATTACCCTAGCTCCAGTTTCTTCTGTTGCACTAAAAAAACCCAACAAAATGGGTTTCATATGTTGCCAATGTAATATACTGACCCAGAGCTTCTTAATGTTTCATTTCTGAGAATTCTTGTTTTTAATGTGTGCCAGATGTCTTCTTGTTTGATTTTTTATTTGATTCTAGTCACTGTGCTGTGAACGTGTTTTTCTGAAGCAATTTATACTGTGTACTTATGTCTGTGGTGGCTACTTGCAAGGTTGCATTTAAAATGGGTGATGCTCATGAAGGCTCCTTTCCAGATAAAAACAGTGTCATTTTTCCTAACTCTTTTATTTACATTGTCTCCCCCACAGAAATTCTCTCTGAATTTTCTCTCTTCTCCTCTTACAGCAAAACAATTTTCATATAGACAGATGAAGCTTTCTTTGATAAATGGCTGATTAAATGAAACCTTCTATCCCTACTCCCTCTTATCCCAGACAGAAGAGTTGGTACGGACTGTGTCGAAATAAGCAGCTATGTTTCTTGCTTTCTACCACCTATGCTAACAGTGTCACATAGTGGCAAGTGTCCCAGTAGCTGTGACAAATCACTTCTCTAGCACAATACTGTGGTTGTATTAATTATAACTATTGGCAATTTGAAGCAAGAGGCAGGAAAAAATCTCTAGCAGCAGCATACCCGTAGCATTGTACTCGTAGCTGCAGTGCTTAAGTACAGTGTTAAGTGTAAGGTTGACAGTTAAGGCATCTGGTATTTGTGGTGGTGGACTTACAACAGGTTTTTTGTTAAATTATACCCTTTAACTTTTCTCAGCAGCAAAAGGCAGGATGCTACTTTGTACGTTTCTTTCACCAAAACTTAGGTACTGTTAAATGAATGTATAAATTTAGTATTTCAAAGTTGTCTGATTCAAATGTCCATCAAAAGGAGAGAAAAAAAAAATCTTAATTCACTTCAATGGACTGTGAGTCAGCTCCTTTTAGTTTAAAAATTGCTAATGTGGAAACTGTTACATCCTTATTAAAATATTTCATGAAAAGCTTTAACAATTGTACAGCTTCTTTTCTTTTACTTCCTAGTGGACATGATTTAAAGAAAACTTCCAAATATTATATTTGGTAATTTTTTATGTGTACATATGGGGAAATAAGGATGAAATATCTTCATAAGCTTCATTAACTTTTCACAAAAATCAAACATCTGTCAAAACAGTAAAATTCCCCATGATATCCATGATGCTATTTCCAGGGCTTCACTTGAATTCTCACTCACAGTATCTTCAAAATGGCATAAATGTCATAATCTTATGTGTTCTTTTTCACCCAGACATATTCTTATGAATGGTCAGATTAAACAGATAACTTTTCACTGTTGAATTTGTTTAACATCAGACATGATGAAGCAAAAGTGAAAAAGCATAAAGATTCATTCTGCATACTCAGCTTTGATGACAAGTTGAACTGGGTTTTGTTCTGTAGGTTTTTTATTCCTCTTTGCCTTGTAAATGTTGTGATGGAAGCCTGCACACGTACCAGCATAGGCACTTTAGTTTCAGTTCTCCCAGGCACACCACAAAGGTTGGGGCCTCAGTAGATGGCAGGCTTGCCTTCGGATGGATGGGCTGATTCACTCCCAGCCAGCACTGCTCCTATAATTACTGGCTAAAACTGTGTGGTTTCAGCTGGAAACAAAATCTGTTTATCCCAAACTAACAGTTCTTCCTGCTATTTTTCACCCTAGGAGAGGTGATCAACAGCAGTAAATCATTCAATTTAGCTAGAAGGAGAGTTACACTCATTCTGTGTTATTATTCTAAATAGTAGAACATAACTACCAGGAAGAAAAAAAGTTATGTTCATGAAATGATGTGTACCAGAAAATAAACAGAACTCTTCTTGATGCTTTCCAAATAAGAGTATTCAGATTTCATATGGAAATTATTTTAACTAATGCTTAATTCACTGAAAAAAAGGGAGTACAGTGATGTATTTCTTGATGACATTTTGACTTTTTATTGAGCTGCAAGTGGGTAAATTGTAATTTGTAACCAGTAGTATTTTTTTTCTTTTTCCCCATGAGTTTTGGGTTATATCTTAAAAATACTGCCTTCAATTTGCCATGGAAATTGGCCTTGCAGCCACTGAAACCCAGGCAACTTTTGCTCTTTGTTTAGCCTGAGACCAGCAGTGGGACAGTGCCAAACAGCATCCAGTCAATGCACTAGACTGTTTCCTGTGGTTTACCAGAGAACAGTCTTCACCTGGAACACACATCAGGTGTGCAGCCCACATCAGCTGCAGCATTTTCCCACTCAGAGAAGGGTGCACAGGAAATCACTTTCTCACCAGGCTTCCCATTGCAGTAGCAAAGACAACTCATCTCACAATCCTGAGGCTGACTGCTACCTGCTGTTAGAGGACTTGAACGAGACTGGTCACAGAGGCACTTTATATCTGGATGAAAAGGGTGATGGCTGCATACAGATATTCTGCCTCTTCAGATGGTCCTTACAGCAGAGAATATTACACAGAGTATGGCTTCTTTGCATTCAACACTTAAATAACACATTTGATTTCTTCACAGAGAATAAGAATCAGGTTTCTGAATGTGATGTAAGGATTTCTGAAATGCCAGCTTTCCAGTGAATCAGAATTTAAAAAAAGGCTTTCTGGTTGTTTCTGGAAATCTAAAAATCTGCATTTCTAATGTATGTGGCATGCTCTATTAACACTCTGATTATTCACTGTATTTTAACCTGTTTCCAAAATCAGCATCCTAATTCTAAATATTAAACTAAGTCTTACTGAAATAAAATGACCTAGTGATGTCATACATTCATGTTATATTAGTTTTGACTTTACTCTGCCATATTTCTAGGACAGTGACAATTGAATTCTTGTATTCCTGATTTTAAAAAGATCCAAGAAAAATAATTTCAAAGAATCAGAGGAAATTAGCCAAGAAAGAAACACCAATCCAGTGTTCTAAAATCTGTGATTTCAGTCCCTAGGAACCTTACTTGACACCAGAGCTCTACAAACAAGAATGTGAATTATGAATCTGTAGAGGAGAATAAAATATTTCTACTGAATTGTGTATTCAGCACTTCCATCCCCTTCAACACAGCATTTTTTGGCTGATAATTTCAGGCTAAGCCACAGGAAGAAAGGATGGTTTACTAATTAGATTTCTCTTTAAGAAAAATGCTTTTAGATATTTGTGGAGAGAAATGGCCAAGAAAAATAGGTGAACCTGAGAGTATTTCAAAGTATATCATTGGACAGCTACAAACCAAGCACAGTTTTGACAAGAAGGATGCTTTTCAGTAAAAGCTAACTATGCCCACTCCCTTCCAACTTTGTTTCTCTGAAAGCCTAAAATCTGGGTTTGGCATAGCAGTAAGCAGCCATGAAGCAGGGATGACAAGGTGCTGTATCCTGCCTGAGATACATAGGCTTCTGTGTCCAGTCTGGATGGAATACATTTGTCATTATATGATTATCATGTCTGTCATGGGTAGAATCACCTTGAAAACAATATAAAAAGTACAGAAAATTCCTTCTACTCTCCACTTCCCTCTCTTCCCACCCCGCCCTCCACCCCGCCAAGTCTTTTCTCTACAGGTGTAATATGCCTAAGGGTTGCTCCGTGGGTCCTTGAGCTTCCTAACTAGAAAGATTCAGATAAAAGTGCCCAAATTCACAGCATAGGGAGGTTGTAGGACAGATAACAATTACCAGATTTCTGACTTGGGATCTGAATTTTATAGTATTTATGACTTGGAACTGGATTGTATTGTCTCCACTTACCTTGCTGGTGATGGTGCAGGTGTCAGAGCAGGTGTGGGCCCTCCCAGGCCAGGGGAAGCTTCTGAAGGGTGCAGGACTGTACAACACCAGTGCTGCTGACACGGGCTGAGCACAGCACGAGCTCAGCTGATTCACACAGCACTGCCCGTGGCAGGTCCACAGCAGAGAGCCCAAGTGATGGGCTGCTGGCTAACTGGAGTGATCCAAAACATGGCAGATATCTGGGGGAGAATGGATATCAAAGAAGAAGGCAAAACTGGTGGATATTTGATACTGAGCAGCCTGAGAGAGAAGGAATCTGAAATGGAGAAAAATAAAGTATGTGATGGCCAGGAGAGGCCATTTTGTTAAGAACAGAGGAAAATAAGAAGAGCCCAGTACAGGCATTGTAAAGCAGGACTTGGCTCTTTCACATAATTAACTTTCATTGTTTAGAGTACAGCAAATACATAAACTCCCAACTCAGCAAAAAAGATGAAGTTCTACTTTTTATCATCTGCTATTTTCAAAGTTGGCTGTTATTTTTGAAGGTTAGAAATTATCTAGGCATTTTTTCTAAGAACCAAATGATAATTTAGGTACTTTATGGAATTACTAGAAACTTGGGGAAAAAAAGCAGAAACAGATAGATAATAGATTTTTCTGAATGTTAATTTATTTTGGATTTTTAAGGTGCTTTGAATTTCATATTTTTTTTCCTTTGGTCATTAAAATAGAGAAAAAGACCTAACAAATTTTTGCTCAACACAAACCAAGAAGAATTCCATATTGACAAGACAGAAATGGAATACAGAAGAATTTTCACTGCTCTTTCACTGTCATAAAGTAAAATTTACAGAATTTCTTACTTTAAAAGAATCTTCAGTAAAATGACTGGGAAAATTCCTTTCCATTACAGAAAGATATGCTCTTAAGAAGGAAAAGTAATGTTCATGCATTCCTCTCCACAGACATTACAGATTTAGATCACTTATAATCTCACTCAAGATATCTGTACTCATGCTCTAATGTTATGTTCCAGGGAACAGTGCAAACCATTCTTATCAGTCCAAAACACAAGGCCTGCTGGTTACATTCCAAAAACAAAACCATGCTTTTCTGACAGGTTATAGCCCATGTGTTGTTCCTGGCTTAATGACTAAATATGTTTATTTGTTTGCAAACCACCACGTTTCAAGAAACACCTGAAAAAATATGCAGCAAGAGGATGGTTAGGACAGATACATCCTGGTAAAGATGGATGCTTGCCCGTCTTTCTCATCTTTCCCTCCTCAGCTCATCCTCTCCCTGGACCTGCAGTCTTCTTTCTCTTGTATTACCCATAAAATACATAATAGTAGTTGCTTTCCCATTTTTCTGACTCAGAATGCAAAAGGACTGGCGAGTGGAAGGAGGGGAAGGACATAACAAATGCAGGACCACCACCACATCTTTGCCTTCCTCATTCCACTACTGCCTCCACTCCACCTGGAGTACCGTTTTCTCCTCTGGGGATCCCAACATAAGATGGATGTGGACATGCTGGAGCCCAGAGGAGGCCACCAAGATGATCAGATGGTTAGAGCACCTCTCCTACGAAGACAGGCTGAGAGAGGTGGGGTTGTTCAGCCTGGAAAAGAGAAGGCTTTCAGTACCTACAAGAAAGTTGAAGAGGAACATTTTCCTAGGGCATGTGATGACAGGCCAAAGGGGAATGGCTTCAAACAAAGAGGGTAGACGGGGATTAGGTATGAGGAAGGAATTCTTTGCTGTGAGAGTGGTGAGACACTGGACCAGTTTGCCCAGAAAAGTTGTGAATGCCTCATCCCTTGAAGTGTTCAAGGCCAGGCTGGATTGGGCTCAGAGCAACCTGGTCTGGTGAAAGGTGTCCCTGAACACAGCAGGGGGGTTGGAACTAGACGATCTTTAAGGTCTCTTCCATCCCATTCTATGATTCTGTTATTCTAGTCAGCAATACAGCAAAGGGAAAATACTTGCCCACCAACAGATGACTCCCTTTACACATCCACACCAAGTCTTCCAGCCCCAGGCTACAAGCCCAGAAGAGAAAGACAAGGCTGCATTTTGGGGGAAGAAGAAAAGACACTAAGTTTAATGTTTTGAAGCCCTGGGAATGTGGTTACTGCTGCTGCTGCCCTGCTGTGTTTGCCTTTTGAGTCAGCTATACATCTTTAGTGAAATATATGAATCGCCACACTGCAGCCTTGGTAAGTGTCCACATACTGAAGAAATAGAAAATATCATTTCTACAAGGAACTACATTGCATCTACCAGTGATTGACCTCCATGTAGTAAAAGAGGAAAGGTAACTGGGATTTAAAACATGAAAATAATTAAGTGACAGGAAATTCTTAGGGGAAGCAGAGAATCCATTACATTTTTTAATATTCTTTAAGCTATATAATACACTTAAACAAGGAGAAATATTGTTAGAAGTACTCAAATTTTTCCTATGTCCACATATAGCACACCTAATTAAGTCGTTAGCAGGATAAAAAATTATTTTTAAAAATGTGGCAACTAAAATTTTATTTCTGATTATTTGATGAAACAAACCACTAAAAATTCATCATTTGTTGATAAATAAAATGTGCAGCTGACAAATTATATGCCTACCAGTCAATATATGCCTACCAGTCAAACTATCTCTGTAGGAATTAAGGAAATCTAAAATTGGCAACATGGGACACTTATTGCATAACTGTGATAGACAAGATCTGGACACTCCTATTCTTTCATCATTTTCAAGTGTAGACTCACAGGTTCTTGCTATCACCATTTCATTACAAATGTAAGCACTGTAAAACTCACAAAGTTTATATATGATTTACATGGGTTTAATATGGGATGAAATAGTATTTTTTCCTGTGCTGGAAAAACAGTTGGAATATAATATGCTTATATAATTTTTAGTCAAAGGACATATATGCAACATGAGGGAAAAGTCAAAATTTGTCTCCATCTCTGCTATGTTTTGGAAAAATACTTGCATTTGATTGTGTGTTTTATATATGCTGTTACAGAATAATTTTTTAAAAATCCATCCACTTTCATAACCAGACACTTTTATTATCTCAGTACTTGCTATGGTTATCTGTACTCATTATGATCTTATTTATTCTCCTTCTATGGATGTAAACAGCAAACCCTGCTCGGAATCTGCCTTGCAGACCAGTTGAGATATGAGCCAATGGGGGCATGACAGCAATGTATTGGTTTCTTATTCACTGAAGACCCAATTTAATCCAGAAAAATGTTCTTTCTGCCAAACCACCTTCTTTTTGGTCTGAACCATTGGAGAAAGAGAAATTCATGCATTTCAAACCTGCTCAGGTTCCAAACAAATCCAAATGCTATTTGTTTTGTATTCTACTGACTGCAAAAATAAGGTAAAGAACCCCAAATATACTAAATAAGAATCTTATGTAAAAGTAATAAAAGCTGTAATAAAATTAAGAGCATTTAGCCATGCCTTGAAGAGACAGAAGGCACCATGAGCTTGCTTTTAGAAAAGTGACTTGCACAGCTGAAGACATAAGTGAGCTCATTTTTCTGATTTAATTTTAAATGTGTATTTTACAGGCATTTAAATATGAGTAGCCTCCATATGCCTTCTTTACAGTGAATATAGAGAAATGGCACTTTCAAAATGTAATTCATGGGTCCTGTTTGCAGCATCTAGTCTAAAATGAGATTATTGCAAGCACATATTTCTCTCTATAGGCAGTAAGGGAGTCTAGGTAAGTAAAAAAGTCTAGATGAACTGTTAGACAAGTCTACATATGGTAAGATGGATCCCATTCTTAGATGCAAAATAGTCTGGTTTCAGATGAGTCGAATTAAAAGCCAGGGGGAACATAATAGAACCCTTGTGTAGTCCTTTAGACAAATGTCTAGTGCTTGATCCTGAATTATATGAGAAAAGGAACTCTCAAATCAAAACATGATATCGCAGGAAGAGTGAAATGGGAATAATGAGACAGGTGAATGGCTTCCAAGGGCATGAACTTGTATATTTTAACTAAATAGTCTGAGTCACATACTGTGAAATGCCAAAATAAGTACTGAGGCACTTAACGCAGTGCTTAACTGTGTGCTTGGTAAGACTCCTGAAACAGAGAATGAGAGAGTTTCTAGAGCTTAGAATAACACACCTGGACAGTCCCATTGAGAGTTCAGCTATCGGACATGTGGGAAAGACTAAAACATTGAAAAAATAATTCAGGGAGGCTCTCATTCATCTTAGTTGCTATTTGCTTATAGAGCCCCTGACAGAAGAAGAGAGCTCCATGTACACCACACCATAAAAGAAATTACTTACAGTGACAGCTACAGGAGTGTTATTAAGAAATAAGGCATTAATGGCTACATCATTTTCCAAATCTGTGCACATCTGAATGTAGAATCAAGCTTCCTGCCCAAGCTGAAAAATGTCTGTCTTCTGAAATACAAATGTCAGATAAACAGATTAGAAAAGTATGCAGATTATGAGTCACCTTGTAATGAGTAGCATTCTCACCTAGCTCCGTTTAATTCCTGTATGACACAAGGGAATTTATGCCTGTAGATGCTCTGATGGCTCACAAATATCAGTGACCTCTTTACCAGAAGCAAATGACTGTTTCCCAGATAGCAACTGCCTATCATCATTGAAGGGAGAGAGAGGGAAAAAGAAAAAACTCATACCACATAATTATTCACCCTTAGCAGATGTTTACACCATATTTATCATCAAGTCTTCGCTTGCAAAAACATAGGTAATAATAACACACATTAATTTTTGAAGCAGTTCTTCAAACTCAACAGGAATGTGTCAAAATTAAAGCAGTAATCAGAATGTCAGCCCTCAAGAGAGGAAAACAAACAAACAAACAAACAAGCATATTTAAAGAGACATTTCAGAGCTGAAAGTTCTCTTAAGGGAAGAAAATATTTCCCTATTCTCCCTGCACTCCAAAAGGCTTGGATGAGACCAGTTAGTTGTGTATAACTACACTCAGAAAACCTTGAATCAATATTTAATATTACAACTTTAATTGAAAACCAACACCATAATAATAATAAGAGAGCATCAGCACTCTGAACTGCACAGAAAGCAAGTTCTGCAGCCAGGAGGAAAGCTCCTCTGCAGGAATTCCCAAGGGAAATCACAGAGGAAGTGTTTACCTCATTTAGAAAAGGGCACAAACGGTGAATTTTTCCTTACTCTCAAGGGACTCCATGGAAAACAATATATCTGACTAAAGAGAATGAGATTTGCATGATGGATTTGGACTCACGTTAACTTCTCTCGCACTGTGGTGTGTCAGCACCTTGTCTGATTGTAAGGGAGCCACATATTGCATTCAGAAAGCAAGTTTTGTAACAACACACCTTAGAAGAAAAACTGTAACTGAAAAATTTATTCTCTGCTACAATAAAAATGAGTATGAAGTAACAAACAGGGCGATGATCTACATCATCCTTTATTCTTTTCATCAGTTGAAGTATAAAACTGACTCCCCATTAACCTCTCACTTCCTCAGCAGTCTAGTGACTTTCTAAGCATAGAAATGCTTTTTCATTTTTTAAGAATGTCAGTATGAAAGCACATGGGTCGCAATTTCATCCAAAATTATGGCAGTTCACCTCTCCAAAAGTTCCAGCAATTATACTGAAAACGAGAGCCTCCAAGTACCACTCAGGCAAGGAGTGACTTCTAAATTACAAGATGCAAGTGCTCAAAGTGGTCCACTTTATGTTTGCTCCAAGTAAGGCACCCAACAAATAGTTTCTGAGAGGATAAAAATGCACAATTGTTGCAGCTGCAATCGCTCTGTCGATCAGGCTGATCTATTTATATTTTACTGAAGTCAGCACCTAAAAAACTGGTTTTCAGACTGATAAAAACTCCTGACTGTCCAAAGGCTTCAATCCCTTCAAAAGAACGTCGCTACGCGCTCCTGATAATGTGCAAGCCCTACCCAGCCAAGGCCCGCGGCGCCTCTCCCTCGGCTCCCCGCGGCACCAGGGCGTGCAAAGGGGGCAGCAAGGGCGTGGGGAGCCGAGCGTCTGGCCAAGGTGGCAGCTGCCGCTTAGGGCTGCTCCGAGGGACGCGGCCTCGGCCGTCCGGGGTTATTCATCGCCCGCTGCTCCGCTGGGCTCCGCCGAGCCTGCCTCCGCCTTGCTGCCGGCCTCCGGTGGCTTCTTGTCCCCGTGGCCCTCGGATTTCTTGTTGAAGCAGATTTTGAACACCCCCAGCACGGTCATGACCAGGATGACCAGCACCACCACCGCGACTGTCACCAGGATGAAAACGTAGCTAGAAGAGGAGGAGGAGGGCGGCGGAGGTGTCTTCTCTCCGCCGACCGCGGTGGTGCCGGGCGGCTCCACGGACCCGCCGGGCGCCGGGATGGAAGGACGCCGCCCCTCCGTCCTGGTACCCGACGGCTGCGCGGGGCCGCCTGCAGCGGTGGAGGTCGGCCCCGTGCCCGGGCAGGGAGTTCCGTCCGGGCCGCCCGGAGTGCAGGCACAGGCGAACCCGCCGGCGGCATCGCGGCACCCGGCTGCCTCGGCGCACTGCCCGCTTTCAGGGCTCCTGCGGCCGAAGGGGCAGGGGCAGAGGGGTTTCTCTGCCGCCTTCCAGGCGAAGCCGCCCGGCTGGGGCTGGCAGGTGAGCCGCACGTCCCCGCCGGGACACGCCACCGTCAGTATGGTGCCCGGCGGGCTGAAGCCGGGGCCGCTGATGCGCTCCTCGAAGGGGAGGAGGTAGTCGAGGTCGAGGGCGCCCGCGGGACTGAGGTCGGGGCAGGCACCCTCGTACTGATACTTGCAGAGGTACCCCCGGCTTTCCAGATGGCAGACCCGCTCCTTCCAGCCCCAGCTGGGGCCGTCGCGGGGATCCGCCGCCAGGTGCAGCCCGGCGCAGCGGGCGGTGAGGCAGGACCGCCGGGGCTCCTGCACCCACCGGCCGAGCACCGCCGGCACCTCCTGCGGGGCCGTCCCACCCCCGACGCCCTCCCAGGAGAAGCCGCGGAGCGGCTGCTCCTCGTGGGTGCAGGCGGAGGCGTTCCTCTTCAGCCCGACCCAGAAGAGCGCGGGCGTGGGCACCACCGCCTCTGCCAGCAGCCCCAGCAGCAGGCGCAGCTCCGGCTCGCCGCTGACCCAGGCGAGGCCGCCCCCCCGCTGGCTGCAGGCGCTCCGGGCCTCGGCGTACGAGACGTTGGCGACGTGGGCGCTGAAGCAGGCGCCGGCGGGCGGGCAGCGCACGGCGACCCGCAGGGGTGGCGAGGTCCGGCCCAGGGCGCAGACCGCGGCCAGGAGCAGGCACCAGGGCCCGGCCTGCCTCATGCCGGCGGCGGGCTGAGGGGGCACGGGCTACCCCGACGGCTGTGGTGGCGTTCGGCCCCGGCTTGGGCTGGCCTCTGCCGCCCGCCCCGCCCCTCTCCAGCGCCGGCCCCGTTCCCACGGCCCTTCCACGGTCCTGCCAGAGGAAACGTGTCGGGAGCTGGGGTTGACCTCGGCATCCTCCTTTTGTTGGAGTGTGAAAAACGAGGTTCACTCTCCTGTTAGGATTTAGAAGTTTAATAAAGGACAATAAGGGACAAAGATAATAAAGCAAAATTCACAGCGCTGGGCGCTTTGGCAATCAGCCAGGAGCACCCCTGCTATTTCGGAGACACTCTTTACTTACACATCAGCCTAGTACATATTCATAATCAATTATACATATTTAAACTTTTCTCCAAACTGGTTTACATGTTCCAGGAACTGTTTAGCATGGCTCCTCCTTGGGTCCGCCTTTTTAGAGCTTGCACTTTCTTGGCTGTGGTTTTATCCAGTTTTTATTATCACCCCAGAGTGGGTTTGGTCCGTGGTTTCTGGAGACAGTAGTTGCTGATAGTTGGCATGTCAGTAGCAGGGATCTTCAACACACGTTGGTTGAATGTTATCCAACCAAGCAGACAGTTCACAAGCATACCTATATGAGCTATTTCACTATTATGTCTAATCTTTTTGTTAAATAAAGGCGTTGGTTATTGCCACAAAACTACATCTTCATAAGAAGGCTACATTATACGTATAGCATGTATTTGTAACAAAGCTACTTTTACATATAGCATCTATTTGTAGAAAGCCACTATTATAATATGTATCTATTACAAAAGCTACTTTAACATCATTCGTTTTAACATTTGCGGAAAGCCAATATTACAACATCTATCTATCACATGGAGGGCCCGGGGCAAGCAGCTGCCGGCGCCGCCAGGAAGCGCTCGGCCAGCCCAGCGGGCGAGTGTCCAGCCGCGGGGGAGGACGGTGCCTGCTCCGCTGTCGGAGGGGCCGGAGGGTGCCGAAGCCCGGAGCCGCAGCTGTCGGACCAGGGTCACGGGCCCTGTGTCACGCCCATGTCCTCGAGATGCCTGGGCGCATCTTGTTAGCTTGCTGCTTAGCGCTTTCCGGAGAAAACCGGTCCAGCTTCAGTTCATCTCTTCATTGAAGGATGGAGGTTTCTTGGTTAGGTGAGGCTGTGCAATCAACCCCCTAGCTCATGATACAAGGGGCGATTTAAAATTCACAAAAACTTATTCAGCTCACTGTTTTCCAGCAGGTTGGCCTAAATGCATAATACATCAGGTGCCTGCGTTGACTTCAGTAGTTGTTCTTGAATGGGTTTAACTGATCCACTGCAACTGTTTCTCCAAATGCAGTCCCCATGTTGCCTCATTTTCGTACTCCTTACTGTTATTTCTGTGTGTTGTTGTTACCTGATATGTACATTCAGATACAGCACATGTATGTGCATTTTGTTTTTCAGATTTTACTTTGGAAAAACCCATGTCAGTATTTTTGGTTTTGGGAATAAAAAATAATACAAATTTCTAGTATTTGAATACCATGGGGGAAAAATAGGAGAAAAAAAGCAGCAAATAAATAATCAATCTGAAGTTTTTAAAACATAAGGTTTTTCAGTAACTGCAGTCCATTTGTGTGCCAGTAGATTTGGTTTTATGGAAAAAAGGTTTTCATAACAAAACAAGAACTTAGTTTAATTCTAGATTAAAATGGATTTTTGGTTGATCAAGGTGTCGAGATGCTGACAGCCACCTAAGTCAAACTCCACGGTGTTGTAGCAGCTGTGTATTCAGAGCTCTGCTGCCTGCTGGAATTGTCACTCCTGCATTCCTTCTTCTCCATGGTGCATCACGGCAGAGGCACGGAGCCATCTGCCTGTGTGGGGCAGTACATGGAGATTCTCACTGCCTGCCTGCATTTTAAGCTGGAAGGATGGAATTCATTTTGCATCAGGAAGCTTTGTCACCTACTATTCAGACCCCTCACTTTTCAATGGATCTAGCTTTAAATGTACCCAAACTAAATGAATCGTTCCTTTAGCCCCCTGTTTTTCTCAATGATGTACAAAAGCTATGCTTCTGAACATAGATTGTCAAGTTAGTTTCTTGAGCCATTTTCCCCAAATCTGATTGATAGGTTTGAGAGAAAAGAGAGGTTGGTACAGCTTTACTATTGCTGTAATACTGCGGAATGCTTTCAAGGTTTTGCCTAATAGTCTACTGCAATCCTACAGCTTCACTTTGTTTTCTCTTTCAAAACTGAGTTCATTTATTATAGCTGAATAGAAGCTAAACTCTGGAATTAGAAGGGATAATCTAGAAGCCCCAAAGTTTTCATGTTATTCTTCAAAGCTAAGACTCTGTCCCTGAGGAAGAGAATGCAGCTCAGTCCATGAAAACATTTGTTCCCTTGCTTCTCTTCTCAGCTGTCAGCCAAGGGCATGATTTGAACCATCTGGGCTTGCCCCTCTGCAAGGTAATTGATGGCTGTTTCTGGCTCATTTCACACAGGCCACGACTTTAATTTCCTAGGCTTTATTTGAAGTAGCAAACTGGCAAACCAGTTCAGAAAAACAGGTTAGCCACCAGTGCCCTGGGCAGTCCAATCTTATTGGAGGAACTTGCATCACACAGAAAGATGAAAACACCGTACGCCAAAGCTGAAGGCTTTTGCCAGCTGAAAATAGGGGCAGTTGCTATACATCTACTCAATTTACCTGTATATCTGCTCTTCTGTCCTACTGCTGCCCCTGAGAGTCCTGCATAATATTTTAAAAATAACAGGTTTGTTTGATCTCCAGAAAACAGCTCTTCCTCTGTTTTTATTGCTCTTTCTAGTTCTTGAATTTATGTAAATAAGAAATCACTCATTAAGTGTCTTCATGGGGCTTTTTCTGAGCAACCCCTACTTGAAAGAGAGGATTAGCACTCCCACACAAATGCTGGTACCAGTCCACATTTGAGGTAACTAAAGTTCTATATATAAAGAAGTCTTTATGACACAAATGTGGATGTTACAGCTGATGTATGTATAAGCTCTAATGTAGCTTTTGCTGTCGATAGTAAAAGCCTTATTTAGGTGTAGTCATTCCGTAGTCTTTTTCCTGTAAGACCTTAGCCCTTGAAAAAACAGTGGTTTGCTTTAATGGTATTTTTATTAAGAGCCATTGGAATTTTTTTTATTTCATTATGTAACATTATCTTATAATAATATGTACATTTTTACTAAGGAGTTGAGAGAGAAGTGCTGAATTAATAAAACTACTTTTCTCTTTTAGGGTGGATTCTGTTTGTATTTTTATAAGGTAAATTACAACTATTCTTTTTGCAACTAACCAGGAAATATGTCATCTGTATGTCACCACATACTTTGATACTGCTAGGGCCTAAGGGGTTGTATTTTCATTATAAGTAGTCTTGTTGAGGGATGCAGTATCCTGATCTTGCTAAGAGCCATATTTTGCTTCCCAGAGGTGGATGGATGGTGCAGTAAAAGAGATCTGCCTGGCTTCGAAGGGGACAAGTAAAATGATCATGTCAAACTAAAATGTGTAGAGCATAAGGAGCATAAATTTCTCTTTCCCAAAGGGGATACAGGAAAATGTCTGGAAATAGATCTGTCTACCCATTATTCCACAAAACCTGGGGACATTATCTAACATGAGAAGCAGCTATCTTTTCTGCTAGTGTAAAGGAGGGCTGCTGATGTGCACCTGTATTTATCACCTGGCCTGTACAGGTAAAAAATCCTATTGCAGTTTGTTGCATGATACAGATTTGTTTGGGGTTGGAAACTATGGAGAGGCAGCAAGAAAGGGAGATCAATATTTTGGCAGCACTGCCTGTTTGCACGGCTGCAGCCTTTTAGCTTGGTGCAGCCTCGCGGAGTCTACACCAGTTGGCTGTGGTCAGGCTGCGCAGTCCTTGTGAGCTCTCCCCTTCCCTCTGGTCCCAACCAGGATCTCTACTAGATCCAGACATCCTTCTGCTGAATTTTTTGTGGGTAAAGTCAAAACTTCCCATCTTTCAGTGTTCTGCTATGATGCAGGTAATAATTTAAATTACCCAATGTAAACAGATATGTTAAACAATTGCTGAATTGAAAATTGCTGTCACTTGGCAGTGTGCCTCAAAAATCATACATTACGTCCTCCTTTTGTCACTAAGTGCTTCATGAAATAATATCTATATTACATAAAAAATATATATTGTATATTATGGCAGGATATATAAATATATAAGGTTTATCAAATAAGGCAGCCCTACATTTCACATCCAAATTGTGTTTAGACAAAGTATTTTCTCACTAAACAGTTAAACTATTCTGTAAGAAAATACCTAAGTTTTAAAAATGAGGCCCTCTTTAAGTCAATGAGAACTGTCTCACTTCAACAGTGTGACAAGGTTTCTCATTAATTTCTCTGCATTCAGTCAAACAACTTCCAACAATGAGTAAAAATGCCAGGTGGAATCCAGCATGCTTTTGTTACTTTTCCAGGGAACAGGAGAGGAAACGAAATAAGAATTTCTGCCTTATTGTAACAAATTGCACGATCGTAAGAATTTAATTATTCATCTCCCAAAAGGGCTTTGTAGATTACAAGGTTCTCTTACAGAGTTTAGAAAAGACAACCCAGCAGGGGTCATGCAATTCCCTGTCTACTGTAATAATAATTTCCAATGACATTATCATGTAGCTGTGGGACAAGGAATGATATTTATCTGCTGGTATGAACACAATGGTATATCTGTTATGTTTATGACATGGACATAAAATAGAACTAATCCTGACCTGCTAAGGGGACATTTAGTAGATGAACTGCATTGATGTGGCCGTAGCATTTCCCCATATACATACGTTCCCCTTAAAGCCTGATCAGTTTATATGTTCATGTTTCCGTTGCTAAGTATGCAAGAAAATAATGTATTCTGTTAATGCTTCCATTAATCTTTAATGAGTTATTAAAGAAGATTCCAGTTCTGTAATTAGCTGGGGGAAATGATCTCCAGAAGTCTCAAATTAAACACACTAAATCTTTTCCAAAAATACTGTAGAGTATAAATATTTTTTATGCTCACTCTTGCTCACTCCCTTCCTTTTGTAAACTGGATAATTCATACTATTTCCCTCACAGCCTCAAAATTATTCACATCTCCTGTATTATGTAGCACTGCCTGGTTGCCCTGTATGAGCCCTTTTGTGTTGAGTATACATTGGCGGGAGGGACTCCACAAGAACTGGAGGTGGGTATGGCCAAATGCTCTACTTTGCAGTAAACAATGTCAAAAATAGCAGAAGCCCTGAAATGCATCATGGTATCAAATTTCACTTCATTATCTTCTCTTTTCTCCATACACTGAATAACAGACACCCAGCAGTGGTCAGAGCTTTGACTGGTTTGACATATCTTGTAGGTCCATGTGAAGTGTCTGCATGCTGCAAAATCAGAGCTTTCAGTTGTGTTTCTGTGTATGCCTGTATTTCAATGTCTGATTATATATGAAGAGAAGAGAAGAGAAGAGAAGAGAAGAGAAGAGAAGAGAAGAGAAGAGAAGAGAAGAGAAGAGAAATCAGCACAGGGTAAGTTAAGGGAATAGGAGCTGAAGCACAGAAAAAAATGGGTAGGCAGGAAAATACGGAGTAGACACAAAAAGAAGAGAATAGGGAAGAAATCAAAAGAAAAGAGAGAAGTGAGATATTTCACCAGTGCCAAAGTACCAGAGTGGCAGAGGGAGCCAAGGGGCCATGTCTGTGCTGCCACTGCCCAGCGCGGCAGCACTGGTGTGTGAGCTGCTGCTGGGGCCCACAGGCGTGTTTGCACAGCTGGACAGCCCCCACAGCAGCCTGGTGCCAGGTGGTGCAGGGCTGTGAGCACAGAGCAAAGGACAGCCACAGCCAGAGTAAGAGGCAGTTACCACATAAAGCCAGCACATGGGTCTTCAAGCACATTCTGTCGGGCAGCTGCAGGAGACACTGTGTCCTGAGGGATGCTCGCAGCCTTGAAGCTGCTTTGTGGCTCAAAGGACATCCTTAAAAAGTGTTTCTGTGATAAGTTCAACACTACCTTTATGCAATTTACTTCCTGGTCCACAGGAGTACTGTCTGTAGCCAATATAAAACATAAGTTTTGGAGGCCTGGAAGAGTGTTGAGTTCTGATGTCCTCTCATCCTAGGAAAAAAGCAAACAGAAGAGAAGAATGAGAGACTAATTCATATCTACCCCCAATCTTATTACAGATTTATAGTATTTTATCAGATTTTGACCTAAATAAAAGAATTTTTGGAAATCAGTGGATTTCCATTTGAAGTGAGAAACACCCACATTTTTAGTAACTTCCTACAGTATTGTAATTCTACCACAAACTTCTAGGACTGGAAGGCTTTTTGGTATGAGACAAAATTTCCTAGGGAAATAAAGTAAAATAGAAGGAAATCTATTGGTAAAGAGTTGATTTCACTTCCTGGCCTTTTGCCCAGACTGACCATTTCAGGGAGAGTCTTGTAGTATTTGCTTGAAAATGGGTAAGGGATACAGACCAGTAAGAATAAAAGCAAGAAGGAGCAGCTGTGAGATGGAGAGGCAGCAGATGCTTGTCTACACAAGCAGCTAATTCAAAGTGGAAAAAATAAAAGGAAGGAAAAAAATTCTGAGCCTAGTGAAATAATTGTTGTCATGGAGATTATGGGAGGTAAACATACCTTTTATGGAAATATTTATTGCCATTCTTTTTGTGAGAGTAGACAGACTAAAAAGGCTTTATTTCACTTAATTGATGCATTTTCCTCCTTTCCCTTTTTAAATAAAGGCAATTCTTAAAGCATTTCCTTCTCAAGAAAGTATGTTTTAAATGTTCCTCATTGTTTGCTTGCAAGACATAGGAGCAGAGTATCTGTATACTGTTGAAAGGGGAGAAGAGGATCTTGCTGTATGGCACATGGCTTTTTTCCTTTCCTGTTTATCATGGTAAAAAGGCCAACAGTGCTTTCCTTTGCACTTTTGTGTTAAATGTGTGTTCAGTGGCACTTACTCTTGCTATCCTAAATGGTTCTATACTCATCAGATGGTACCTAAGAGCCTGGAATTTTCCAGGAAATAAATACAAGGGATTTCTTTATATGCTCTGGAAGAAGTGCGTTTTGATTGCAGATAGGCTCAAGAAAAAATATTAGTGTCTGACTTTGGACTTCCCACACACCAGGATGTGGAATATTTAGGACTAGGGTGTTACTCTGTGTCTAATTAAAATAGGAAAATTAATATCATATCTTAACCTTATTTTCTAGAAATGATTCATGGTCTAAGTAGTGGATGTGTCTTACCTGCATTTCTTACATGTGAAGGTTAAAATCCTCGCAGCTCTGACAGTTTTTCCCAATTTAAATGAAACAAATATCTCTGTTATGACACATGAGAATGTTATTTTTCAAAGACTGAGGCTTATCAACACTAAAGGCATCAAAGAACGCTAATTTCAGAACACAGTCACATATTCCATACATTAACAATTATACATTCATAAGGTTGACTCAATCAACATTTTCATCCATGAGCAGGTTCTGTTATTTTAATATAGTTTTTAATTTTTGTATTATGGTTGTGTGTCAGGCCCTAGTTTGATTGACTTATTATTTCCATTAGATTATATCATACAGTAGCAGCAAAGATACGGTCCTTGTACTGCAGATATGAATATGTCAGGGCTGCAGAAAACATGTGAACATCCTGCTGTAGATCTGTGCAGATTGAGTCCCACCTGAGCCTGTCATTAATCTGTTCTGTGGTGGGTGTGTGTTTCTGAAAGGAAAAGTGCTCATCTGCAAATTGTGTACCCAGTGGGTATGTGTGTGCCCATTCTGCCCGATTCTGGACACTTGTGGTTATTCTTCCCCTAATATTCTGGGAACCCTTGAGAAAGACATGCATCTATTCATACAATAAAATAAAGCCCTAACTACTGTTTAGCTGAAGACAAAGAACAACCCTAATATCCATATAATCATATCTAAAACAAGCCATGAATAATAGGATGTGAAAACAAAAAGTGGCCTCATTTCCTGGCGTCATTTAGAGTGATGCCAGCCAGAGGCTGCCCTTGAAGATCACCAGAGTTCAGGGTTTGTCCATGAAGGGAGGGACTGTTATCACTGCTCTGCTTGTTGCAGATTTCAGCCAGCATACACTTTGTCTACTTCTATGTGGTATGAAAACACAGTGACAGTAATGTGGGGGGATAGATTAGGGTCTGCAGGAATCTAATTTAGGTACCTATGAGCTCTGCCAACAGATCCTGGGGAGGCTGGTTCACATTCAGCAGCTTTTTCCCAGGTAAGGCACAAATGAGCAGTGAATGTTGCAAGTTGTTGCTTTAGCTGCCCATTACTCAGGACAATAGATAGTCTGTAATCCAGCTGCACCACTTGGCACTTGGGTTCAAAGGGCGTTGGTTTCATATTAGTTGAATAGAAAAGGTCAATAAGAGGTGAGAGACAATTGAATGTGGATAAATAATACAGGAATGAGAGCTGCAAGTGTTTGACTCATCTCTGCTGATGTGATATTGATCTGAACTAGAAATGTCAAACCCTTCTCCGCCCAGAGGTTTAGAAATGCTTCTGATGTGTGTCAGTAAGAGATAAGAATCAGACCAGGAATATATTAGCAGATGCCACAGGGAATAAAGCATAAACAACCCAAGAACAATAGTTCCTGTGTGACAGCTACAAATAAGGTTTTCTTATTTGGCAGAGCACATTCTGCTTATGCCTGATCCTTCAGGGCAGTCTGGGCATGCCAGAGACATGGGAGGAGAGGTCAGGTACAAGGAGACTGCATAGGGGTGAGGTGGCAGGTTTGTGGGACTGCACCTGAGCCCTCACATGCAGAGGTGGAGGAAAGGATTGGAGTCAATGGACTTGCTCTGCTCTGAATTTCCATCCCATGTATTTTCTGACTGGCCTTCATATTTTACCCTGAGAGCACCCAACTGGATTCATAAAAGATTTTAGGCATCATGCTACAACTTCCAATTAAATAATGGGTCTTCAAAGCCTCTGCTATGCCATGATTTAACCCTCTAGAGGCACCTCCCCAACACACTAATTTTCCTTCCTGTAAATTACTTTACATTTTTCCCATTAGACACGTGTGCAGCTTGACTTTACACTTGACAAGAATTGTCCCTTCTGTATTATGCTTATTCTTTGATCTCAGATGAATAAAATCAGCTTAATTTTCCTAATGCATAAGGCCTTGCACAAAATGCAGTCAGATCACAAAAGGACAGAGAAAGGAAATCCTGTAGCCTGAAGGTTAAGGCATTTTTCTTGACAAAGCAGAGTTACTTCTGCTGCAGTGATTATTTCTGTATTTTATATCCACTGAAAGAAAAAATTGTCAGGAGAGACGGATGCAGAAACCCAACTAAGATTGACTGATCTTCTCCTCAAGCACAGGGTTTTGCTTCACATCCCTGCTCCGCAGTCTGACAGAAGAAGGATTTGAACATACATCCCTGACATTCAAGTAAGCATATTAATCACTGAGCTGTCTTACTTTTTTCCTTTTTCTTATTTAGAGAGACTGACTACATACCAGTTTTCTGATGTATTGGAAGGCAACCAATGGAGCTTTGGACTAAACAAACCTCTTTTCCTTCCTTCTTCCCTGACAGGAAGGGTGTCAGTACGTCTCCATCTTCAAACAAGCTAGAAACAGGGGACATTTGGCACAGATTGTTCCTCTGAAGTCAATACGAAATTGAGGCCTGTCTGCAATGTTCAATTTGTATTCCAAAGGAAAGAGTTCTTACAGAACTATCTAGAGAAACAGTGCTTTTGCTGAAATGTTCTCTGTTAGTCTCTTGCTACATCACGACCAAGGTGGCAATGTTTGCTGCTATAAAACCAGTGAGAATTGTCCACTTTTAAATGTATTGGTTTTAGTCTTACCCAAGCTTTATAGCAGTGTACAAAAAAAGGGGATTTTTATTCTTTAGCATTTCAATATTAAAGGAAAAAAAAGTAAAAGATTACTACTTCAATAACTCCCAAAGAGTTTCCATGTCAGCATAAGAAAACTTAGGGGACTGAATGTAATTAATCTTAGCTAAAATCTCAACACTGTTTAATAAAGATACCCAAGTAACTGTGGCTTCAAGTCACAGCTCACAATGGATTTTCAGGGAAACAGGAATGGTGCTGGGTCGGTGTTTTTGATTTAGCCAGTCTCCTTTGGTGGGAGATAAGCAAGGGAGAGAGAAGATGAAATAAACCTTCAGACTGTGAATCCTCTTGCCAGACTCATCATATGAGTCACTTCAGAGAGAATTTATCCTGTCCTTCTAACAGTGTAAAGATTTTACTGGTTTTATTGTAATTGGTCGTGCAACATACACAGGTTTCTTGTCTTTTTTTTTTTTCTTTTTGTTTTTAATGTGAGGGGACTATGCTGTAAGCACAAGAAAAGTCTGTAACAGCCACTGGATTTTAGTTTTCCCTCAGGAAAATACGTTAAACAGGATTAAGGAATCTTAATTTAAAATGCTTCTTTCTAGGTCAAGAAAAATGTTACGTGAAACACACTTCCTTGAAAAGTAGGCTTTATGAAGACCTTTAACTTTAGACTTTAAATTTAGACTTGCATAGTCACACATATTAATACATGAATATATACAATGACAGTTCAGAGGTGTGCTTGAATGCATTTATTGCTGTTATGCTGTATTTATGGCAACTGGACCAGAGGTCTGAAAATTTGCTTGTCATTCCCAACTGGATTGAAATGCTTCTGCTGTTCAGCAGTCTTGTATGCTTGTCACCATTAATGTTCCCTCTAATTTATTTCTCTGTGTGTGACAAATGACCTCCTGAATACTGATGTGAAACTTGTAGCCCTAATTCACATGATGCTGGAAACGGGACAGTGAAATAAATGAGTGTGTGATTCTCTCTCTTCTTTTGATATTCTGGAGCTCACTCAGTTCATGGTGTAAATTTCTACAGATTTGTGGCTTCTTCATCACGTTAGAAAGTAAAAATAAGTTGTTTTGCAGTTCATTGTGTTCAGACCCTGAAATTTCACAGTGTCCAAGGAAACACAGCTGCATCACTGATAGACATTTCATGTGAAAAAACCTAGAGCAGACTGAAAATACACCCTCCCAGCCAAGTCTTCGTTTCAAGTTCTGTCATGCCTGTAATAGGTAAAGAGAGAGAGAGGAGAAAGAGGCATTTAGAGTATTCAAGATTGTCCTTTACATGGCTGGGAAAAGCAGTGCACCACCTGCTCAGGAGCAAAATCCCCAAGAGAAGCAATTTGCCAGTCTGGATCTATCTTTGTGCTCCAGAGTTCTGGGCAAAAGACACGAAGGAGACTGATGGAAATGGGTTTCAGGGCTGTGAGGGAGCATCTGGAAGACATGACACATCTCAGCATACCCAGTCCCAGTCCCTGTGTTTGCAAGTTAAGGTTTTGCAGATGGATTTACAGGAATCCTGAACTTGTGTTGACCTGAGGCATTACCACTCTCCATGCACAACCTCCCTTTTGCTCACTGCTCGTGGGTGGCCACAAATCCCGGGATTCTGGTCATATCCCTGTCACATCCAGATTTCCTGGCCACTGCAGTGGTCACTAGTAAGACTGTTTGTGGCTACAGCTGTGCCTGGCTCAGACTGCTTGCTTTCATGGCTCCTCTGTTAGGCACAGCTGCCTGCTCAGAGGGTGGAAGCCCATGGCTGTGTCAAGTGGCCACCTGCAGTGTGTAATACATCTCAAATAGTCAGACTTGCAAGCACAAAATTGAACTTTCTGGGAGTAAAATTGTATTGCTCCTGTGATGACATTAAGTGAATCCAAAGAGTGAGCAGACTTGGGTGAAATGGCTTCATTCTGAAGCCTGAGTGGTGAAAACCAAATATTTTGGAGCCATGGACCATTCTTTTGCTATAGTGCCATGTTTTCTAAAGTGATTTATTTGACCCCAGATTGTACTCCACCACCACTCCAACCACTTGTGTGGTTTCTAGCATATTGTGATGACCCACCCTTAAGGGGAAGGAACTTCTCTGGGCCTCTACAATTAACCTTACTATGCCTAAGCAATAGATCCTCTGTCTGATGTCACAGGGTCTCTCTGCATGTAGATTGTGCCACTTACAACAACAACCCTCTGTGTCTGAAAAGCAGGGTAAGGGGCTAAGTGAGCAGGGATTCTGGAAAAATGATACTTGAACACTGAACTAAAGTGTGTGGCCTTAAGAACACCCATATAAATAGGCACACATGGAAAAGAAAATCCTTACTCCCATTAAAAGCAGTGGGAATTTTACCACTAGATTCAGAAAGGCTTAAATACCATCTAGGGCTTATTGGAAAGTATAAATTAATGGTTTCTGGAAAAGACTGTGAAATGGAAATGTCAAATTTTCCTTCAAAAAGAGAAAACAGCATTTTTATTTTAGAAGAATGCATTTGAAAAAAAAATCTGTTAAACTGACATTTTCTTGTTACTACTCCCATCAGAAATGAAAAGTGGCTATTATCCAGTGACATAGAAGTAGGTTACTGAAATTACTGGGGCTTTAGGGTTCCAGCTTGCCTGACACTAAGCGTGATGTCTGTTCTTTAGATGAAAAGATGAAATGGCTGTATAGAGCAACAGGCAACTTTCTTATTATCTTCAGATTATGAGCTTATGCAGATTACATGCATTAAAAAAACTATATGCAGTCTGGAGAGAGACTCTTACACAGTATTGATGATAGCCTAAGACTCTTCTGCTTCATTGCCCTAATGTCATAATTCTTAAATTGGATAGTCTTAGGATGTCCCTCCTACGTCCAGGCAGGAAATTGAGCCTAATTCTCATTCCTGCAGTTATCTGCCTGATAATGGCTGGATGAGCATGGAGCACAATGCACTGCACTTACCTGTGATGTGTAAATTCTGCTGAAAAAAACATGCATTTATTTTCTCAGCACTATCTGCTTGACACATACCTTCAAAAAGAAACGATAAAGAGAGGAGGCAGACAAGAGTTGCATTTATTGTCTTGACTTTATGTGTATCAGCCCTTGGCAGGTCTAAATGACAGTGAAATCAACAGTCATAAACAGATCAAGAACAAAGGTTCATGGTATAAGCTGTTTCTTTTGTTCTTTGTTTGCAATTCTTGTGAATACAAAATTAAAACATTAAGCAGCTGTTATCTCCTGTTTGTGGCTTAGAGCAAAAGCCCAGCAAACCCCAGAATTTTACATAGTTCCACATCAAAGTCATTATTCAAGCTTGTCATGATTCAAACAAAACTCACTCCTTCCTCAAAATACTGATGCAATTGGGACAATATTTACTTCTGGGTTTTCTGTTGTCTTTATAGGTTGAGTGTACTGGTAGCACCATGAAAATTTTTGGTTATCTCCTCTTGCCCTAGCACAGTCTGAAACCCTTAGCAGAATCCTCATGGGCAAATAATAGTATTACCCTTCAGGAATACATTCTATTGCAACCATGTTGTCCATTTGTCATTCTATTTGTCTTTTAAGTTGAAACAACAGAATTGCTGTCTAGCTTTCTTCATAGTCTTGAAAATGTGAATAATTCACAAACCTGCTGAGACCTAAGGCAGCTGTACTGATGGTCAATGAGGGGTCAGACAAAAAGCCATACTTTGCTTTCTATCAAGTCAGTCAGGAGGAAATCATTGATTTTGCATGGTCATGTTGAAAGTTGCCTAAAAGCACATGTTCTGGTTGGGTCTAAACAACCTTGGTAAATGTTCCTCTAGAAAGTGCTTGTGAAAGCTTTAACCAGTAGACCTGCAATCCTTATTCAACTGGTCTTCTCAATCTGTGCCATTTGAATCCAAGGTTCTGCAGGTATCTAATAGTTTATTGTTGGGTGATGGTCCAAAACCAGTTTCCTAAACTTTTCAATTTGTTTTAAAAATACAGTGAAGGAAAATATTGCTTTTTAATGTTAAAATTCAAAAGGCAATATCAGAGAGAGAGGAGACAGAGACTTCTATTGCCTTAGTAGAGATGCATTGTAATAGAACAGAATTCTGAAAGCAAGGTTTAAGTGTCTCAAATACCAATATCAACAGATTTCCCCAGAGATCACAGGCAGATATATTAGCTAAAAGACTAAAGCACTGTTTCTGGAAGATGCTGAATTTCCCTCAACTCTCTTTGAACTCAGTGGGAAAGATAAGGGTGTCCAGGGCAGGAGAAATTATAAAGGTATGGAATAATGGGGCTCATCATCTTGCTTCCTAAAATGCCCTTTGGGTTTCTTTTTGTCTCTCATCATTTCTAGATTAAAGCCTAGGGAGAGGGTAGAATATTAAAATATCATCCAATTTATAATTGCTTACTAAAGTCAATTCACAGATGACCTTGAAAAAAAATTAATCCAGCAAGCTTATAAAAGAGGATGACCTAGTCATTCTGATTAACATCAGAGCAGGTGATGGAACAGCAATGTGGTGGGAGTGAAAGATGATAGAGGAGATTAAAACATCCAATGTAAGAATGGATTTCTTTAGGAATTTCCTCTTCCCTTGCATCCTGACAAAAATCTACAGATTCAAGTTGACAGTATAAATATATTATAAATTCAGTATCTGGTCAACAGCTCTTGCTACATGTAAAGCAGGCAATTTAAAATTCTGTCAAAGTATTATTAGCTTGGATTTTTTCATATTAGAAGGGGACTCCTTCTATGAAAATGTAAACCAAATTCACAAACATTCAAGAATCTAGAATTTATTTCGTTTATTTTCCTTGTCATTTAAAGCAAAAATTTAATTGTCAATTTACCTTGGGCAAAGACTGTAAGGAATAACAGACAGGTGGTGGATGGTGAGAGAAACAAGTTTCCTCAACATTGTTAAAAGCAGGATAAAACTGCATGTCTTTAAATGATTAATACTATTTTTAAAATATGAAACTTTGGGGTTTTTCTTCAAATCAGACAGTTTTGCACCTTCCAATGTTTCTTTGCTGCATATCTGGAAGGGATTGACAAACATTCATGGGTTTGTACAGTCGGGAAGTTTAGACACCTAAATGGAGGGAAAGGAAAGAGAAGAATCTGAAACCAGCTTTATAGGCTGAAACAGTGTCTTGAGGGAACTGAAGACTGAGGGGAGCTGGGGTGGCCAGTTGTTACAGAATAGCTGCAGTGCAGATGCCCTGGCAACCTTAGTCAGACACTTTTAAACTTTCTTACACAGAGGGACTTCCGGACAAAACTTTTAAGATAAGCAGAGTAAACTTCAGCTGACATGAAATGGCTGCGCTCTGGTTTTGTGTATTTGCCAGGTGACTGCAGAGGGGGAGTATTTCCAGTTCTGAGTTCTACAGCTCCTTACTAGGGGTCCCCAAGGACACAAAGACAGCTGTGTTCAAACCCTTAGAAGCTACATACTGAGATTTACCTCCAGGGCAAAACCTTGAAAGCTTAGTGCTGACTTCCATAACCTTCATGTCAGTCGTGTATAACAATAAAATCAAAGAACACGAGCAGTAGGCACACATCTTTTTTAAAATGAACAAAATACTGCCCCAAACATTCAATTTCTTCCGCAAGGTGTGATGAGTGACAAATGATTGTTATGTTTCTTAATGTATTCCTGGTGGTTTTACCATTAAATATGTAACATTGGAACAGAACTGACAATAGTCTTGCAGAAGTGAAAACTTTGTTTCAAATCAGAAACAGTATACCTGCTCCAGTGAATTTTAACTCAGTTTTAATCCTCCATGGTCAGACAAAATCTCTATATAGATACTAAAGAGGGAGAGGCACAGGGAGTTAACACCTGTGGCTGAAACACCAGAAGAGAAAATAATCTGTAGATGATGGCATGTCCAACACTCAAGGAAACGTTTTTGTCAGATAGACAAATATGAGTGACTGAGGAAAAGGTTTTCGTCCTGAAATAGTGCCACTTTCACTTAAAATTTTTATGTCAATATTGTCCCTAATTAGCAGGAATCATTATAAAAACAGAAGTAACAGAGCCAAACGTCAGACTCTTGTAATTATCTGTGACTTTTTCAACTGCTAGTTATTAATATTTATTTAATTACAGCAGTGCATACAGTTGTTATGAAGCTTAACTCAGTTTGCTCTTTACAGGTGCAGCAATCCTTCTCACATTAGTAGACTGAATATGAAAACACAATATTTGATATTAGATTTGATGTTGTTTTGGGGTTTTTGTAGTCGATGCCCATGAAGACTTCTGCCTTTGCATTTGCAGAAATTGTTAATTATTCCATATTTTTACCTAACATAATGTTTATTATTTGATAGTGAGCCATTTTATTTTTCTCTATGTCACTTAATGATGTGGTTTAATGCTGTGGTTTCAATTAGAAAAGATAGGCAACTGGATAATCTTATCAAATGTATTATTTTAAGCAGGCAGATAGTGAAAATTAACTTTATGGTTAGTAATTCATTACTGTTCTCATATCCTTCAAAATCAAATCACTTGGAGTTGCTTATTTTCATTAGATACAATCATTGCATTTAACTACACAGACCTACACATTTAGAAGAGCCCAAGCAATTTTTTCTTTGTTAGTTTAATTATGTGGTACATAGTAAAAGCAATTTATTACTGGGACAGGTACATCACACTCATTTGAATATAAGTCACACTCCCTCCCTTAAACTCTTTTTTTTTTCTTTCAAAAAAGGCAACACAGAAACATGTATTATCTTGTTCAATGTCCTATTTCCAACAGCAGCCAACACCATACACTTCCAAGGGGCAAAAAAGACCCTTCAAATAAAGGCTAGTGAATCTACTGCAGAGATTTCTGCAAAGCCTACCTTGTTGGACTAGATAATGTGAGGTTTGACTCAATTATCCCTCAGAGGTGTCTTCCAGTCCAAACATTTCTACGGTTCTATGAATGTAAGGAAACATAATATCTTCAGACACTATTTCCTTCAAATCTGGAGAGTTTCCTTCTTCTTAGACTTTTGGACAGTTCCAGAACAATCAATGAATCGTATGTCATATTTATTCATCACTCACTAAGGCTCTATCCACTGGGGATTTGGGACATCATTGACAGTTACAGCTCTTTCTAAGTTTCATACTTGTACAGTACAAAGGAAAAGGGAAAGCAAAACTAAGATTTAATTGTGCCATTTCCTGAGGCACTAAGGAATTTTGTTAAATACCAATTCATCATGCTCTAGTGGTACAGCTGGGGGATAAGGCTTTTCTTCAGGCTGGTGATAAGTCTGTCTTTCTTCTGATGCTTGACAAGCTTAGAAACAAGCACTAATGCAAAATCTCAGAAGTGTCAGTTCAGTTGCTTTGAGGTAACAAACATGAAAAGTACACTTTGAGAAGCTTAAAGGAAGATCAGCTGCAGTTTCAGACTAGCTGCTCTCACAGAAAGGTTTGCAACAGCCTGGTCAGATCAGGGAAACACAAGAGCTTCTCTTCAATGTTATATTATCTTGCATAAGAAATTGTCAGTTTGAATGTCTAACCCACAGTCTCCCTGTACTTTCAGCTTAGGAAAACTGTTGCAGTTCACATTTCCAGGCGTTTTCACTCTGAGTCATTGACAGTTCCCTCTGTACAACAGGGGTGCTTAGGGTCAGATAAGCATGCAGTGCTTTAGGAAGTATATGTTATTAAATCTAATTATGGTGTCACCACGGGTACATTATCAAACTTGCTTTATAGCAGTCCAAACACACTGGAACAAAAGCTGCTCTGGAGATTGGGTGGTGGGGCCAGGTAGACACCAGGCTCTCCTCCTGGGCACAGCTTCCTCCCCAGCAGACTCTGCCACCTGTGCTTGGCTTCACAGGCAGCTTTGCCTGCCTCCCACACCTCCCACTGCCCCAGCACAGCCTACCCAAGTCAGTTGCTATGAGTTCCTAGTACATCTTTAGCTATCTCCCTCTGGGATCCTCAGTGAGCATGCGAAGGAAAGGGGACCTGCTAGACCTCACAGCCTATGATTTTATTGCTGCTTTTGTTATTGCTTTCCCCCTCTTAATGCTGTGTGATAAGGTTGAGAAACCAGGAGGAAGGACATATTGTAGGTTTCATTAATCCTTTCCCTTTGGAAAGCTGGATATCAACTCTTGCTTACATTTCAGTCTCCATTTCCATCCAGGTACAGCAGGATCCCAAGGGGTTTAGGCAGAAGTGAGCATTTGCAGCAGTTTCTGGGTCCCAGTCTCAGACTACTGAAGTGTTTTATCTGAGAACAACCATCTTGGTTTTGCTCCTGAAATATGGCTGGGCTCTGTTACAAGATCAGTGTGCTGCTTTGAGATGCCTTGCCAAGGTTTAACACAGGTCTTCTGTTGCTGAATAATTCTCCCTGTTTCTCTAGTTTCTTATCTATGGATGAGCTACTTGGTGAACAAGAAAATGTGATTCTGTCTAAAGCCCTGATCCTGCCAGGTGAGAAATGCCCTCAATTCTTAATAAATCATCACTCCAACAAATGCTGAGACTGCTGGCACACTGTAGGACCAGAGATTAGCACACAGCTCCATGTTACTCACTAGGCAGTATTAGACATGCTGCTGTTCTAAATCAAATGCTTCCTGGAGCTGCATCAGCAGCTCCCATCGCCCTGGCAGGAGGCTGTCATTTCCCTGGTGGAGGTCACTGCCCTTGACCTTATCCTGAAAGCAGGCTCCTGGAGGACAGGTGATTATTTTTCCAGTCCTTGCCTACAATGAATATTTCAATGTTTTAGCAAATGGTTGTTTAAGGTAAAACTCAAACACGTTTAGAAATAAGTTCCCAATGCTACTTCTTCTCTAATAAACATTGGAACTTCCAGCATTGGTGTCTTGTGTTCAGCTCTTAAAGGTTGTCTTCCTCTTTAGTTCTTTGAGTTCTGCAGGGAGGGTATATCAGCTTCAACTGAGAGCAACAAAAGCACTTTTGTATGTTTTGCTTAATTGGAAGCCAGATGGTTATGAATTCTCTGCTGGGAGAGACACAATAATAAGTGCCCTCCTGAGGGGGACCTGAGCTGATTCCTTTTCCCTGGATGACACAGTGAGTTGTTCACACAGGGCCTCCTGTGGCACTGTTTGTGGCACAAGCAGAAGCACGTTTTTGATTCTTAGCTCCAGATCAAATATTTAAGTGATTTAAGCAAAGTCATATATAAGTGATAGGCCCTATGGTATTTTACCACACTGCAACAAATCTCTTTATGGTTACAATTTTTATAAAAAATTGAGTGAAATCGGAACTGGACATGTAATTTTTCAAGTTTGTATCTTCAAATAGCACTGAAATACTTCATGCAGATTATCTGATCTCAAATCTGTTTGTGTTGATTAATAAAATGTGAGCCCAGGCATGAACTGTTTTCAAACTGCTGTTTACACTTGCTCATTTGACAGATTTCTGAGCAAGAGGGTATGAGAACACCACCCCTTGTTTGTGCTAAAAAATATAAGAGTTTACATTATGTTAAACATTCATGCTATAGCACAAACAATTTCTAACATCATGTCCTTTTTACTCAGTAAATGCAATCTACTAATACTGTTTTGCAGTAAGTATTTCAAATTCCTTTGCTGTACTAATAACTGCAGGAATATTTAGAAAAGCAATCATCATTATAACACATTTAATTTAAGGAAAACTAGATGTTTTTACCAGCTACTCTTTTACTCTGTAATTAGACTATGTATAACTCTTGTGTAAAATTAATAAGGGAGATTTGCAATGTTCAGAACTTGACACCATTCAGTCCTCATCACATCCTTTTCTTTGCTGGTTTTAGGAACAAGCTATATTGGAAAAAAAAGAGCAATGAAGTCATCCTCCTTTTTTTCCTCCTTCTCACAAGACATCTTTGAACTCTTGGGCAGACCACCCAGATCCCAGCCCAGAGATGTGCAAAACAATTTTGGGGTGTAGTGTTATGTGAAGAGTATTCCTGTGGGATTAAGAACTGAAAACAGGTTTCTTAATTGTCACGTGCTGGTCAGCAGCTGATGAAAATCCTCTTTGCACAGGACTGGCAGGATGACAATTCCAGCTCAGAGAGTCCTGGAGCCAGTGTATAACCCTTCAGTAAACTCTTTCCTCCTTGAAGTGACTGGAATCACAACATTTGCAAGGGGAATAGGGGGAAGGTAAAGAAGAAAATAGTAAAGTCTTCAAACAAATCTGATTTAAAACCCAGAAGTGCATTTGCCTAGAAATAACAATAACAACGACGACAATGGGACTTGAACTCAACTACCCAGATTCTATAAAGATGAGCAATATGGCTGTGGTATCAAGGGTACCAGCTAGCAATAACACTCATCACTCCCATGCTCTGAATACAAATGAGTATTTCCTCTACTGTTGTCATTACAAATCTCTTTTTTGTCTCAGGTATTACTTTCCCAAGCTCAGATACACTCTTAATTAAAATCAGGTAGAGAAAGCTCCAAGGGCAACCTATAACAAAGACCCAGAACAAATAATAAAGGCTTCAGTAAGTGTAGCACTGAAAATTTTTCCAGTAGTTTTAGTTCAAGGGACTAATCAGCTGTTAAAGACAAAAGACTGTAGCTTAAGTCTTTTAGTCTCGTAAACTGAGTATCTTCAGAGCTTTACATGGAATTAATTTGGCTTTACTGGTCTTGCTTCAGCCAAATTACCAGTGAAATTAACCACCCTTATAGATGAGTCCCCATCGACTACAGAATTTTGCAAATGTCTGCCAGCTACAAGACACTGCAGGGCAATAAATACTCAGTATTACAACATAACTTTTAGCTATCACTTTTAGCTATATCACTTTAATTTTTCAGACCAATCCTCACTGCATCACTTTGTGAAAAGTAAACTGAGGACTCTTTCATTTATATTTGTTTTTAGAGCTTGACCCTGCAGAGTGCTAAATACCATCAGCTCCCAGGGAAGTCCTGGTGAATTGAGTCACTTTGTGCCCTTCAAGACTACCTCCTAAATTGAGTTATTAGCTGTACAGTCATGGGCTACTTCACTTTTTACCTGAAACAAGCTGCAAGAACAAGTTACTTGGCTTGAATCAGTATTTCAGCCCAGGCAGCTTGAAGAAATCATCAGTCAGGGGACAAACTTGGGGCACTGAGCCCTCCTGCTGTTGCTGACCTGGCTGGCTCTAGAGCTGCTCAGCCCTTCACTCTCTGGCTCAGCACTAACTGGGTTCAGCATTCAAGGGTCAGCAGCTGCCATTGCCTTCAAGGTTAAGAGCCTTAAATTGCTGCTGAAACATAAAAAAGCTGTCAGTCTATGTTTCCCTGTGCAATTGTAATGCAGCAGTTCTTGCCATAGAAGTCATGAGTAGATCAGTCATGATTTTTCTCAACATTATCTCCAAATGACCTTGAAAACTTGCCAGTAAAGAGAAGAAAGGGGGGGAACTGGGGGGAAGATTGGCAAGAATTCAATGATGAACAGAAGGAAAATATGGGAAGGGTGTTTATTTATGGCTAAGGGAAAAGTAAGTGGCGATAATTTTGCTAAACTGGTGAACAATTATGAAATTAATTCAGTCATAATATCCTGGTGGATGGGAAGCCTCTGACACAGTTGATAGCTTAACAGTAAGAAGATGTGAGTCTTAATGAAACATATAATAATGTAATTTTTTTCTTGATGGATTCCCCTTTTGAATTCATAGGTGAATTATGAATGGCCTAGACCTTAATCACATAGAAAAGAGGGAATGAGCCTCCTTCCATGAGTCTTACTTGCTTGGGCTGTGTGGGGTTTACTGCTGTTGCCTAAATGCAAGTGCCATTCAAGACATCCCAGGGGCGTCTGAGAAATCTACACACAGATATTACACAGGAGCCAGGAAATATTTGAAGAGACAATTTACTGCCAGACATCTGTCTGAAATGTTTACATTTCACTATAAGACTGCAGCCAGAAAGCAATGGGCTGTGGTGGAGCGGGCCTCAGCCAAAAGCCCATCATTTGGGTTGACAAAATGACACAGGTATGCAGCAGCTGTTGATTCCTGGACCTTCATATTTCTTCCAGTATTTATTCTGAAATGTTACTTTTATTGCCCCAAGAAATTTAAATATGTGTATGAGAGAGCCAATGGCAAGGGAAGGCTTTTTGCTGCTGTAGTTTGATTTCCCCTCTGCTGGATGCTTTGATATCCCACATTCCCTGCTGTGGTGGGTCAAGAGTGACTGGTTGCCAGACCCCCTGACAGCCACGGTCTCACTTTTCCTCCTCAGCAGGACAAAGGGAAAAAATGTGATGAAAAAGCTTGTGAGTTAATATGAAAACAGGGAGATCACTCAGCAATTATCATCGTGGGCAGAGCAGGCTCGATGTGGGGAAGATTAATTTAATTTACTGACAATTAAAAATAGAGTAAGATAGTGAGACACAAATCTAGAAGACAAAACTAAACCTGCCTTTACCCACCTCCCCTTTTTCTCAGGCTCAGCTTGACTCCTTTGTTTGTGACTCTTCTTCATTCTCTCTCCTGCAAGTGGAACAGCTTTTGAGGAATGGGGGCTGCAGGCAGGTTACAACACTTTGTCTCTGCTGCCCTTCCTCCTCTTAATTTCCCCCAGCTCCAGAATGGGGGATGCAGTCTTTCATAAACTGCTCCTTTGTGGAAGCAGGAATAACCTTTGTGCCTAGAAGGTTGTTTCTCTCACCTTTTTATCATTCAGTTCTCACAGCTGCTGTGAATTGGTTTTTACTCTTTCAAAAATGTTTTCACAGAGGTGCCACCAGCCTGACTGAGCTTCGTAGAGCCAAGGGTCTGTTTTGAAGTCAGCAGGAGCTGGTTCTGCCTGAGATGGGGCAGCCAGCCCCTGGTCCATTCTCACAGAGGCCACCCCTGCAGTCCCTCCTACCCTGCCCCCAGTATAACCTTGCCATGGAAACCACTTCATCAGCATCCCTCTTTAGGACTCCCAATGCTGTGTAAAACTCAGGGATAAGGACATGGTTGAGCCCAGCTAGTCAGGATTATTGTGACAGTATCTGCTTTGTTTGAAGTTCCAGTGAAAAACACAAATGAACCCAAACCACCCAACATAAAAGACCACGATTCATTTCAGGTCCCTGAATAACTGAATTCCTTTCCAAACTTTCAGGTCACCCTGAAAAAAAACATTTTCAGAAATACATGTCAACCTGAAAACACTTCCCTTAAGTGGTAATAACTGGTTTGGAACTTTGTGTAATAAAAACTCAAACAAGTATTCACTTAATGAAAACTTTGTTACTCTGTTAATCTTCCCTTTTTACATCTAAAATGTAAAGTAACAACTTATATATTTTCTCAATTACATATCTGCCTTTATCTCCTTTGTACACCTTCACTATGACTTGTGAAGATGTCAAAAGAAAACTGGCGTCCAAAGGAAACTGGTGAAATAATTCAAAAGTAAAATATTCTATAGTGTTTCTCACATGTTTAGATCCTCACCAAGGATCTGTTAATAAGCTATTAATCTGAATAATTGGGGTCTAGATGACAATTTTTGTCTGTCCAAAGGAGTCATTTTACAATTAAACTCACAGCTGGTTGTTGCAGTAGGTCCTTGCAATCATCTGGCTGTACACTGGCTCCTCTCCAATGTCTTGTCTCTGAGATGCAGGAGGCTGCTGAGTGGTGCAAAGGAGAGACAATGTACCCTGCCTCGTTTCCTTGTGTTGAGCTTTTATGGAAGGACAAAACCCAACAAACTTGTCTCTGCCAGTAGGAATATGTGGAAGGAGTCTCAAGGTGTAAAACCAGGTTTGAACTTTGCCTTCATTCAGAGCAATTACAAGTATTTCTCATCATTAGCATAATGATAATAGAAGCTTAATTATCTCAAGACTTCTGCCAAATGTGAGGGGAATTAGGTGATGGGTTCAGAAGTTGCTGGCAGAGATGTTCACTTAGGCTGCTAATGGGACTGCATGGAAAATGGCACTCTTGGCCATTTCAATTACATTGCTAAGTATGAGTTTTATATAAAATAATTTGCTATAAATTTAGCAGTGTGATCTACAAGGCAAGGCTTTGGACTGGGCTTAGAACTGGAGTCTGTCTCCAGGTCTGTTGCAGATCTACATAGTGACCATAGCAAAAAGTTTGGGTCTCTCAGTTTCTGCATCTGTTAAACATCTTTAGAGAAGATCGCTTTCAAGTCGTGCTTTGATGTCTGACTTCAGCTGTGTAGTGCTATTGAGGACCTCATTATTATAGGGAGAATAGCAAACCAATCTGTTTGCTTCTGAGTTTGACAAGATCTTAGTTACAGCAGGCCTCGTTAATGTTGTAACAGAGGCTGGTTGCTAAAAAAGGACTATAATATTTTTACTCTTTACTAATATCAACCTAAGATAAAGGCATTTTCTACACTGTTGTCACAACTACTACTACTGCAGAAATCAATAGAATTTATTTCATAGCCATGGCATTGTTCCTCTGAAGTATGATTTTTGTAGCCCAAATCAAAGGGATTTTAATTTAAACAAGTTTTCTCTAAATATGAGGTTTTACTTTCTGAAAAAGAATTAAAATATAAGAACTAGCTACACCCATAAAACACTTTATTGTTGCAAAGTCTTAGTAGCTTATCAGACTTGTTTTTCTCTCAGGTTCTCCCCATTTCTATTAAATTGTTTAATGTTATTTTCTTAATGCCTTCAATACAGTACTGAAATCAACCCTGCAGTGTCAGAATGGCAGATGGCCAGAAACCAGACAGCTTTCCATGAATCCATATAAGTCTGGGCTATATGCACTCTTGATAAGGATGGCAAGTTTTTCATATCAGTGCTGAAAAATAAAACATTTGTACTGATGTCTAAACTGCCCTAAGGACAGGAATAAAACTTGTATCGTGTTGGTTTTTTAGGCTAAGTCCCTATGGGGAAGTTTAAAAAGCCATTTGTTTAAACCTGCATTTTTGACTGTCATTGTCTTGGGGTATGTCTGGCTTTTTCACACTGACCTCTTATCATGTCCTGCCCAGCTGTTGAAAATTTCTGGAGACAACTGTCTTGTACATTAAAAATAAATGCCCAGATAGATCCACCTGGGTTCCAGTATGCAACCAAAATGAAACAAAACCCCAGAAGACAAAGTCCATGTTTCAACCCGCTGATGCCATGGCCATTGGCCTATATTACTGCTACATAAAAGCATCTTACTGGGCATGAAACCTAACATTTTCCAAGAACTCTTATTTGCTTTGTGCAGAATAAGATGGCTCCCTAACATTCCCACATTGGTGGATTCTCTTCCCATCAGCAAGAGAGGGGCATTTGTGTGATTTCTCTCATTTGGAAGTGACTGTCCTGGTTGGGTGAAGCAAAATAGTTTTTAGTGGTCACAAGGACGTGTTTTAGCAGCATTTAGTCTTAAAATGGGAATTTGGGTTGGTGACACAACCTTCTCTGTTACAGATATTCTTTGAATTGAATCGATCTTGAAAAGTCTTGCTGAGTCTGTCATTTCTTATCATGCAGACATATTTTAAATTTATACATGTAGACATGCATTGATATATGGATAAATGGCCTGGTTCATGTGCACATGTGGTTTTGGTCACCTTTGTTTGGAGATGCTGAGTCCAGTAGCCTGAGAGAAACTGAACTGGAGCAGCTCCGTGGCCAAGCTTTGTTGGTCATGCCAGTAGCATGTGTTCCTTGTGGGCACACCTGGTACACACATAAAAGCATGGATAGCCACACAAATTAACACAGAAGGAAGCACTCATGTGAACACAGGCTGCCTGATCAAAGATGTTCTGTACAGGAAGAGATAAACAACCTTCTAGGTGCTCAAGACAAGAAAGAATTCACTATACCTTTAGAATGAACCAATTTGTGGTAATTTAGATGTGAACTTTTAGAAAATAATTTAATATTCTCCACTTTTACAAGGTTAATCTTTTCATGGCTTCTTGATCACACAGATATGTAAACAACATCCAGATTTAGCTTTTGAAAGCATTTAGTTGCCCTCTGGTTTCACTCAATGTTATTACAGTGTGTAGTTTAAATCTTCTTTAATCTACTTCAATTCTGGCAGATTGATTAATAAACATTAATTATAAAGGTGCTGAGTAGGCATCACAAAAGAAGAGGATGAAGAGAAGGTAATGGCCGGGGAAGGAAGGATAAAATATAATGATCTTTCTAGTCTGATATGTCACTCTATGTGAGTATGTATGCTCTCTGTTATACCAAGTATAGTAAGCAGTCACACATAACTAAGCCCTGAGCTCTGCTGCCACACAGCTGGAGCTTCCTCTCACGCATTTGCATCCCTGTCTCAGCCTCTACTCTCCCCTGTGACGGAATTTTACAGACCTTGTCCATCACCTTGTTTTACCTCACACTCAGCAAAGCCCTGCTCACGAGCACGCTCACCTGCTGCACCCCTGAGCTTGGGTTTTTCTCCTGACCCCTGACACTGGCTGCATCCTGGAGCTCATAAGGCAGCACAGCATTGCTTCATGCATCCGAGATGATGTGATCTTAGCAGCCCTTGTGCCAGACCCCGGCAGTGAGAATGGGCCTTGGTGGGAACAAACTGCTCTATCCATTTTTGTTTTCTTCTCTGTGAGATTTTTGACTCTTGGCTGAATAAAATTAAAAACAGAAAGAAAAAAGAAAGTCTGCTTAACTAAATATAAAACCTCCAAAATCCATCAGTTTATGCCTGTGAGAGCTCAAGGGATAATGTCAGCAGTGGTGAGTGATGAGATAAAGCAGGGTCTGCTGTTTTTGCAGGAAAAGCCAAGGAGAGAAACTTATGGAACAGGAGAAACTTATTTTCCAAGTCAGAAAAGAGAAATAAGGATAATATACTCTGGGAATAGAAGTGGAGAATGGAATTTCTGGTAAAAGATCATATTCATTCAGGAAGATATATTTAGATGTGCTGAAAAGTGGTAACAAATATTTATGGATACAAATTGTGATTAGAAAAAGCACGTCCCTCCCTAATTTCTTGTACTTGATAAATCGAAATAACACAACATACAACTTCCATATTTATTCATTGACACCATGATTGTGTGGATGAGCTGGTGGATTAACTCACCGTTGGTCTGACAAACCCATTAAAATAGGGTACAGTGAGAGACTAATAACTTCAACTTTGGAAGCAAAATCCTGTGCTTTCTGTTTCTACTATGATGATCTGCCAGCTAATTGCCATGTCCTTTCTATGGCCACTGTTCCTTTATTACACCAAACAAACCCTTCTCTTTGCTATATGAAGCCACTAAGTTGTTCTTCTAAAGTCTCACTGAGCAGAGTGATAACAGTCACTGAGAAAAGCTGGTCTTTCACCAGTCGCTAATTTTACCATAAAGACCTAAAATCCTGCAAAAGGTTTTACAGTCATCCCTTGGCTCTGATACTGGAGCAGGCTTAGGAAATCCAGATTCTTCTCTTGCTCCTGTCAGGAGTTTAATCTGTTTCACTGGGCAGGTGGCTTAGGCCAAGAGTTAAAAATGTGGCTTCCATTTATGTGTCTTAACTTGAAAAATTTCAAACTGGTTTTCCAAGAAAGGGAGCTAAGGATATGCAGAAAGCACCAAGGAATTTTTAAAAGCTACATTTTCCTTCCCGTCCTTTCTTTTCTTTTGTTTTTTTAAACTCAATGCCATGGTTGTTAGCAATTGTAATGAATGAAATAGCTGCAAGAGCTGAGAATTCAAAGTTTAAAAACAACTCTCTTTCAGAAAGCCCTGATTTAAACCCTTAAGCTTGGTGTTCTCAGTTTTCATTAGTCACTTTTGGACCTCTTAGTATTCATCTTGCTGCCTCACAGCAGGACAGGCATAGCACAAATATATTTGCATCTGACAGAGGTGTGCCATAGAAAGACTTGGAATGGAACAGAACCCTCTGAACCTCAGAGATGACTAAGTGGCAAAAGTTTCTGTCATCTTTCCATGAAGGCTTTGCTGCATGGTCATTATCTATCCCTTTTCTGTTATGTGCCCTATGCATTTTAGAAACAGACTTCACTGTATTTTGATGTCTTCAAATTTATTTATTTTGTCATGAAAAGACATAAATACAGATAGCTACAATGACTGATTGCTTTTTCTGTGTTATTACACCATAGTGTTTTAAATTTGTATTTGTATTTTCAATTTCATGGTGGATTAGAATGTATTTCTAGTTCACTAGCAGAAATTGGCATCTGTTCAATAAACTATCCCAGAGATATATTCCTTCTTATGGAGGTGATGTTGTAACAATTCCCTCCATTTTCAAAGCTATTTTGAGGCACTCAAAGTCAGCTTTATTAAGCTGATAGATCAAGGCTGGGGATTTAAACACAGAAAAGCTCAGCACTGCTGATACTAACATATATGTCTAGCCCTCAGAGTGGCATTTACACTGCTGAATTTTGTGTCTAGGCATTGTATTTCATAAGGCTCTTAGCTCCTCCTGGCTTCATCCCAAAAACTAGAAGTTCTGGAAGACAGTTTCTGTTCTCCCTAGACCCTGTTCTATTGTACTCATGGATACAACTCTGTGAAAAAGCTTCTAGTCTTCATGAAATACTGCTTTCACATCCTGGCTAAATCTAGATTAATCCAAGAGGCACTGTCAAAAATTCACTCCTATACTTTACCTGACATAAAATGACTAATGATTATTTGGCAGTTATGGCATTTAAATATTGATAGTCTTCCTTTAAAGCTCTCTTATTTCGTTATTTGATATTTGATTGTTTTTACTTTGTATAAATATGCAAGCAATTTGCACCTAGTTGTACACTTGTCACTTAACACCCACTTAGAGTTTCCCACACTGCTATTCCAGATAAGCATGAATTAAAATTATTTAACCATGTTGGATCAACTGTTTTCAGTTGAAAATTCTTCATATCTAGAAACATTGATGCAGTAATAATAATGATAATGATGATGATGGTAATAATAATAACAACAACAAAACAACAACAATAAAAAATAAGAAGAATAACAATAAGTAGTAGTAGTATTCCAGCTATAACATTGATTAAGAACATTAATTAGTTGGATTAATTCCAGAGGAGGGCCACCAAGATGGCCGGAGGAATGAAGCAACTCTCCTATGAGGAATGGCTTAGATAATTGAGATTATTCAGCCTGGAGAAGAGAAGGCTTCCAGGCGACATAATGGCAGCCTTTCAGGAGGGCTACAAGAAGTCTGGAGGGGAACAGTTTACGAAGGCTTGTGAAGGTAGAACAGGAGATAATGTCTTCAAACTGAAAGTTGGGATTAGATTAGCCATTACAAAGAAAGTAGTTGCTGTGAGGGTGGCAAGGCACTGGAACAGGTTGCCCAGAGAAGTTGTGGATGTCCCTTCCCTGGAAGTGCTCAAGGCCAGGCTGGATGGGGCTCTGAGGAACACGGTCAAGCAGAAGATATCCCCATCCATGGCAGGGGGGGTTGGAAGTAAATGATCTTAAGGTCCTTCCATCTCAAACCATTCTTTGATTCTATGATAATAGAGAATGCAATTCCAATTAACCTGAAAAGCATATGAAAGTGAGAGATTGTGTCTAAATTTGTTCATTAATGAGTTTTCATTGCCTATGCCACACCCCAGCTCCAGAGGGAGCAGAGTCACACCTACAGACAGGACTCTGAATTTATCAGGTTTTCTCCACAGCAAGAGGTTTTATTATTTAACACTATTCATTTGGTTTTTTTCTTCCTTCTCTTGTGCCTGTGTGCACCCTGCTTGTTAAATAAACAGGGGTTTTTTTCCCTTTTCACTGAGTAAAATTCTTTCTGAACCTGGTGAAGGCGGGGCTGCAGAAACCTGCCTTCTATCACAGGATGTTCATTTCGGGCATTCCTCCAAATTTGTCACAAACTGGGACAAAAGGGAATCTCCTGAAATATGAATGATGTTTAATATACTCTATCTGGAAGAAACCCTATATCCATTAATAACTCAAAACTGTATCTTTCAATATTTATTTTGGGAACTCCAGCTAGGATTGCTGCAAGATGTAACTTTGGGTAAGGTGTATTTATTATACATTTATGGCTGCTCTGATATCCCTCTGTGACTTCTGTAGGTCAGGACCACAGGAAACCTGTATATGTTGTTGTGCATAGCATGGGAGTTATTGCTTCCCTCCCATTTTGTATTTCTCAACACAAGAATGTAAGTCCCACTGTGCCCTAGTATTTTATTTAAATTGTGTTTCCCACAAAATCAACAACTAGCAGTTTGTACAGAAGTGCTTGCATTTTAGCTGATAATTACTAATGTAGATGGCTCTTTTGGCTTTTCAGCCTTTTTAGACCAAAGATACAGAAGCACTCTTGAAAATATTTTCATGAGCCTAGCCATTGTTTCAGAATTTGGACTGCAAAGAGCAGAGCAACAATTACTCCCATGGCATTTCCTGATTTCTCTTTTTGGTTGGCACTGGCAAGTTCGGAAATACAAATAGTGCACTTCTGCATGTTCTTCATGATGAGACATGATAGCACCTCAGGGGAGGGTTCCCTGTGTGCTGAGTTCAGTACCTGTTGAATTATTCTGCAGCTTTCACCTCAGCTCTGCAACTGAGCTTTCCTCTCATAGACAGCAGGGTGGAGGAGCAAAAGTGTGTAGCTGTACCTTGTCCTGAGGTGGAGGTGGGAGGCCACCTGACCCACAAGCAAACCCACTCAGAAATTGTCCAGGTTCCCTGGGCTGATGTTGTTCCTGCTAACTGAAGAGTGTTGGAGCAAAGAGGTGATAATAAAATCATGTAAGCACAGAAATCATAAAGCACTGGGGGGGTAAAGAAGAAATAAAACAAGCTCAGAGGGATCTGGGAGAAGGAGCTATCAAAATGCAAAATGAGCTTCATTCAATATGTAAATCAATCTGAATCTGCATTTGGTTTCTGTCTTAAAGCAGTCTGCAATTAGAACTGTGCTGACTACTGTTTGTTGCTGGCACAGGAGCCAAGAGAAAATCTAGTTAATTGCCTAACATTGCAAAAGCCTTATGGCTCAGAGAAGAGTTTCCTTTAATGAATCAAATTCTGAACTTGTCCCACTGATGCTCCAGGAGCTTTTATTCATTATATTTTTCATGCTAGAACATTTCTGACTATCCCAAAATCCAGCTGAAGGTTTGAGAAGGGATAATATTAAGTTAAAAGTTTGAGCCTGTCTGCCTCAAATTAGAGAAAAAGGTACTTACTAATGGAGTGAATGTATTTGGTATATATCTGTTCAGTTGCTTATAAATCTCCATAATAGCGTAAGAGTGTATTTTTTGTGCCATGGATGCCATGACTGGTTAACATTTAAAAGCACATTCTAAAATAAAATTTACAAGATATGTTGCCTTTAAAGACATTTTCAGCTGAAGGTCTTCTCTGATAGCTTTTAGTCACTTGCATGTCCCTGGCTTATAATATGCCTGGCAAGTTACAGTGAAATAGCTTATGATAAGCCAGCACATCACTTTAAAGAAGTTACTTAGATTTGCTTTACTTTTAAATTAACCCAGTCTAATAAAGACTGTTACCTTTAGGGACAGAAGAGATCTGAATTACCTAAAAAAATTAAAATATTCAGATCACACAGAGATACAGAAATTAAGTATAAAGGACATGAGAAGTGATGATGTCACACAGCTGGACTGTCACATAAATAGCTTTAGAAAGAGATCTTGAGTCTTTAGTAAGATGTACAATATTTATAACACAGAAGGCTGTCATGAAGATATCAGGCAGCTTTTACCAGAATGTGAGTTAAATATTGATGAATCAGATTGTAACCATTCTTTAGCACTCAAAACCATGTAATGGCCAGTGCACAAACGTTGCCCAGTTTAGTTAATGAATTAAATCAGTTAATGTACTAAATAGTTTCCTGGATGTATTTTATTTACTAATTGTGCTTACAATAATTTCCTGATTCCATTCTCTTCAATATTTCTTAGCGAGTTTTAGCTTCCCTAAATGAGCTTCAGGAAATTTAGACTAAGAGTTAATTATTGTGGCAAGACTGTTATCCGAGGTGTAAAAAAATTTACCACAGAATTTCTTACCTACTGTCACAGGTGTGAGACCTGGGTTTATATCCTGGGTTTTAAAATAAAAATAAACAAAACATTAAAATAATTAAAAATACAAAGATAAAAATTTACATCAAAACAAAATCTGGTATTAGTTGAAAAAATTAGACATTCCAATCTAACATGGAATGTCTTCAGGACAAATTCATAAGACCTAAATTCTACCAAAACCCATCTTACATGACATCTATTTTTGACTGGCTCTTCTTTTGAGGAGCCTAACCATGAAAAACTGTGGCTAATCTCAACAAAATCTTCGTAGAAAAACAAATCAAAGTAAGCCAGTGTTTTGGCAACTGGTTTTCAGGCTTTTATTTTTTTAAGAATTTCCATCCCTTTTAATCAATAAGCTTTCTGACTTCTCTGTCTGGCAAGGTTTTCAACCAGAATTGCCAGAAAGTGCAGGGTTCTGTGAGGTGGTGCTGTAGGTGACAAAATCCAGGCAAAATTCTCCCTCTCTTGCTCTTCCTGTGACAACGAGGTGGCACTGGGGTGGTCCTTGAAGCCTCACAGTGAATCATTCTGTTGTAATAGCACTTAGAAAAGCAGCATATAACCTGATGTGACTGTGTGCCAGTAATGACTCATTGCTTCTCTTAAGATAATAAAACATTTTAATTATCATATATTATCCCCCCAGGTTATAACAGAGGCATGGCATTCACTGCACAGTTGTCTATAGATTTCTTCCACAAACATTTACAATAGTGAAAGCGAATGTCACAGTGCTTAACAGCACCTTTTTCAGATAGAAATCAATTCTGTGAGAGGCAAAATTCACAACTTCTATTGATTTCAATACAAATTAGATATTCATTCTTTCACAGAATTACATGTAATAAGTGGGTGTGTGACATCTCACAGATGCCCTGTTATTAGTCTTGAATAGCTTCAGTTGAAAAACTGATCTTTACTAACACTGAATTTCTCTAAAATACATTTTAAGCATTGACAGTGTGAATTTCAAGTTTTCTCTGCAAAAATCAAATGCCTTCAAACATTGCCTTATTCTGCAATCCCAGCAGATCACAGTGTAATTTTATTCAGACTTATTGATGCACCTCTAATCATACTGATTTTCCTCAGTTTTACTGACCACAGTGGTATGATGCCCTCTGTGCACAGCTCTCTGTCTTTTGAGAAATTTTCTTCTTTCTCTCTTAAATATATGGTTGTTAACCTCACTTTGCTTGCCCTTTCCCATTTGCCCATAGAGTGAGCCACACTTAGAGAGGATCTTTCCAACTTTCCTCTAAATGCTTGTGCCAAGACTGCAAGTATAGAGGATTCACAAAGTAATTTTACTTTCTTCCCTTGAGACCAGATGCATGAGACACTCTGATCTTCACTTCTTCTGCAGCAACATATAACCTATGGCTATATTGTTACATGCACTTCTCCCACTCTCCAGGGACATGAAGAATTTGTAGCCCAATCAGAATGCCATGGCACAAACCCTGCAATGAGTCTATGATGCCTGCCATGCCTATCTGAATAATCTTGGACATCCTCCTATGACTGCAGTATAAATTGCTCAGCTAAATAAGATACCAGTAATTCTTATGGGCAAACCTTTATTGTCATTTGCAAAGAACTCTGGATATTTTTTTTAGATGAATGAAAACTTCACCCACCCTCATTTTATTTTGTACAACAAACCTGTAACCATCCCTGACTCATATTATGTTAATACTCCAGCTGCAGATCCTGAAAATGAGCCATTAACATAACAAGTCTGAAAACATCCACAGTTTTCATAGTTTGGCACAGTTGCCAAAGAAGATACCAAAAAAACCCCATTTAATTCCATTCTGCCAGAATGCTAATAGCAATTATTGTATCTGCCTATTAAGAGTTAGTTTAGTTTTCATGGAGTCCTCCTTGTGTACACAAATATGGATAGGTGAACTAACTGGCACAGAAACTTTGAAAAAACCAAAACAGTTTGTTTTAGATCACCTCAGATAAACTTGTTGAGAAAAAAACAATGCTTTGAATCATATTTGGAAACAGCTGGACATTACTTATTCATATCCAGAGAATTCAAGGGCAAGTCTGCTCTTTTTATTCAGGAAAGATTACCAGCTATATTTACCTAACCAGTGAAAGTCTCTCTTTCTGTTACCATCCAGAAAGGAGAACAAAACTGTCCTCCTGCATTTCAGTGTTGAGGACTCTGTCCCACAGCTGTGCAGAGGCCTCTCTCATCAGGTAAGAAAACTGGTTTATTATTTTGTACAAACAGTACACTCTCATTTACTCTACAACAGTGTCAGCACTGAAAACTTTTGTATGACAGTTGTTAAAGCTGCCTGCACAGTTCAGGAGGGGAGCAAGCCAGTCTTGTTCCTGTGTTTCTAGAATCAATTTCCAGTCTCAGTTTGTTTATAACCTGGCCAGGGTCATGCCAGCAGCTAAGGTAACTTTCTACCTAATCCCCCATATGTTGTCACCATCTCTGATGCTGATGAGGCCACTTAGTTGTTTTGAAAATGAGTTGCATTGACTTTCTGATCTCTGTAAATAAGAGAAGAAAAGGAGCTGAAGAAGAATTCTATCCCTTACTCCATTTGCAGATGTATAAATCAAGCCCCAAATAGCCAATATCATTCTTATGATGTTCTGCAACAGAACCTTCCTACATAAAAAAGCACAAAGCTCTTGCATCAATTAAAGAAAAAGGAAAAAAAATAAAAGCTAGTGATTCTAGGCTGAAAGTAATTTGACAAGCCAGTGAGAAAGTATTGAACTAAATAGTAAAAACAAGCTCTCAATAGCAGATCAACCATCATGACACTGTATTTTATTGAAAGTATTTTTTGCTTCAGATATTCTGCTTCATTTTTAAAAGTAGATGACTACTATAGAGGAGACACACAGGTTCAGAAGCACTAATGATTCATGCAGCATTCAGCCCATCAGTAGCTATCTTGATCATTAATGGGCCTTTTAAAAACACTTATTTTATTTCATCTCTGATAGAAATGGTGAACACTTTTCTGCAGAACACATACTGACAAAAAAAAAAGGAATACATTGTACCAGACTGGCAAAATGATTTGGATCTTCTTGACCTCTGAACTAGTATGTCCTGTGTGATAATCTGTGCTAAGCAGTATGGAAGGAAAGAAATTACTCATTCTGATAATTGTTAAACATAGAATCATAGAACCATGGAATCATAGAATGATTTGGGATGGAAGAGACCTTAAAGATCATCTACTTCCAACTCCCCCTGTCGGGAACAGGGACACCTTCTGCTCAACCAGGTTGCTCAGAGCCCCATCCAGCCTGGCCTTGAGCACTTCCAGGGAAGCGACATCCACAACTTCTCTGGGCAACCTGTTCCAGTGCCTTGCCACCCTCACAGCAACTACTTTCTTTGTAATGGCTAATCTAATCCTAACTTTCAGTTTGAAGACATTATCTCCTGTTCTACCTTCACAAACCTTTGTAAACTGCTCCCCTCCAGACTTCTTGCAGTCCTCCTTTAGGTACTGAAAGGCTGCAATACCTGGAAGCCTTCTCTTCTCCAGGCTGAACAATCTCAATTCTCTTGACCTCTCCTCATAGGAGATCCATCCCTGTGATCATCTTGGTGTCCCTCCTTTGGACCTGCTCCAACAGGTCCCTGTTCTTCCTGTGCTGAGGATCCCAGAGCTGGATGTAACACTGCAGGTGGGGTCTCACTAGAGCAGAGCACAGCAGAGCAGAGGAATCCCTTCCCTTGCCCTACTGGCCACACTTCTTTTGATGCAGCCCAGGATAATTTTGGCTTTTTGGGCTGTAAATGCTGATGGCTGGCTCATGTCCAGCCTCACATCCACCATCACCCCCAAATCCTTCTGGGCAGGGCTGCTCTCCATCTGTTCATCCCCAGCCTGTGCTGGTACCAGGGTTGCCCCAACCCAGGTGCAGCATCTTGTTCTTGACTTTGTTAAACCTCATGAGGTTTCCATGTGTTCACTTCTCAAGATCCCTCTGGATGCCTTATTTCTGACAAAGTTATAGTGAGGTCTTAAACAGAGTTGGGTTGTACCTGCTTGTGTGGCTGAGCACTCAGCTGTACAAATAGTGTTACTGGAGCCAAGAAATCTCCTCCCAGGGATTGGCCTTCACACAGCTGAATGAAGACTCTTTATCTGGCTCAGGGGTATTAGAATTGTTTCTATTTGCTCTTTTGTTTGAGATTTAAAGAAGCTGTCTCTTGTTTATTCTGAATCTGTCCCCTGTCTGAGGAAAAATATCCTTCCAAGAAAATGATGCTGTAGGTGGATTTATTGTCTGGATGTGATTTATTGCATTTATGTCAGGTTGTTGTATGATTCTCTTGGGAACACTGTAACATTTTCACATGCAATTACATTTCTTTAGTGTACTGTATCAAGAATTAATTAGTTAAATAGAACAAGATGTATGTATTTTCCCTCAAAAATATGTACTCTATTCCACCAGCTGTAAGCCCCTCCATTTTCTTTCAGGAAAAGCAGACAGGGTGGGGAAAGGATGGGAAAGCAGTGCATTCAGTGACTGATCCTAGAGTAACTTGTAATCCTGCTTGCCCTTCTGCCTCATGTCTATGAGTCTGGCAGCTCTTTGAAGCTAGCACTTCTTTTTCTATAACATAATTGATTATTCATGCAAAAGCAGAGTTGGGATCTGAGTTGGAGTCTCTAGAGAGGAAAGGCTGCAATGGGAAAGTTTGGATTCCCTAAACTGAATCTGAAGTCAGACAGGTTCATCACTTGTGAAATAGCTTTTATGTTCAAGAGGAAATGTAAGAAGAATAGATACAGTAATACGTCTTAAATTAATTCTTTAAATTTTGAAAGCACACAGTAAGAGGAAAGTACCACTGTGACTTCTGTGTAACATTAGCAATTTTATTCTTCTTCAAATTCAGATAAGGCTAAAGAAAAACAATGAAGTTAGATGAGGGTCACCCTTGTTTTACTTATTGCCAAGCAAAAGCAAATTCCAAGCAAATTTTAAATGCTGTTTTCACCCCATGGAGTCCAAATATATTCAAGTATTAAAGATGATTAATAACAATGCAAGTCAAAATTAGGGTAAATTAAACTTTAAGTCATTAAATAGTAATGAAAACAATAATGAAATAAAATCAAGCCTATTTGCTTAAGTCAGTGCTAGCTAAAAATGTCTGAGTGTGCTCTGCCAAATACGAATTAAATCAAATCAATTGTGCTCCACTCTTTTTTCTTACAATGTAGCAAGCCATATGGTTAAAAAGAAAAAAAAATAAGGTTTGAACTAATAATTTATTAGCTTCAGTTAGCACTGGACATGCAAGGGGGGCCCTCTGAATGCTCAGTTAGTGCTGCAAGGGGATTAACAGCAATGAGGACTGATGACTTTGACAATGTGGTGGTACAAAGAACAAAAATTACTGCCAGCATTTCATAAACTCAGCATTTCCTGTGCACAACTACTAGGCAAGTTTAATAGGAGTGTTTTCTTGCATAATAATTGATTCACTTTACATACATAAAGCATTATAATTTTACAAGGTTCTCCATCATACCTTTGAACTTGAACTGAGCACATGGCATGAACAGGATGAATGTTTTTTGGTGAGTTACAGTATAGTAAAAGGGATGCCTTCCAGTTGCTGAAATATTTTCTTTCTGGCAGTGTCAGACATACACCTACATAATCCTATTATCCCTCTCTTTGGCAGAATTCCTGGGTCCACTCTGTTTACAAGTGTCATTCCTGTTTTACTGAAAGTAATTTGTGCTAAGGATGGCTTTAGCAACATAAAATCATGAAAATTATTTCAGTTGTCCTTTTTCTAATTTGCCCCCTCCCCATGCATTCAGTATATTAGTATAGCTTTTACTATTAAACACTTGATTTTGTACCAAAACTGCATCAGCAAATTTATGTCCATTCTGCCTTTGCCATTGTCCTGTCAGGGACTTTTTTACCCAGATCCTCTATTAGAAGTTTCTAGATATACACTGCTACTCCCCTTGGAAGCTGAAACTTGAGTCAATATTATGCTAATTTAAAGTTTCTTATAGTCTGCCCTAAGCAGAGTTGTCAGTTGGCATCTCAGAGTAACATGGCCAAACTGTTCTCCTCTCACATCATTTAGGTTCTGATACCCAAATGTATGACAATGTTACATTACTATTTGACAATATTGAATTAACACCTGGACACTGGGTATGGCTCTTTCCCAGTCCTCTGTGCTCCCCTGACTTCTTGGAGCTCTTCCACTTTGTATAAATATTGGATAGTTCATGGAGGCAAGCCTTCCAAGATTCATTTTGTACTCAAAGAATTCCTGTGCTGTATGGGATGGCAGGTTCTAGGCACAGCTGTGAATTCATCCCACAAGGTCTTTCAGTGCCCTGGAGTCCTACAGTACCTACAAACCCATTGGTTAATGTCTCATTAGTCATTGCTCTTTCCATTGCTGTCAGAAAGTGTTGTGGGCTTGAGTGGGGGTATTGTTTATTTTTTGTTTGTATTTTTTTCTCTTTCAAGGCTGATATATTTTCAGACAAAGTTTCTGTTTTTATGAAACATCATTTTCAAGAAAGAAAGAAAAAATTCTGGATCATGTCTCATAAGCATCTTCCTAAAACCCCATTCCTTTTGCAACAGGTCCATCTTTGTTATCTTCTTGTACCTGCCTCATTCTGAAGCTGCCTATCTCTAAGTGGCTCCATGGAACACAAGTGTCTCCTCTCAGATTGCTGTAACAACGTCTGCTTTCTCTCAGGCTGGCTCTGGGCCAGTGCAGCTCCTTAGTTCAGCAATTCCTGTTCTAGTATAATAGGTAAGATAAGCCACTATCAGTCTCTTCCAGCAAAGTCTTCACAAATTCCCTTTCTTTGGGAGGACTCCATCTCCTTGCTGTCCCACATAAAGTTATGGAGACTAGTTTGGCTAAAAAATACTCCCCAAGAACACATTGCATTACACAAAAAAACACTGCCTGTTTACAAACATTTTAATTAGACATCATGACAAGAAAAACCATGTTCCAGAAATGCATATATGCAAATGCACGTTTAACACAGTTCATCATCTATTAATTAATTATTTCTAAGTTTAGTACAAGGGATCTTAAATCCTCTGTCTTTGTATTGACACAAAAGTATTGCAGCTCTTTCCTATAAAAAGGAGCTCATTCAGATCATGGTTACCCTCACCATACAGCAATAGGTCCTTATGTATCAAAGCTCCACAAATGTTGAGCAGAATCTGCCAAGACCAAGTCGTGGGATGATTCCTTATGCAAGTTCCAGCACAGTCTCTTTTTTCCTTGAATGTAAAGTGATCCAGTCACTGTCTGTCAGGAGACAGTATCTGATGATGGCTTAAGAATATACTTTCAGGGAAATTTATTTGCTCTTATTGAAGTGATAGATACAGTCCAATGAAAAAGTTGGTTTTGGCACAGGGGACATTGTTATGGTCTGAAACAGAAGTAGCAAGCTCCACAGGATGGAAAAAGGTGTTTGTCAGCTGTGAAGCAGAAGGGGATGTTTTCAAAAGGTGAGAAGGTAGCTAACCTCTGTGTTCAGAAGAAGTAGAAACAAGTATTTATCACCCCCAGATCACTGATTGTGGGAAAATTACAGTAGGCGGTTAAATCAGTATCTTGATGGATTCCTTGATTTTAATATCTCCTAGGCATATTTTAAAAGTAAGCCTGGACTGCAACAAGACTTCCCCCACTTGAAACTGATTTCTTATGATGACAATTGTTTGCTTTAGTGACTCTCTCAGGCTGCATAACCAAATCAGGTTTGCCTCCACACGTTCCATGGAGGTATACAGTGTACTGAGTAAGGAGTGTATATTCAGTGTGGGATATATTCATGGGAAATGGATTGTGTGAGGGGAAAAGCATGCAAAGGAGCCTGGGAACACCTTATATTTCCCACAGCCACCTTCTGGTTAACTCCACAGAAGGTGGTGCCAGTGGGAAATTGCGTTATGACTCTTTTATATATTTCTTTACTTAGTATTCTCTTGTTTCAGTTTAAAGCTGTTTAGAGCTTCTACTTTTTGTAGAAACAGCTCTCATTTTGTTCAATTAAAGAAAAAAGAAGAGACAATTTTTATTTCCAATTAAAACTTTTTTGTTTCCAAGTAAAAAAATTCTTCCTTAATACAGGTGGATTAAATCTATAGAGTGAATGCCTCAGAAGCACAATGTCTCACAATCTGTAAACTCCACTGGAATGATTATTCCAAAGTCCATGGGTTTAGAACTAAACTTAAAATAAAGATTTTAATGGAAAAGCAGCATATATTACAATGTGTTTTTTTCCAGCTATGTTAGTGACAATTCTTCAGTGATTTAAAACAATTTTGCCTGACAGGACTCCCATTTTTGCAATTGTAATATGTGTTTGGGATGAACTCCACAGGTCTTGTGCTTCTCTCTGCTGAACAGAGCAAGATGATCAGTGCAGCATGATTTTATTCTTTCTGCAGGTCCACTTTTATGGTCTAGTTTGCCACAGTCAAGGTCCTGAAGAAAAATACAGTGGGAATTAAAATGATTGGACAAGAGAACAGTAGCTATACAAAACTTGAAAAGACAAGACATAATTGTTGCATAAGACAATATCCAAAATGGCCTTGAAAAAAACAGGAAAAAGTGGGTAGATGTGTAAGAGAGCAATGCTGGTGTTCTTCCATAAATCCTTATAATACTGCACTGGATTTTTAAATTTATCTTTCCTCACATGCCTTTAGCTCTGTCAAATGTCTTCTTTGATGGGACATTTTCATGATAAATGTTCCATGGCAGAAGTCAGTTACTTCCTATTTTCACAGTTGAGCTTTACCCTGTGATACAGAAAATGACTGGTTATTTTTGGAACAGACCTGGCTGCTATTGCAAGGGGGAACAGATTAACTTTTGTGATTTTATCCAGTGGAAATCTTTTCACAGGCACAGCTCCAACTAAAGCAAAGGTGTGTCAGCCACTGACTGTCTCCAGTCCTAATCCAAAGCTGAGGCTAGTTCTGATAGTGGAACACTGACTTACACTGTTCCACTATCAGAATATATAATTTCCTACCAATAGAATGGTAGGAAAATGCTGCAACTATGCTATACACGGTATCCATGAAAGATAAACATAATTTGCTATTTAAAGTATGCTCAAACCTTTTCTTCAAAATATCATTTTGCCAAGAAGCTCCATGGTAGATTAAGTGAAACTGCAGTGCAATAAGTAACACATTTTGTTCTATATGCATCACAGATGTGGTATAAAACTTCTACAAACCTCTTTTTACAAGGGCTCACTGATGTACACAGCTCAGATGGCTGATAAGACAGTGCCAAGATGTAGAGTTAAGGTCTATGAAGCCATGGCCTCAGTATCCAGTAACACCACTGGTAACACATTATCTGGTGTTATCAACAATCATGAAACCTTAATGAAAGCTATAAGGCCCCTTAAAAACCCGATTATTTTAATAGAAACTTTCCTAAGGCATAATGATTAACACAAATTATTTAGTTGGCTATCAGACTGTAGAATGACTGATTCTCTTTGTGCGCTTGAAAATCTCTTGTCAGTGAGAACAAGGGTTCCCCACGAGGATCATGGTTATCAAATGCTCTTTTTCACAGTCTTGAATTGCAAGTTTGCATTTTAAAGTGAAATTTTAAAATGCTGTGAATCTATGTGCTTATAGCTGTATACATTATGGGGCAAAAAAATGCTTGCCACAGATGTGTGTTTGATGTTAATTTTGTCTGCTAGATCCACAGGGGATGCTCTTTCAAAACAGTGCTGTTTTCAATAAAACATCTAAGATTTTTCATTCCTTCAAAATAGCTATCTTATTGAAAAGCTGTAATAGCTTGGTTAAATTGTATGTGAATATGTGTATCTACCTTGCAGCACACAAATAACTGACAAGAATCAGTTTGTAGTCCCAGATGTTATATACATTACCAAATCCCAATCCAAATCATCTTATTTATTCTATTACCTTTTTCTTCATCTGAAAATGTTGCAAACCATGCAAGTTTTCCTATTTTTAGGAATCTAATCAGGTCTTTAAATTATTTGACTGGTTTTTTTCTTCAGTTTCATGATCTAATCTACAGCATTGTATGCTGGGAGAAATTTTTCAATGTTAAAAAAGAAACTAGTGTAGTATTTATTTTCTAAGATGAAAGAAAATTTTGCCAAATAAATGCCAAGGATATATAGTTAAATACCAAAGAGGGTTGGGATGGGGGGGAGGTTTGAGAAAATTTTTCCATAGGACAGTTTTCAAACTATATAATCTACAAAACAGACACCAGAAGACTCCATTAATTCAGATACTTCTTTGCCAGGATGAGTTGAGGTGGTCATCTAGAGTGTTACTTTTATACATGTTTAACTGAGGAACAAAATATGATTATTCCCATAGCTACACCCGATCAACAGATCAGGACTATACTAATACATTTTATTCTATTTCCAAAATTAATGCATTAATCAGAAGATTTCTTTTCTCATTCAGTAGAAAATTCATGCACAGCCCACAAGCACACTCCAGCTGGGCCTCACCTCAGTGGGATGAACTGATGGCCATGTTGTTTTGCTTAAAGGTGAAGTTAAGCTGCTTCTTTTCTCTTGTGAAGGGGATGTGTTATAATCTTACTAACATGTCAGTGACCATGCATTTATGTTGTTAAAAGGCCAGTTCTTAGGATTTCTTCTCAAAATGTTTTTGTGAGAGGATTTGGTGTAGTCTTGTAAACCAATCCTGAATTCAAGTGAGGACATTAGCAAGGCAGTAAATCTATTTATTTATATGGAAACATTAATCCTAATAAGCAGTTGCTTATGCTAGAAATGTCATCTCTGACTTTCTTTCTTCCATCCTGATATGACTGCAATGCTGATTTTCATTTGACAGCTAATATGTAGAGAGTCACCACTTATGTAAAATACCTGGATATACTCACCAGAGAAATCTCCCTGGAACTTTTAACGGATTGCTGCTAAAACAAGAGACTTTCAATCCTGCAGTCTACATCATATAAAAGTCAGGATAGCTGATCTGGGTACCAGCTGTCTCTTTTCAATGAGACAACCATTTGGGATACAATTTTCTGTAGTTCTATACAAGTACCAATTATTCACTGCCACAATGGGCCATTAAAGACCCATCCGTCAGTGATTCATGTCTGCTAGTTATTTCAGAAATCGAAAAACCTAAAAAGAAAAAAAAATTCTTCATAATTCCTAAATTCAAGGCAAATTCTGCTTATGAAAATAATCATCTACAGTGAAAGAATGGATTAAACTTTTTGGAAGGTGTCCCAAAGGATATCAGCAGTTAGACCTATAGAACCAAGCTGGAATGGGAAGGCAAGGTGTCATCTGAAACAGGAGCTGAGTCTGCTGGAGGAGATGAGCATTGAGCCAAGGTGCTGAGCATTGTTATGTGCCAGCTATGGTCAGGAGTTAACCAAAGTTCAGGAAACTGGTCAAACTGGGATGCACCAAGCTGAAGAGCTAAACAGCAGCACTGCAGGAGACTGGGTGAAGGCCAGAAGGCTGAAGCCTTAGTAAGACAGGGAGATGTGAGAGAGTGAGAGCTTGAATGGCACTGGACAAGAAAGTCACATCGGTGCTCTGCCAGGAGTAAAGGGATCAGAATTCAGACAGCAAATGGAATAAGGAGCTTTAACCAATGTCAGGAACAAAGACTGTGGAGGAAAAGACTCGAACAAAGCTGCAGATGACAGCTGCAGAAATGAGAGAGACAAGAACCTGATGCACAGCAGCGACCAAACGAGTAACTGAGAGCAACCAATAGGGCTGTCTGACCTCTCCAGTAAATGGGGCAAACCACCAGCCAGACTCAGGATGGTCACCTGCCCTCCCAGTCCTCCTGGATCCCCAAATAACTGATGAGAGTCACCATCCGTGGAGCTCAATAGTGTGGCTAAGGCTGAAACAGATGGAAATAGCCAGTACTTGGGATTTGTCTAAGCAAGCAAGCAGAATTAGATGTTCATTCATCACAAATCGTGGTTAAATAAATAAAAAAAACCTTTCCTAGTCTGCTTCCAGAAAAAAAGAAAAAACTTTGGTGAAAAGTTGCACTGAAATATCCTAGAAGTCATATAAAGATGGAGCAAAAGACTGTGACTTGACTAGGACCAATACTGCAGTACAGCCAGAGAAAACAGTTTTTACTCATGAGTGAGGTATTTTAGTAGTGGGGGGGTTGAAAAAAAGTTTACAGATTTTATACTTGTCACGAAACATTTCAGGTTGTAGTGGAGTGGAGCTGTGGCAGTACATGTGCCAGCAGTGTGTGTGTGGATGGATGTAAGTATAGAAACTGTTGGTTTTCCCTGCCCCCAGCAGGCCCAATCCAAATCACTGCACAATGGTGTCTGATAACACGCTGCCAGTTCTGTCTGCACAGAGCCATCAGAGGACATTAGGAACTCTGATATTTTACATAAGCATTTCTCAAGCTATTTTTATCTCATTTACTGCTGTCTCAGGGAAATTCAGCTGTTCACATTTCCTGCTTATTAGCATCAACACAGAGTTGTACTGACACAAATATACGGCTAATGTTCCTAAAAAAATGTCACTCAAAGTATTGACTTTTCCAATTCTCATCTTTTCCATGTAGCTCAAGGGAAACACTTGGAAACAATGATATCCCCTGCTTTGAAAAGATAATTTGAATAAAGTTGGTACCGTGCACCCCCTGACACAGTCTGGAAAGCAGATTACCTCTTCAAACTGCTACCTGCTATTTATTTAAAATCATTAGCAAAAAGGGTTTCAAAGAAAGCTCCTCAGGAGGTATAAATTGGTCATGGACATTTTTCTTCTTGTTCTTAAAGGAGTAGGCAAGTATCATCCTGATTGCCTTAGAAATAAAAATAAAGAAATTTTTTAAAAAGTAGAACCCTAAATCTCAGACTTTGAATAAATATATTTAATCAACCTTTCTACTGGACCAGATCCAATAATTAATAAGTCTTTTTTTTTTTAAATCAGTAAATTGATTTTAGAACTACTATTCTAGAGTGATAGCAAATCAGTTTTTTAAGAATAGACCAATCTGAGTGACTTGCTAACAAAAAACTGTAATTCTGATGCCAGTTTGCAGTAGATTCCATATGTAAATTTTTGTCTTGCATAACATGCTCAAACTACGGAGAAAAAAGATCACAGTTTAAAAAATCTCAGGAAAATCTTGTGTGATGTCTGTGTATGTGAGGGAACATTTCTCCTTCATTTCTTTACAAGGCTATGCAAATCTATCTACAAATTGATATGCTTTCACAGGGATCTAAAATAGATAATCTTTTTTTCTGGCTAAAATTTATGTGGAATTTAAAGAGTGCCTTAGTCATATATGATCTCTTCAGCAGCTAAGATGTGTTTAAATAGCTGTGTTTTGCAAAATGCCATATATTACGTATATAATATATAATCACCATATTTTTACCTTCACATATGTATAAAATAGCAACATCATTTGTTCATTTGATGGGATTATTTAATATTGAGAATGAAAAGCCATCAACTACTATGCAGTTTTTAGTTTTTTGAAAGAGACTTGACTAAACTTTCAGGTAAATTGGTGTAGTAAAGTAGATTTGGGGATATAAAATCTTCATGAGCTCAGAAAGGATCCAAAGATCCTTGTAAAATCATTTTTACTGGAGAAATTACTTAGAATGCTCAGCTGTGAGGCTGGTTCAGTTATCTGACAAGTCACTTTTCCTTCTGATAGCATTAATTGCTTGAGGGCTGTGATAGATAGGGAAAAGTCTGATTGTTAAAATTTAACTGCAAGAGAGCAGGAACATTACATCTGCCAAGGAGCTAATGAGTAGCTGAATGATCAGAAAAGGCAGCACTGACATTCGTGCAATAAAACCAGAAGAGATGAAGTCGAATTATGAATCCTTCAGAGTAAATATCTTATTTTCCCCAGTGTATTAGAGCTAGCAATTAAACAACTGGTATTTCCAATATTGGATTTTATCTTTGACCATATGGTGCAGCTTACAGAAGTAATTTGGGCAGAACCTGATGTGGGTTTTTTATGTGCTTGCTAAGTTTTTTCTTGGTACAAGCAGATGCCAGCATTAAAAACATATCACTGGGTACTATTAGAGTAGGTACATTAGCTAGACATTAAAAATATAAGCCAGTCTGTATTTTCCTCAATGAATAAATATGCAATTCAAACTGTTTTAAATTCATAGGTCTAAACCACTGGCCTTTATATATGATAGTGATAAAGGGCATATGTCTGAGCCTGTAGTTTTACCCAACACTTGTACGATCTGAACAGCGGCAACCTGCTGATTGTGTGATTTGTGGGTGCATAAACAACAGCTCAGGTGGAAAAGCAAGAGGCTGCTTTCACAGAAAAGGACATTGCAGCACTTACTGAGACACACTGCTGTGTAATGCTGGCAGAAGTATGAATGAGTTGTTGCATAGGGTGATGCCAAAAGAGGATCAATATTTGGATCAGGAAAAAAAAAATTATTGAAGATTGTTGCAAGATAACATGAACCTTATAACTAGCAATTACCACTTTCTGCTAAAAAGCAAAGCAAATCAGATGCTGTATTTGGTAGGTTGGAAGTGTTTGCAGCACTTTGATGCTGCTGTACGCAAGTGCTCACTCCTGATGACGGGTAGATTAACTCGGAGTAGCTGATGTGTCCACTGTCCCCTCTGCCTCCCCCAGACTCCCGCTATCCCTCCAGCAGATACTAAATACAGTGAATTAGAGTCCAGATTCAAAGCCGCTAAATTCAATAGGAGTCATTCCTTTCTCTCCAGAGAAACTGACCTAGTGCTTCGGGTTTCTGTGCTAATCCCCCAGGGGAATGGGGAGAACACCGCCCTACACCCCTGGCTCCTGCTGCTTACCGAACACAGCCCATCAAACCTCAGCATCGGCAGCTACAGAAATCAGCCCTTCAGGTGATGACTGCGGGGAAGGAGATTGCTGGGAGCACTGTAAGGAGGTTTCCTTACAGCATTCCAAACCTCAGTGTCACCGGGCTTTGTTCCGTGCCAGCTCGCGGCTGGCTGCACATCCACCTGCGCGCTGCTGGCGGCAGCGGGAGGCGCAGCCGGGGAGCGGGCGCGCTGCCGCGGAGCGCCGGGCGCGGCTCGCTGCGCATCCCGCGCTGCTGGACCAGGGATGCTTTGCCCCAGCAGTGCAGGTGCCGGCTAAGCACGGATAACTGCAGCAGTAATGATTCGTTTTGCAGCGTTCAGTTGCCATTGTTGTAATGCGATGGGGAATATAGAAACACCTGGGAGGCAAAGATCTTCATTACATTAACTGGCTGCCATTTTGCAATCCCTTGTTATGACAGCTGGAAAAACAGCCCTTTCTTTGGTACGTGGTATTAGGGGGTTATATACTATATTCAGTGTGATTTTGCTATGGTACTTCTAGTAGGTATATTTAGGATATTAAAGTGTAATCGTCAGAGAGAGTTTTAACATACACTGCTCATTTAAAATCTAAATGAAAGATACAATTTTCCATCAAACAGAAAACATCAACCGTAATGTAGAAAATATTTCCCTTTTATTACAAGCTAAATGATCTAATTTGTGTGTAAGCCAAGAAATTTTATAGCTGTTTCTCTTCATGCAGGTCATAAATGTCCTGTTTATATAAGCAGATTATGGAGGTATTTATGTAAAAATGAAATTGAAAGCTTAAAAAAAAGACACTGACAATCTGAAATGTTGTATTATAAATCTGTCTTGATTCCCATTAGAAATAAAAAAGTTATATTGGGAAAACCAGAGGAAATTAGTGAATTCTGACTCAAAAGTATTAGCCACACAAACTAACACAAAGTAAAAAGTGACCCTATATCAGCCAATGTGTAAAGATTTTTCGTCTTCATGCCCCTAGCAAATTTAAAATACTTCAAATAGGCCTGGTTCTTTGTAACTGAAAGCCAAGGTAACTGAAATTACCCGACATTTTCTGTAGGCTAAATAAGGCACTCCTGCTGAGTCTGAGTTAAGAGCAATGGTTCCTTAGGTGAGTCAGGTAATTCTACAGTCTAATTTCTATTTCTAAAATTAGTTTCTCTGAATACTCCTTTTTAGAGTGCACAGATGACCATATGTATGCCTTTGAAGGTGGATTTTTTGTACCTTTTTTGCTTCTGATCTTTAAGTCTGTGTTCTTTACTCAGAATACTCAGCCCTAAGAGCTGAAAGAATTTTATTTTTCCAGTTTACTTACTCTTTCCAGCTGCATTTCATTACCATCTCCTATGCCAAAAATGTTTCTTTTCCCATTGCACCCTCAAAGAAAGGTCTTAAGAACTTTTCAGCTTCTTGTATGTTTGGCTTGCTTCTCGAGAGGACTGGGATATACATACAAGTTACAATGACAGGATCTCTGAGCAATTGCACAGCATTTACTGGAATAATTGGGTCATAGGAGCCCTTTCCACAATTGAGAACTAGAATTTGCTCCATTCAGAGTAGCAACACAGAAATGATGATTCAGATGTGCTATGTCCCTTGTTAATTTCCATGAAGGTGACACTTTCCAAACAAGTTATTTAATATCAACAATTGTAAAAGGAGGATAAACATCACACATTTATGTTAATTGAATAACATGCCTAGTCTCCAATTCACGAGCTTGCATTAGAATGATTAGTCAGGTGAATTAACTAAAGAAAGAGTCCAACTGGCTCTAACTGGTCCTAGTTTGATCAATAGGGTTAATCTAGGCCCCTTCCAGAGGTCCCTTCCAACACCAGCAATTTGTAATTCTCTTAATCTGATAGTGAAATATCTGCCTTGGCATTTAAGTTCTGAAATGTGCCAGTTGATGGAAGTCCTTAAGCAGAGACCTACAGTTAGGCTTATTAGAGCTTTATTTTCTTGTAGCCATGGTTATCCTAACTAATCAAGCAGCCTGGGCTCTCCTGAACAACACAGCACTTTTCAGCAATGATAGTGAACAAATCCTAGTAAGAACTGTGTTGCAGAAAACATTTGTTTTGCCACTGGGGGCAAGCTAGCAAAAGAAATGCAGCTGATTGACCCTGGCTGGATTCCAGGTGCTCTCCAAAGCTGCTCTATCACTCCCCTCCTCAGGTGGGCAGGGGAGAGGAAATGCAATGAAAGGCTCATGAGCTCTGTCCCTCATAAATGTAGGGAGAGATCCTTCACCAGTCACACTCAGAGGCAGAAAAAACTTGACTTGGGGGAATTAGTTTAATTTATTGCTAATCAAATCAAAACAGGATAATGAGAGACAAATCTTAAAAACACTTTTCTCCCACCCCTCCCTTCTTCCCAGGCTTAACTGTATTCTCATGTTCTCTACCTCCTCCCTGTTTAGATGAAGATGAGAATAGGAAGGGGGTTTGTGGCCAGTTCCCCACACATTGTCTCTGCTGTTGCTTCCTCTGCAGGGCAGGGGGAGGGCTCCTCACACTCTTCTCCAGCGTGGGGTCCTCCATGAATTCCTCCCATGTGAATCCTTCCCACAGACTACAGTTCTGCACAAAGTGCTCCAGCTGAGAACCTTCAGTGTGGTTCAGTCCTTCAGGAACAGACTGTTACGGTGTGGGATCCCCAAAGGGTCACAGGTCCTGCCAGCAAACCTGCTCCAGCATGGGCTCCTCTACATGGGACCACACCTCCTGCCAGGAGCCTGGTACAGCACAAGGATCACAGCCTCCTTTGGGCACATCCACCTGCTCCAGAGTGGGGTCCTCCGTGGGCTGCATGTGGATATCTGTTCCACTATGGATGTCTGTGGGCTGCAGGGGCTGCTGGTTCTGTGACCTCAGCTTTCTCAACATATGCAGGTAACGTTGAAAATAGATGCAAACTGAAACATAAAAATAAAGGCATACTTTTCCTGATTCATTTCATTCTACAGGGGTTATGAATTCTCCTCCCTTTTTGTCTTCCTGAGTTTCTTTACAACCTTTACAAGTTTGGGCTGGAGGAAATAGGAGAAGAATGGTTTCTAATGTTATTTCCTGGGGATAAAGCTCATATTTATAATGTGAGACAGATTAAAATGGTGAACTTTAAAACACTGATTGATGCTCTTATGCATGGAGCAGGTTAGGTGATTTGGATGGAGCCACTGAATTTCATACTAAACCATGTTTGAGGCATATTATTTAGTGCTGTATCAAAGCACAACACACTTATCTTGCTAACCATGCCATCACTGGAGAGATGACTGAGCTGAAAGGCTTTTAAAATGGTACAGCTGAGGCTGGATTTCACAATACAGCTCTGAGGAGTTTATAAGGCTGCAGTCACACAGAAAGCCTTCGTTGCTGAGCCAAACAGGATCTCACCCTGACCAGCATGGAGATTCTCCCCAGCCATTCCCACATCACCTGCTTAAAGCTGGTTCCCATAAGAGCCTCACTGAATGACTGGTACCTAATTTCCTTAAACAGAAGTCAGCTTCATATCTGGGGTTTTGATAATCAGTCCAAGGCCCTCACAAAGCAAACCCCAAACCACAAACTTGATGTGGAGTGCAACTCTTCACCTAGAACCACTCAGGATTGCTGAGGCAGAGTTTTCAACTTAAAGAAAGAATGAAAGATTAATTCATATGCTTTGCATTCAGGATAAGTCAGAATATAAACCCATGTTCTGAAAGAGTTTTATGAGTCACATTTCCAGGATGGAACAAAGATCATACAAGTAAAATACCTGCTAACACAGCTAGGACAAAACATCTTTGGCAAAATGTAGGGCAAGGAAAATTAAACAAGTCTATTTGTATTAAGCCACAGGGAATAAACATTGACACAAGATTGTAGAAAGAGAAAAAGATGTTTGTAACAGTGAAATATAATCACTTTTCCAAGATGAAATTCTGCTTTTGTTTGCAAAAGTCAGGTGGGATTCTCTTTCATATAAATGAGAACAAACTATTTGATAATGAGTCTTTTGTCTTCATTCCTAATGCATCTTAGGTGAGCCCTTCTCTTGCCAAGTACATAATTTGTCACCACAAATCTGTGAATGTTCTGATTTCCTTTGGTGATGAGCAGTGTTCTGGATGAATGTATTTGTATGAATATGCTAGTGCAATACAGAATAAGAGTACCATTAGCACTGGTAAGATTTATTATTCAGAGAGCAACACTGGCCAGCAGGTCAGTGGGGATCATAGTATGTTTTATTTGTGTTAACTTTAAAACTTGACAAGGAAACAGAATGTTTTTCATTAGGAAGGAAAATCAAAGATGTGTAAAAAGAGCTGCAAATTCTGCTAAGTTTTGTCAACCTTTGGGAAAACCTTTTCATTATTTTTGATTGTTAGGAAGTTGTATGAGAAAAGGTAAACTATTAAGTGTTGTTACAGTAGTCCAAACCTAAGCAAATTAATATTAATTCATGAAGTATGATGAAAATAGGAACCCATCTTATTTGCAGCAATGATAGAATAAGATAAATGTGCAAAAGGAATAATACTATGATTTAAAAACAATAAGACCCTTTTGTGTTTTGTGGAAGATTAATTTAAATGTCTTACACAAGGATAATATGTCAAATTTGATAGAATGGATATATTGCCATGAGCAAAGACAGTCCTCACACGAGTTAAATTTCCTTCAGTACAGATGGGCACAGGTGCCCTATTACTGAAATAAAATTTGCTGACCTTGCTTTACACTTAATGTGATATTCCAGATAAATTTGGTTAGGTGAAGCCATCCTAATTTTAGACTGTGGACATTTGTAATAAGTAATTAAATAGTGATTAAATAGAAATTAAAATAAAGCAGGGGCAAAAAATAAGGCAAGGAATCCAAAAGGGGAGTGAAAACCTGGAAAAAAATTACAAAGTCATTTTCCTTGGGTGCAGATGCCTGAGCACATGCACCTTCATCACACAGTGCTCTTCAGAAAAAAGGCACCACACAAAACTGCCCTCTATCTCCCTACTCTGCTGGCCACTGCTACCTATTTGAGTTAAAGGTTCTTCTCTGTAACCAAATAAACAGCAGTGAAAAAGTGACGAGAAACATTGCTGGTAAACAGGTGTCACGAAATAAAGAATGGAGAAAAACAAGTACAGGAACTAAAATACTGCTACAGTCTGAGCTGTTAGAAGCTGAGTGTTTCAACAGAGACATTTAAGTGTGTTTTGGCTTACAGCCAGAATATAGAACTTCTGAGTTTCCCCCAAATACTGTATTACAGTCACTGTTAGATTTCACTACTTAGTTAGAGGTGAGGAGGAAAGTATCACCATCCACAAGAAACCCCAAACCTGTCTTCTGCTTTCACAGATCTCTACTGCTAAATCTGTCAGGGCACCCTTCTGAAGACCTTTTATAGATTCCTATGGGCTGTCTTGCACGTGACAAGCTTGTACACCCCACATCTGCTGGTAATGCAATGCCATATTTCAGTCAATCTCTGCGCTGCTCTAGGTAGCAAAGAGCAGTCATCAGTGAACACAATGCCTTGGGCCCTTGCTGGCAATTCCCTTTGGGAGCCTGAGCACACAGCACAGAAATAGACTTCAAAAGAGAGCAGAGCTGTTGTGTCAAAGGCTGTGCAGCACTCACAGGAACGCATTCAAAACAAGACATATTCTGCACCTTTGATGAGATGTACATTTGGCCTTCAGTTTACATCAGTATTGTGTGTTTAAAAATCTTCCTACAGGCGTGGACAAAGATCTGACAAACGAAGCCAAGGGCAAAACTCAACAACTGAACAAATTTATCCAAGGTTCATTAATTCTAAAAGCAAAATCAGAATTCCAAGAATGGAAAAAGATGGATCAAAACCTCCAGATCTTATTCCACTGCACAAAGGTTTGCCTGTAGACTTGCATCACACATTTCACAGAGCTCTGCTTTCTGCTGGAGGCACTTACATTGTATGATTTCCTGGCCAACAGATAAGTTATCTTCTATTTGTTTTGACAAAGTCATGATACACATATCATGTCAGAAAAACTGAGCAATACACAGGATGACATGAAAGTGTTTCTTTAACAGGTTATTATTTGTTTTGTCTTCGGAAAAGACTATAGGGAATAAATATTTTTCTTTTGAAACATAGAAAATTCACCTTTTAGTACTGCATTAATGCTCTGCTATTTGTTGACTATAAGCTACCAGAAGTGAAGGAAAAATCTCATTTATAGATTTATAGCATTAAATGGAAAGATAGAATGGTGAAGGAGAAAATAAAGATCTGTCATTACTAGTATATCCTGTTCTGTATATGAGTATTTTTACTAACATAGGACAGTCTTTGTAAATATTCTCTCACATCTTTAATAGTGTGAGAGACATTTGTAAAGATCTTTCATTTAAAAGAAGTATATAAGCTCTATCAAACTGCATGCTTAAAGCCCAGAGGAGAGCTGGACCACACAAAAACCCACCAAAAGTCCTACCACAATAAGGAACACAAAAACTTCAAACTTTTCTCAAAAAAGGCCAGCAGTTTTGTCATTGTATCTTTTCATCTTGATATTTCTTTACAGTGGATTTGACTGTGAAATAGATGCAGGTGGTTACAGTAAATTCTTGTGAAAAACTATGAAATCAGATGAGTTTATTAACATCAGGAATAGCTTCTCTGAACCACAGAGAAGTATGTCCCACCACAGATTTATCTCAGAAATCCTCACTCTTCTGGTAAAGGCTGGTTTGAAATTTGTCACTGAAATCCTATTTAATAAACATTGTTACTTTCATTTAGGCCAGAACTTACAAGAACCAGTGGGTTTTTTTATGAAAAGTTACATGGAAGATTCGGAATTGTATTTCAAATGTACTTTTGGGGGTATTCTTTTCAGACTATGCTATATATTTATTTCTTGCATGGACATGACCTAATCTTTCTGCTGGATTCTTACAAATATTTTAAAGGCATCTTCTGGTCAGTTCTGCTTGCAAAGCCTTTTCTGTAGATCAGTGTATATCTATTGTTTACAGAGAAACAGCTTGCCTATATAAAAGAAAAAAAGCCTGCTAAATGTAAGGATGGAAGCCAATCCAACCACACAGAGAAAAACAATTCTGAACACTTCCCTTCCACTGCATGTGGCAGATAGAATAGGAGCATACTATGGTATAAACAGCTCTCTCATTGATTTGTTGTTAAGAGTCACAGTTGAACAACTAAACAGATCATTCCAGGAGTAAAAATTCTTAAGTCTGGTTTTATATGAATATTGCTCAGATTAATTAATGTCTGATAAAGTGCAAGCTTTTCTTGAAGCTTTCCTGTGACTGGAATGTCCATAGTGTCTCTCTCCAGGGGAACCTTTTCTTTCTACTAACATAATTGATATCACTCTCTGGGGTCCCCAACAGTACCATGGCAATTTGACTCTTCCTTCTCTTCTCAGAAGCCAATTTTCCTGCAGCTTGGAGGAATTTAATATTACTGAGCCCTCTCCACCTCTGTCCAGAAGTTTGGTTAAAAGTGTCTCGTAGCCTGAAGGAGACACAGAATGACAGTTTGGCAGATACCAAGACAGATACAATGCTATCCCATAGACCTCATTTCCCTTGGAAATCAAGCTAATGTGGAAGAAAATTCAGCTGCACATTCATAGTGACATTTAATACTAAGATATTCTAGCCCCTGCAATTGTGACTTTACTTTTCTGACCTATTTCATAGGAGCCATATCTGAAAGGAATGTTTTATATCCTAATTGCTATAGAAAAAGAAACAATAGGCTTTATCCAAGATTGGGAGTGCTTATCTGCAAAGTACCTTTTTTTTAAATCCATAATGCATAATTAACAGTTAAATAGAAACTGATCTTTAAAGTTCTCTTTTTTCATTAATTTTTCCCTGCTGTGTGTTACACATAGGTTGTATGAAGACAGTCTGTTACTTTTAGCTGTCTCCCCACACAGCAGATTTATATCTCAGTCATGGACATGAGGACTCTGCAGTACCTGGATCATATCTTACCGACAAAGGCACTACAGAACAGTTCAGCTGGTTTGCTGCCCACTTTGCTAATGACCATTTTCTTGGTCAAGTTGCAGTCATTACTGCATCATAGAGAAGATCAGGTTTAACATATTGGTTGTTACCAATTCAATCCCATCTTGGTAACAGAAAAATATTTTAACCGTGTGTTACTTTGATTGAGTGGATAGGATTCACAGCAACTAGAGAAAGTTTTTACACCATAATGATGAAGCCAGACCTCATAAAATACTCAGGGACCCTACTAATAGGGCAGATGTTCACACTTCCCTCTGGGCAGGAAGGATGTGTCAGGAAAGGATCATTTCATGATAACCTGTAAGTTAATTTCTTCTGGGGCTGCAGTACTCAGATTTTCAGTGCTCAGTCCTTCTGTGAGAAGCAAAATCCCAGTGTCCAAGCACCCTAACCAATGCCTCACAGGGACAAGCCAAACAAGCAGCATACTGACCATGGAGAAGACATACCACTAGGAAAAAGGGACAGCAAAGAGCAAGCAAAAAATATCAGCAACCCAGATCTTTCCAGAGGTTATGCTACTAAATCAGGGCTGTGAGCAAACACCTACCTCTGTTTAGCACTGCAATCTTCCACAGAGAATAAGCAACTAAAAATGTCTTTGAAAGAATTCTGCATTTCAATCTCTCATGCTTTTCTGTAAAAACTCTGGACTGAATGGGAGAGAGTGGGTAAGAGTAGCTGGATAGTCAGTTCTCCTCCTGAAAACAAGACATCTGAATTCTGTTTCTCTCTAACTGGGAAAATGAAATGTATGTATTAGATATCTCGGCAACACATCTAGACAAGGTTTAACATGAGGAAAAAGGCACAAACATTATTGGCAACTTGCATACTTGATTATATGGTTTTAATATTAGATTACTGTGTTCCAAAATACCATATATTCCAACGTAGTGCATCCTTACAATGCTGCAAGGTCTTTAATGCTTAATTTGTGCTCAATGAAAACTTAGTAATCTGTAATTGATGGCAATATCAACTTTGTGGGAAGAAAATCCTCTGAATTCTAATAATCAAGAGTATCATAGCTAAAATCAGAAAACATTAGCATATGCTCTGTAGTCAAAAATTAATGTTGGAAGTTAAATAATTAAAAGTATTTTCCCTTTTTTTAAGAATTGGTGAGCAGTCTTTTGCCTACATGAATTCTTTCCTCCTTCCTCCTCCATGCATATAAATTATTTTCTTCCCCGAGGCTTCATACTTATTCTGGTGAAGTAAAGATTAATGTAACTGTTCACATTCATCATTTTGTCTGGCAGAATTTCAAATGGTGGATTTTGATTTCTAGAACCAAAGTAATTCAAGGTTGTTTAGATGCAAGGTTTTGAATCCATCTTTATCAGAAATAAGATTTAATAACAAGGCCATTTTCTCCTTTTCACAAGCTCTCTTCACAGTAGCTTTTCTCTGATGAAATTCAGCATGAATTGGCTTTGGGTGTGCTTTGAAACCTTCTTTTCTGCAGCTGCATTGTTTGAGAACTTGTAGCATTTCGAAAGAAGAATGTTTTCTGTCTTTCCCTTGCCTGCTTGTGAGCTGTTGATCTGATGCTCACAAAGTTCCACTTGACAATATCGAATGTCCTGGAGGACACACTGCATGAGGATCTGAGCATCCCTTTTCTTCATTTCATGAAACAAGCAAAGCCTTTTTGATTCAGATTATTAGCTAGCAATTATGTTCTTTGGTGATACACATTGGTACTATTATTGAATAAAACAGCACTGGAATAATTTTTTTTTTAAATTAGAGCTACTAAAACTGAATGAAAGCAAAAATCATGTAGACTGATGTCTAAGACTTGATATATAAAACATTTGTGGCTCTATTCTCTTACAGGTATTGCTTCTATTTTCTGCCTTTCAGCAATGGCCTTTCCAAGGACTTTTCTCACCTAAGTTACAAGCTATTGTAGATACACTGCATTTGGGTAAAACACAGTAAATAGCATTGCATGACCTTGCCTGTTTGCTTTGTAAATATATTATGCAAATATATGGTACATCTTGATTTGCCTTTTTTTTTCCAGTTATAAGATTTCTGTTGACAAGGGAGATAATTATCACACAGTTTTTCATTACAGTGAAACAACATTAAAAAACACAAATTAATGTTTCCTTCATCCTGTACTAAATTTTAAATTTTACACAATTTAAAAAAAAAATCTAAACATAAATGTTTCCAGATTTTTGTCCTTCTGAAGTGCATTAGCCTGGCACACTTCACAAATTCTTCTGTGAGTACAAAGGGTCCCCATGGACCGATCTTAACCACCAGTGTTAAATAATCAAATCTCTACCTGGAACCAACCTCCTGAATGTACTGAGGAAGTATTTTTCAGCTAGCAGCAGTGGCTAATGGGTACTTGGTTTCTTATTAATTTCCCTCTATCCCAGTTTTTTAAAGGATCAGGCAAGATATAAAAGGTAACAAGGTTCTACAAACTCATCTGTATTATCTGTATTTATTTACATCAAGGACAGATAACATGATGTTTGGAGACTCTCCACTCCATAAAGGTGCAGGAAGAGTGTGTTGATACCACTTGTGTAGAATTTCAGTCAAGAGCAGGGGAAATTCTTCGTGGCTTATCTTCATGGTACTTATCAGTCTATCCATTAACTCAACATAAAAGGCAGTAGGGAAGGAGCTGAAGATGGCAGCACTTGAGACAATTATGGTAAAGTCAGAAAATCAAGCTTTTCAAGAGTAGCTTTAAGCATTATTTAAAAAAAAAAAAAAAAGAGAGAGATCATTCTAGCTTTCTTAATGTCCCACTTCTGTGTCAATATCAGGTGTATGAGAAACGTTATTTGTATATAGCTACAAAAAAGATCAGTCTATGAAACTTTCCCAGCCCTGAAGTTTTAAATTGAACAACCTGACTCTTGGGCTTTGCTTTTCACAGCTCACAGCTCTGTTTCTGAGTGAAAATGCCATCTATGATAAAGCATTACCTTTCTCTCTCCATTTTCTCCTTGGCTTTCTGTCTCTTACTGCATGAGATCTGGTTTTTTGTTCTTATCTTCCTGTTCTCACCTCTCCTTTTATTTTCATCCTTTTGTAGTGTCACTCAAATGTAGTGTCAATTTATACAGGAAAGACTCATTACAGGTTTAACTGTTTTAATTTTATTTAAATTTAATTTTAAAACTAGTTGTTTTAATAATGATAAGTAAATATGTAAAACCACTGACAGAACCTACCAATCTAATGTCTTTGTTTAAAAGAAATCAGCAACAATACTGATTATCAAACAGAAGAGCTGTAATGGTCTTACAATGTTCCTTTTACTAGTATGGATTGAAATTGATGAATAAGGTACAGAACTATAATAATGTATCATATGAAAACATGCAGGGCAAGAAAGAAATCACGTGAATATAAACTGAAATGTCCTAAAATTTAGGACACTTTAAGCTAGAGACAGAATCTGATCAAAAACCACCAAACTATGAGAAAGCAAAAATCCAATAAGTGAAAAATAATTATTGACATGAATGGATGTGATGTTGCCACTTGTAAAAATAAAATTTCCAACATAAACACTGCTTATCTCCAGCAACATCTGCAAATCACAGGCACACATTGTGTGATTGCTGGACATGTGGCAAGCAGTAAGCTTTAGACTCATTAAACAACTTCTTCAAAGCACTTTGTTTGTACTAAGAGTAAATTAGATGTAAAGGAACAAGATAAATTTATAACTGCCATGAAAATCCAGAAAAGAAATGTAATTAAAAATAAGGAAAAGCATTAAAACAGGCACAAGAGTTCCTCAGGAAACACAGCCATGTGTTTTGTCATTTTTCTGCTCGACATAAATAATTTACTCACAAACTAAGTAATTATCCTTTAATATGTTGTTGAAATGCCATCATTGACTAGAAAGCAGAAATATGCTGTGTTCTTCTAAAGGTAATGGGTAGCTGACATTTGCAGATAAAGAAAATCTATGTTTATCAGCTGAAAAATGCCAAATTAAATTATGAAATTATTTCAGTCTAACTTCAGAGACAGGAATTTATGTAGTCATCAGAACTTTTTGAATACGACTCTTCTGAGCAGCAGCACAGATGTTGACTTCCTGTCCTCATCACAACTTCCAGTATGCCCTGCAGAAATCTTCCTTTTGAGACACAGGTTCCACAAAACTCTGTAGTTTTGTAGGTTTGGAGCAACAGCTAGACACTGCCTCTTCCCCCACAAGCATACTGTAACTTCTACCATGGGTTTTGGACCTGAGAAACAGAGAGAAAAAGGTGTTTGGAGGGGGAAAAAGTTGGCTTATGAGGCATGATTTAACACAGAAGAGGACTTGTTTGCAGGTATTTAGCATTTCTTCTTGTTTGTCTAACCTGTCTTTCTCCCAGAGCTTCCAATCTCTTCCAGTCCTCACCTACTCAGTCTCAGCCTTCATTCCTCAGCCTCCCTGAGTTCTCACCCAGCTCATCCTTATCCCTGCTTTGGACTCCTCCCATCTTTTCATCTTGTTCTTGGTGTGTTTTCCTCTGCTATCCAGGCACCTTTCACTATCAGACTCTTTGATTAAAGACTTTATATGGATATTTTTGGTTTTTCCCACATCATCCTTTCCATTAACTTCTCAAACTTGTCCTCAGCAGCAGTGCTATGCTTACAGTGCCTTGTGACACAGTCACCCCTGCCTCATCTGATTCATTATTCCTGTAGCTACCTGGTTCTAAAGATGTCCTACTACCTCCTCTCACTCATAATCCTCCTTCTTCCCAAATCCTGACCTACACTCATGGTTGTCATATTTCAAGCCCCATTTCCTATGCCTGAAAAATCTCACTTTCTCTCATTCCCTTTCCTTCCTTTATCAATTTGGAAATTAAAGAAAAGGCAGGAGGGACAACCCATTGCCCAGCTCCATCCCAATGATGTCTTTAAGCACAATTCTCTGTCCCTTCCTGTTCTTGCTTTGGCCAGGACAGGGTTAATTTTGTACAGAGCAGGAGGGGAACCTGGCAGACCCTGGTGTTTTTCAGTATCATCTCATGTCACTTGCCAGGGGCAGGAGTTAGGGGCTCTCTCACTTCCCGTAGTGAGGGGGGCAAAATGGTCTGGAGTTTTACTTTGTGTGTAAATAGTTTCTTTTCCTTAGACCTTTTGTTGTTAGCATTGCTGCTGTTACTGCTCATTTTCTGGTTTCATTGCTGTTCCCAGTAAATTGTGCTTATCTCAAGTCCTGATTTTCACCTTTATGTGCCTCTGATTCTCAACTCCATCCCTGGACCAGGGAAGGGGAGTGAGGAAGGAGCAAGAGTCTCCTCGTTGAGAGAACTAAAATCAGGGAGTACCATTTCTAAACCACAACGCTTCCTTTGATCTCTCTTCTAGATGGAAGCTGATGGTATCATTCTCACCTCTAACCCCTCTTTCAAATGCAAATAGATGATATTGGATGTGTTAAGCAGGTGTTGCATAACGCTTATGGAAAGATTTTATATTTTTAGCCCTGCTTAGCAATTGTTTAAGGAGACATGGCTCCAGAGCTGCAGATCGTATCTTATTTGGCACACAGTCCTGTGTTCTGTGCAGCCTGAGCTGAACTTTGCTTGGAACTCAGTAGAGGACACATCCCCAGATGCCCACCAGAGGCCCCAAAGAGGCCCACCCAGGCACAGTACCAAGTATTGCATAAGGCTGAGCAAGCTAAATGACTGTGCATTAGGTGGGTGACAACTATGAATTAAGTAGGTGGGCTTATGCAAATTTCAATGTATAAATTATTTTGCTTTTCACCCCCCATGTGCTTAATTTATTGAAAATTTCCACCCTGTGCACCCTGTGCAGAATAAACAACGATTCCTCTCTAAACCTGACTCTGTCTGTGTTCAGAGTTCCTAAATTCTCCCAACACCTCTTGCAAAAAAGGTCTTCCATGTCATCTGGCTCCTGAAGCCCCTGGCGGTATCATCCTTCATCTCATGTCAACACATGTGAGCTGGATCATTCAGAGCTAGCAAAGGTTTGAGAGCTTCCAGTGAGGATGCTGTCTTCAGAAAATATATCTGTTAAAAAATTATTTGACACACTGAAACAGTAATTTTTTAAAATGCATATAATGGAGCTGAGATTGTTTCACCCCAAACCTGCAAGACAACATTTCCTGTGCTCTGGTGACACCAAAGAGGCAGGAAGGCATTCTGGAAAGTTCATGGAACTGATATAACTCAAAGTTGCTTGAATTCCCTCTTACTAGAAATGGTGTTCAGCTGCAAATAGAAAAAAAAAATCAAACCAACCCCCCCAAAATCACAATTATTATCTTTATATGATAATGAAAATTTGTTATCATTTAGAAATATTTCTCACTTCAGTTGTTAAACTTGAAGACCAGATGGAACTTGGTTTCTTCGAGTTTGTAGAGGTTTTTGTGACAAATGTATTCATCCTGCAGGGAATGCCATAATAATAAAAGAAAGGAGTCAAGTTCTAACATCTGTTTCATCTGGTGTGTCTCAGATTTAGTATAAACAGATTAGGAACACTCTGTCTGCCAGTAGATTACCTTCTGGAGGCATTCTGATTTTCTATTTTAAGAGAAAAAGGTAGCAAAATATCTGTCTTCCAGAGGATGAAACTCAATCCGAGAACTGACTTTTTAAAAGATTACACCATTTTTCTTTGGCAAAATCAGTAAAGGAATCCATGTTCCCTCAGTCAAGACCAGTACTATATACTGTAGCCATTGGACTATGTTATTTCTGGATGAATTCACTGGAAGAATCATCTAAATAGTTCAGTTACATTTCCTGCACATTTTGCAAACCTTAAATGAAGGCTACAGGTTACTACAGCAGCTTCTTCCCACTGTCATTTCCAAAAAATAGAAATCAAGAACTTGAATTCTAGAAATGAAAATGTTCAAATAAATCAAGAAAGGTGGAATGCAGCCTTAGTAGCTGACATTTTTTGGTCTCAAGATGTGCAGATCCCTTCTTTCTCTGTCATTCCAATTTAGTAAACCAGAATGCAAATAGCTCGTTTTAGTTAAGCCAACAGTTATAAAGCCAAATCAAATAAACACAGCAAAGGGAAATAAAAAAACTGAATCCAAGAAATAAAACCTCTTCTTAAATTAACTGCTTTTGTGTTTTGTTTTGGGTTTTTTGGTTTTTTTTTTCCACAGAGCTGTTCATTTGCCAAAAAGGAGAGAAAACCTGAAAAACAGTGGCAAACACTCTTAGCAAATTCTTCATTCAGATTACACAAAGGAAATGAGCACATTCTGGAAAAACAATGGGTTGAATGTAAAGGCCAGCAATATAGGAGACAATCACAACTGGCCTCTCATGGGAGAGGAAACCAGAACAAGTGTTTCCAGAAAGCTCAGGACAGTGTGGGCTGACTTCTAGTATGTGGGGAAAATAATTCTCTTAGGATACAAATTTGTTGAGGCCTGGGCAGGTCTTCCTCGCCAGGAATGTATCCTGGAGCAAGTGGTGGTGTTTCATTGTACTGGCCATGTAATAGCTAAGGAAAGGGTACACTTGCTCTGTATTTGCTTCTCACTTTTTGACATTTAGGAAGGATAAGAACAGGTTACATTTTAAAACAAGCTAAGTGGCTAAGGCTGCTGAGAGGAAAGAACATCTATTCTTTTATAAGACCATGCTACTCTGCTGTGGCCACAGTTACAATAAATCCTCAGATATTACTCTGAAAACTTGCTTTAGATTTAGCCCCTTCACACACTGTTTCTGCATTACTATCTCTTAAGACACAAATCAAACCAAGGGCTAAAATATAATCAAGCTAGCTTGTCAAATATCCACTTTCTTTTTTAAAGGGGAGACTCTTTTGAAACACAGTTTTGTATGCCCTGAATGATCCTCAGATCTTTGCAGTCTTCTGAGCTCTTCTCTGAGATACAGCATAATGCTACTAGCATAATAACCAGTCAAAAGCCTTGTTGTACCCAGATATGACACCTGAGTTAAGTACAACAAACAACCTTGTCAATCAAAATTCACATTAAAATGGGAACCATGTCAGTTCTTTTCTTCCTGACAGCTGAATGCAGACAGAAAATTCTACAAACCTTCAGCACATCTAAGCAATGGACTGTTCTGCTATCTCTTTCAATTTTCTACATCTGCTAACCTCCCTCAAAAGCCGTCAGCCTAAAAGACTCTCTGACTCCTTTTTCCTCCTGTGAGCTGAAACTTTACATGCCACATATATATCTGTGCTCTAGTTCTTTCAGAGTATGTGGAGTTTGATTTAAGAATTAATGCATTGAACTCAAAAAACAAAAAAAAGGCAATGTCTTTTTTGGCCTTAAACCCTGCAAAAATCTGCCTTCACTTAGCCATAAAAAGATATTTCACTTCACATGGGAGCTCTTCTACCAATGTCTAATAATAAATCATCACTCCAGAATTAGTTTGAGTTATGTATGTTCACATTAAATCCACACAAGTTAGTTTAAATGAAGTTAGAACAAAAAATGATACCAAGCTACCAGTGCTAGTGGTGGTGGGTGGGCAATTGTGGAGACACAATTTCCCACAGACAGATCAACCACTGCATAGGCATAGCTACACTTTAATCAGGCAATTTGTCTTGCAGGGCAAGATTTACCTGCAACACATCCATATCCACCAGACAAGAATGTAGGTGTATTCATTTAACCTCTGCAGTGCAGACAAATCCTAAATATAACCATGGCATCCACAGAGCTGCACCACGAAGGAATCTTTGCCAGTAAGGCAGAGAAATTACCTTCAGGAGTAGTGAGAAATGCTGGGATAACTAACCCACATCTTTTCCCTTGTTCCCAATAGAAAATATGCTGACAGTTGAAGTTAGCAAGCAGACCTCTTCTTCCACTAGAAATGTATGGCTCTGTTGTTGTTGCTTTTTGATATCGCCCAGACTGTCATCCTTGCTGCCATTCAGCTGGCTCTGGCAAGATGTTTATCATATGGGAGACCCAAATATCTACTTGCTGAAAGCTTTCAAGTAGAACTGCAGCAAAGTCAACATGTCCTCTGAAGGGATGTCACATGTGAACTGTGTTAGTGAGGCTCACTGCTCCCTTCGCCTCCGGTCCCAAAAGCAGAGGCACAGGCCTCCAGCTGAGCAGTGGGCACACATCTGGAGGAGGCTCCATGGAGGGGTGAGCCCTGAGTGTCGTCACTGTCTGGTGTGGCTTTATCTCCATATGACACCTCGGGGCAGCTGCCAATAAAGGATGACTTTCATTAGGAGGAACTTCGTATCCAGGTGTCATTTTACCAAAAGACAATACACTCTCTTTATACATTGTCCTGGGTTACAATAGATTATTTAAGTATTCTATTACCACCAGCTGTGGACCATTAGCTGTTATCACCTGCTAACGACCCACACCTGATAACAGACAATGGGCCATAAAGAAACCACCACATGACTCATGGATTTATCTCCTCCTATTGTGAGATGCTCCACCCAGGAGGGAGGAGCCGGGCATTCCCACCTGGATATAAGCTGCCCTTAGAACTGCCTGGCCTCAGCCCTGTCTGCTGGGTGACCAGAGGACAAGAGCCACCACGGACCTTCAGCTGGAGACCGGACCTTCCATCGGATCATCACTTCAACTGGACCACTTCATTTGGACTGCTACGACCACCCTAATAGGGTGTTAGGTTGTATCTGACTTTGGCAGTGCTTTTTCCTTATATTATTTTGCTTGTTTCTAATTTTTCCTATTAATTTTTATCCTGACTTGTGATCTCCCACTGGTTTGTTTTCAAACCAGTACATACACCCTCACAACAGAGAAGACGATTAAAATGTGGGGAGTCATTTTTTTCTGTTATAATACCTTTTTTTTGTTCTGCTACATGCACCTGTCTGCAAATAGCCATTTGACTGTTCTGAACAGAGCTGATTCTCTTCAGAACCTCTTCTTTCTCATTTGTGATCTTGTCTCTAAGGGCTGCTTCTGAAACAAGAATTTATGTCCTGTAGCTCAGCATATCACATCCATAATTGCCAACAACAGAACTGAAAATTGCATTTACATCCAACGCATGCCTGGATCATTTTCTACACAAGAAATAATTAATTTTCCAGGGAGCTTTCACATCAACTTAATGGTTGCTTTGAGAATTAAATTCCCCTTATTTTTTTCTAGCAAATCATTAGAGATTAGAGAGATGAGAGAAAAAAGTGGACAAGAATCTTGCCTTTCAGTTCAGTATGTTGGAGCCATACTTGAACATCAAAGCCCCCTATAAGAATTTAAAGACAAAAAGCTGGCTTTCACATGAAACCTGAATGTTTTGAGATTTGAAGAAGTCGAGTGCTCTTTGATTGTGTTTTGAATCAACTTTTCTTTTATTAGTTCAAAAGTTATTGTTATGATCATCTGCAGAAAATAATGCTAAATTAATTCCATAATATTTTATGAGTGAAATTATACAACATAGTAATGAAATGCAAATATCCTTGTTCATTAGGCTCATCCATTTCAATTGTACCTGCAATACATTTCTCAGCGGGAACTGTTAATCATACAGCAGCATGCAAAAAAAGAATATATTATATTAATTAAATAGCCACATTATGCTTCTGTGTGCTGAATTAAGCCCACAAAATTCAACGTAGCATACATTACTATTTTTATTAGATCAAGAGAATTTTCTGTTTATGGGATTTGGGAGGAAAACAGTGTCATTTTGGTGTGCACTACAAGTAGTAACTGAAAAACAGTCTGGTATTTCAATGATAACAGTATTCTCAAAAAAAAATCTCTGCATGAAATTTTCAAAACCATGATCCTTCAAAGAGCCATTTGCAGGCACAGGGAACAGTCCATGCAGACCACACTGAAAGACTGAAACATGTAGGAAGATTAGAGGGTTGGACAGAGAAAAAAGGATTGGCAGGACCAAGCCATCAAATTCAAATACTCAGCCAACCCCTACTCAAGTTGATCCAACACTGAATAGAGTTTATTTGCAAAGGCCACTTGGCTAACTTACCCACTACCCAGTGCCTTCAAGGACTTTGAGTGCTTTAAAGATTAAGCTGCTAAATGCACATTAATAAAACTTGTCACAAAGGCAGTGTATGGTATGTTCGCCTTCACAGAAAACAACACTGTTTGCTGAAAGGTGTTTAGGAAACTTTCTTCTTCCATCATTACACTGTGCATCCTTAATGATGCCTTGAAGCTGGTTTCTTACTAGGATTTTGAACATTTAAGGTTAATGGAGGTTTACTTCTGGAATTAATGTCCCCAAGACTCTCTCAAGAATGTTGGAATCAATAGTACAAGTGAAGCAGAAACAATTCTACTTCAACAAACCTACTCAGTTTAAAATGTCAGTTTTCCTTTACATATAAAATACAGCACTTCACGCTCTAGATTATGCTAGAGAGAGGAAGGACAGGGCAAACTCGTATCTTACAACATGCTTCAGGTTACTGAAGTCTTTGGCTTCCTTCTAGAACACCATGGTGTTAGACCTTGAAGAAAAATTAACATTTGCATTTGCAGACGTCAAGGATTTCAGATCCCTTGACGATTTGTGGCAGTGACATCAGAACACCTGGAAAACAGGCATCTAACCCTGGCAGGACATTAGGGTTTAGGCTCTTTATCTGACCAATGGACACAAACTCTTTTGGGGCTGGGCAATTCTGTAAGAAATCACACTTCAGTTCCTGTATTTGGAGGAGACGCTGCAACCTGCATTTGACAGTTCCCAGAGGGCTTTAACCTGTAACCTGTCTCACAAAATGCTGATAGCCATACAATTCTATCTCCTTCCTCTATGTTTCTGGATAAAGTAGCAATGCCTGCTGTTCCTCACACTGCACCAAAGGCTGATCGTGGAACTTCAGCACCTTCTGGTTATGCCCCAGAGGTCAGGTCCTCTGGGCTACAGAGCTGGGTTCCTCTTATACCTGTTATGCCATCAGACCTTCTTGCTCTGTGAACATCAGGCCACATATGGAACTTCATTTATATGTGGTCTTACTGAACTTGGTCTGTCACTCTGGTCCTGGAAGGATTTACTTTGTGCTGAAATTGCATTTATTTTTCCCCATTGGATGCAGAGGCATGCAGCTCCTGTACAGGAAGACAGACAATTATAGGTAAAAAGAAATTATGTATAGTGTTGCTGCGTCCAAGGGAACTGCCTCTCTGCCATTAAGTTATCTGGGACCTTCAGAGACTTCCTGAGCAGGAATGGTGTCAGATTTTTTCCTATTTTAAATAAATGACAAGACCAAGATGGTGCCATGTATGATACAAGACAAAACTTCTAAAACTCTTTTGAAGCTGTATTTTTTGTTCTTTCCTTGTGTATCAAATTTGCTCCTAAAGTGGCTCTAGTCTTTCACTCTTAATAAACATTTTGATATGCAAGGGTTGTAATGCCTTTCACACTGCAGTGAAGACTGCAGCCATGATAGCCATGTCTAGTTTCTTCACTGATTTATAAGTGATTTGTAAAGCTTTGTTCTAGTTTCAAAACAAATAAACATTTATTGTTGAAAGCAACTGTTTAAAACACAAATTCACATATAAATGTATCAAAACTACATTGTGCCAGTTTGCTGAATTCCCTTTACAGAAAGCACATCTTTTTAAGAGCCTTTCCTTTCTTGAGCATTATGTCAAGATTGATAATCATCTAAATTAATCAAGAGCTACTCAGACTTGAGGTCTGGATTCACTTGAATAAGATCATTGTTCTGAATAATGTTAACTGTTCAACAGTTAGCAGGACGATTAATTCAATAACTCTTCACATGCTGGCTCAACACATTGGTCCTGGCAATCCATAATGATCCCATGATGGATAAGGTATCATTCAGGTCACCACTGTGTGACCCATCTGATCTGACACTTGAATTCAATTCTGATTTTTAACAACAGATCCTCAAAATGAAAAGGACAGATTTTTGCACACTAGTAAGTCAAAGTAATGCTCTCATATTTTCCCTAGGTTTGTCTTGGCATTTGTCTATGAAGAAAACAAGGTACAGCTAAGGATCATTGCAGTCACCCACTCTGAACTTCTACATAAAACAAACCGTAGCATTCGGGGATGTTGCCATATCTGTATCTTATAGGACTTGGCACAGGTTTTTCCCAGACACTGAAGGACAGCTACTTATCTGTTGTGACAGTCAATCCATTATGATCTCCCTTATCATTTTACTACAGCACCAAGAGCAAATAGAGAAATCACAAGAGTAGCAGGGATTGCTACAAGAGGATGAGATTGAACTGCAGAATTCAGATGGGAAGAGAGAAACATGCAGCATTATTCCCACAAGCAGCACCAGTTTTCAGTGGAATATCAAGGCACGCCAAAGGACACAAAGTGTCTGCATCTTCCAAGACACACAGGTTTCAGAAAACAGAAACTAATATTCTCACATCTGAGAAAAGGACATTTGTTAAACTTTCAACTGCCTACAGGAGATTAAAGCTGACCCTTTTGTTCCTACTTCCATAGTCCATAAATCAAACTCAGACAAGGAACTGATTGTCAGCAATTGAAGCCCTCAATTGTAATAAGTAAACAGATAGATAAATGCACACAACATAACTACATTTCACTGCGATTTTGTTAAAGCTGTAAACTAAAACAACAGCCTATAATGTCAGCCAGATTTATTATTCAGTCTGACATGGTCACCCAGTACTGTCATGGTCTGCTTCAGGGAGGCATTCTCATAATGACAGAGTTGAAAGCAAAGCCATCACTTGTGGTTTCTCCTTCTGTGATTCTTCTTTCTATTACTCTTCTTAGGGCTTTCCTCATACTCTCCGTTGCAGCAGTGGATAGTGAGTGCTAATAAGTCAAACACTTGTCATTTAATGTCAGTACAAATATGGTCTCTACACACAGCACATATTTTGCTTTTTTTCCTCATGACTGTGTCCTTTTGACAGCATGTGTGATATAGTACCATAGTACCATACCATTATAGATTTGAATATATGCTATAAAAATTATGGTCTCTTTTGTGACCTGTACCTTGAAACAGACTGTTCCAATTAGACCCACATGTAAGATTTTACTTGACTACTCTCTCCAAGACCATATGGAGGTGTTGGAGGGCAAGGCCAATCAACACAGTGCAAATAACAAAATAAAACATACCATGTGCCATCGTTACAGATTGTTGATTTTTTTTTTTTTTAATTTGTATTTCTCTGGAGTGTGAAGATTTGAACTGCTCTAAATTTTGCTAGCATAGTTTTCCCTAAGAATGACCCAGTGGTCCTGTCCAGAAGAATTTGCAGGATACGTTTGACTGACTTAAGAAATCAAACCAATTCACATTGCTAGACTGACAAAGGTTTAGTGAAATGAAAGCCTGATTTACAAACTCCTTGGGGTGCTTTGAAGGCTTTGCTAAGGACTTGTACAAAAGAAATTCTGTTGACTTTGACAGAGTCCTCTGAAAATGCGCAGGAAGGGAAGGGAGGGGATGTGTCATGGAGAGCTTGTATAAGAATTGATTTGCCATTAATTCTCCAGAGAAAAGAAATGGGAATGTGAAATTAAACTATGAAGAAGGCAGTCCAGAACAATAGAGTTTTTCTTCATACAGTCAGTCACTTTAGCTACAGTACTGCTGGCCACAAGGTGCTGTAGAGTGTAAATGTTTACAGGACTTCCAGGAGAGATTAGCACAGCTCACAGAAGAGATACCCTCTATGCTATAAAATAAAGAGTAACTACAGCTGGCTCCACAAGCACTTGAGCTGCAATTAACTGGATGCTAGAGGAATAATTTTGGGAACCATATTTACCTTGTTGTTACACTTTTCCCTCCGCATCTGCTTTTGGTCATTGTCAGAGACAGAATGCTGGGCTATGTGGATTGACCTCCAGGCTGACTCTTCATGGGTCCTCTGCCATTCTGAATTCAGCTGGGCTCGACATATCAGCTCTACACCTCCTGTACAAGGTCCTCATGCAAGGTGTCCTATCACATGTCCTTCTTTCTCCTCTAAAATTACTTGTCAGATTGTGGCTGCCCTTTCAGCCATTTGAATGGTGGAATATAACCCACCATTGGGGGTTATAAAATTTGGAGTTTTGGTGACTCCAAAATGCAATAGGTAACTCCAAGTATACTGGCAAAATAAAGAGTCCTTGATTTGCACTCAGAGTTATTTTCTTCTCTTCAGTGGTAAGAATGCATTGAAAAGTTACTGAATTGCACCATGTATTTAGTTTTTTGTATCTTGTGCCTTTTTAAATTCTTACATAAAAAAAATTTACTTTAACCCTGAATGAATGAATAACCCTGAATGTTGATATACCATACATACAGCACATTGCAAAATACTGAAGTCACAGAAATCCATTTAATAAATAAACTCTTTTGTAAGTCAGAAAATTTTTTTCATACAGGCTGCAAATTCAAGATTCAATGGCATTGTGTACTCAAAGCAGGATTTTTCAGCATATACCACTTTCTATGCCTACATTCAAAACTCTTTCCTTCTGTAAACATGTTCCAAAGGTTGCAGTCAGAATCACCTGGTAGTCTTGTCTAATCTAGTACAATTATCACAGAAAGTTTTGAAAGTTTGGGAAAGTAGAATATGGTACTTGGGATGTTGAATAATGAAGAAAAATAAAATATATATGAAAGAATTCAAGGAAACAAATCATATTCAATAGCCTCCACTTATAGAGAACTACACTATCTAAATGTCTATTTACACTCCAGCAATTTACATTTCAATATACTTCTTTAATATTATTTTTAGCTGTTTTATGATGGACAATGACATTTAAAATAGCAACTGAAAACTGCAAAGTCAGATTCTATACCAATTTGCATTGCCAAACCTATCCTTGGAGATTTCCCCCTTGGAAAGCCACAACAGATGAATAAATTGACAGTGAAAACCTGTAACAAACTTTAGGTCTGTATCTAATTTTCCTGTGCAGACTCAATCCTGAATAGTGCAGCTAAGAACAGTGTTTACTGTTAGAACCATGTGAATGTGGAGCAGCCCTTGTTCGTGCCAGGGCAATAGGATATTCTATTAAAGGTGCTGTATGGTTCTAATCAACATGCAGTGTGAGCTCACCTTGGGACTAGAAATCAAAATAAAAATAGAATAAATAGGCAGGTTTCCAACCAACCAACCACACTAAGTTATGGAGTGATTTGTAAGTCGTGCTTTTGAAACACTGATCAGAATTAGTCCTAAGGAAATACTGCATAACACACACAGAGCATAGGAGATTTTAAACTAGCTCATTCTGTGCTAGGTCCATACTGAACTTCTTTTTCATAAATATTCTAATGAATGGTTCACACAGATGAGCATTCAATCAGGCTATTATTGGAAAATTCACCCATTTGAAGACCTTGAACCAGAAAGCTGGCAGGATCACAACATAAAGATATAAACACAAGCATTCCCCTCAGAATTTGAACACTGAGTACCTCTGAATCTTTGCTGTGTAAGTATTCATTTCTCATGGAAAATAGAAAGTGGCATTTCCTAAACAACGGCTCACAACAGCCATAAGTGTCTGCAATTCAAACAGATGTTAAATTGCTCATTTTTGGTGGCAATAAGCCTGACAGCAATGAGATTACACTTGGAAGTGTCATCATGCCTGTTAAAGTCCAGAAGACATAAGAAATGGTGCATTAGTCTAACCTACTAACTAACCCAGTAAAATCTTTAGCTCAAAAATCAAAAGTTAATGGAATTAATGGTAAACGTCCAAAGTCACTGACAGTGACTTGCTCATTCATCTGGCATCTGGCAAGACAGCAAAAACATACAACAGTTAAAACCTGGCACCATCGAAGCTAACAGTAAAGCTCTGGAGAGCTTTGATGTTGTGATGGAGATCCCTTTTACATCCAAAAAGAGATATAAAACACAAGATTCCATGAAATTACCTAGTTCTGTGCCGAAAAGTAAATCTACAGAGTGCTTGTGGTCCTTGCAGATCCAGCTTCTCAGAGTGCCAAGGTCGGTTTACTCTGGTACTTTTTTTGAGGGTAATCCTTATTTGGAGACTCATAAATAAAAGCAAAGCATTTGTAAAGAACAGAGGAGAAAATTGGAAGACTAACACCTCGCAACTACCTACGTATTTATAGTATTTATAGTTGATGTCTTCAATTTTACAATCAATGCTTTTCAAAATACCTGTTTGCAGCGTTGTTTGCCATTCCTACAGGCAAAATAATCCAAAATTTCAAAATGCAGTACCAGCTGTAGCTGAAGTTTTGTTACCTCCCTGATTTGAGCTCTATTCAAGAACACAAGATTCGTTCACCTCAGCTGGTAAATTTGCTGTCTGGGACAATTCCCCATAACCCAGGAGACTCAGACTCTCATCTTTCAGCTTTCTCATTAAAACATGTTTTTTCTGTGTGAGAAAATTAATGGTTAGTTTGTACAAAAGTGGACAACATTTGGCTGCAATTAAGTCCCTTGCTACCACGGTTCTCCACATAATTATTCCCTAGTATAAACTGCAAACAAATTTTCACACAGTCCCTCAGACATTTAGTGCTCATATTTTGAAGGTATCATTTTCATTTCAATGTACCAAAGAAGTGTCAAAACCTCAGCAATTTTTAAAACTCTGTTCTATTTACTGGGCAATCCTACTCCAGTGCTGCCATCTGCTAGCTCTGTACCGATTGCCATGTTAATACTTTCCTAGAATGCAGCCACAAATGCTAAACTGCCCCATTAACTGAATCATTCATTCAGCAAGTGGATACTTTGCACATTGTGTCAGCCAGGATTATTTTTGGTTTATAAACTATGGATCTCAAGCCACTATCTCTCAGCAAGCTATCTCCTTTTTGTACCATTTGTGTTAAATGCAACCTTAAGACAAAGAAATCTTCTAAACAGATTTGGAAGAGAAAATTTTGTCTAGAACCTCATCTCAGCTATGACAACTTGAGGAAACAAACCACTTAAAAGAATGGAAGTAGGACTGGTAGTGAACAGAACCACACTTTGTCTACCATTGGGTCTGACTTTGCCTATTTGTAAACATGTAGAAGTCTTAATTTCTTTTCCCTATCCTACACATTTAGGATGTTTGCCAGCATTATACAGAAAAAAATAATTAGCAACAGGAAAAGAATTCTCAGAAAAAAAAACTCTGTGAGGAAGCTGGTAGTGTGTTGACTTCTATGTAACCAGGTTCTTGTCCTCAGTTGTCAGAAGAGACAAGAAAAGCTTCTCTGCTAACACTTCAGATGGCAACAGACCTGTTCTAAAACGTGTTGCTGATTCAATTCCTTTACTTTCACATTGGCTGTTGCAGTCAAAAGGAGAGTTTTTGCAAAGGTTGTGCATTGTGTATAGAATGTAACTTGTAGAAGATGACAAACAGACCACAGGTGTTTAAATAGCCTGTCAGTGTGGGCCATGAAAGTAAAGCAGTTCCGCACAAAAGGCGTGTTCTGACTGCGGTGCACTGAAAGAAGCATTAGTCTTTTAATAAGGCATTGGTTTCTGTACCTCTCCTCTACAGTGCCATCTGGGGCATTAAGATGTGAGTAGTTACAAGATTTTTAATACAAAGCACTCCATCACCTTCAAGGAATAGGAAACTTCTGGTTATATTAGAAAGGTAGGTAATGAAGTTGCCAGCATCAAAACTACCCTGGAAACTCAACTCCACAAGATACCTTGATCTACTGACAATGTCACCAGACTGTAACATTACCTGGGAGTGGTCAGGGAAAGATAAATTTAATATTGCTGCTTCTTATTATTCAAAGTACTAAGACTGAAATGTGTCCTAAAGCTTTAATTAAGTGAAGCGTAGTAAAAAGGACCAGCACAAGGATTTCTGCATATATAAGTATGCATTCATTCAAATAGTTGTCTGCAGCTTCCCAGAAAGTTCATAAATCCCTCATATATTTCTGCATTAAATCACATGCCAGCATGCCCAATGTTTCCATGTTCAGTGAAGAACACTCTGTACTTCAGCCTTTAGAGTTACAGGCAGAGAAGAGAAGTGGTTGAGTCCTTGGCATACTAATATAGTTTGACGAGAAAGAAACAAGAACATTTCCAAAAAATCCTCTCAATCAGCCTCAGGTACCTTCACTCCACAGTCAAATGAACTTTTTCTATGACCCTATTATGTGTTCTTTTTTAATTTTTCCCAGGTCATTACTCTTTACGTCCAAATCACATCTCTTGACAAATTTAAATTTTGCAGCTACAGGGAGGAACAATTATTTCTTCCACAATTAGTTACAGTTTTTGCTGCCCATTCCTGTGCAAACGCAAATTTTACTGGCTTCCTTCTTTTGCTTCCTGTTTCTAATTAGCCAAAGCAATAATGCCTTCCCTTTAGAAAATGAGCGTTTACTGGAAAAAGCTGGTCCTCCTTCCTATTCCCAGTGCAGCTAATTAACCACTTCTTGCCTTGGCCAAGGGAAGAACATATCTCACACTCGTATTCTGTTGTCCAGAATCCTGTTAGGTAAATTTGCTTGATACTATAAAGTTTCAAGTATTCAGTGCATTGAGCCATTGAGTCAAATGACTCTGAATGCCTTTCCATCTATACTGATAATGAGGTCATTTGCATCTGAAGCAAACAGAAGCAGGACAGAGAAGAGTAGCAAGAAAGACAGGGTTTCTTTTGAAAGAAAATTATCCTGACAATGTTACATGTGATTGTTTGTTATATGTGTGTTTTTATCTCAATAAAGCATCTTTTTCATAGCTGTTTAAACCCTTAAAGAATAACCTTTAAAGGACTGTGCGAGCATTCTCCATTTTCCACTCACAACAGTGAATACAGGAGGCAATTTTGGCCATGATTTGCCTGCACACTTACCTTTACACATATATATCCAAAAAGACAGTAGAACCACTTCCAAAGTCCAACTCAATCCTCTTGAAAACAATGAGCAAATTCCTTCACCTCTATTGATATTGTGCTCCATATGTGAAAAAGTAAACTTATCTCTAGGATTTCTGCACACTTCAACAGCCAAAAAAAACCCCAGAACTTTAACCAAAATTAGTCATTGAAGAGTTAGGCTATAAACATGCCTGTAGATACCTGGAATTCTCAGCAGTTGCAACCCAGCTACCCAAGATTTTTTTTTTTTTTTTTTTCCCAGTGCTTTGGTTCTTAATACTTAAGCATTATCTAATAATGCCAGAAGAGAACCTTTCACTCTATTAATAGGAACAGAAAGAATTTGTGTTTTAAGAGCTTTTCTGAGACTTAGAATACCAGAATTCAGAGCAAAACTCTGCTAATGTCTTTTCTTGTGAACCAGGTCTTCTGACTTCATAGAAACTATTTGTGTGTCTAATTGGAGCTATCCTTATAGCTCAACAACCTGTTTTATGGTTCATACAGATACACTGGGCAATGGTATAGAGCACCCACAGGTGCAACAACAATGGGGCTAAGAACATAAAGGCCTTATGAGCCACTTTTATCTTTCCCAATTTTTCATCTTTATATTCAGAAATATCTGGTGTCAAATCCAAGTATTTTATCAGTTATCTTTGAAACTATGACAAAATGTTCCAGATATGTTGTCTTATATACTGATATGTAATTTGTCTTTTTTTCATTATTTACAGCCCAGGAGAAAAAAAGTTCAATATATGAGCAGCATTTAAAAAGAAATAGCACCTTGAATGAGAACCAGCAGAAATATGAATGGTTAATGAACATTTAAACTACTGCTGTACTTTGTTTGTCACTGTATACCAAAAGATCTACAGTGACCATCATCCTGTTAGGGGGCTTGAGTACCCTTAGCATTTCCAAATCAATTTTCAACAGTTTAGCAAGCATTTTCCCTGGTTCAGTTTAATGAACCTTTAACCTTTTATCACAAAGTAGGGCACCAAGCCACTGTTGTCTTCTTTAGCAGATAATCTTCTAAAAGCTGCAGATCCTCATCTTTAGAACTTCAACTTTTCTAGCATTTCCCATCTCGCATGCACATAGCTTATTATAGTCAAGGGTGTGAATTTTCCCCTTGTCTGATTGATTTACATTGTGTCTGACTCATCCTATTATCCTATTGCTCCAATCAATCAACATTTCACATTCTAATCTTCCCAAGTGCTTGTAGTTTTCCTGCTCCTGATTTTTTTTTTTTTTTTTTTTTTTGGTGGAGGGGAGGGTCTGAAAATTTAATAAGGACATTCTCTATTCTGCTGTCCAAACCCCTAATGAAAACAACAAATAGTACTTAACTTGAGAAACTTTGCTTTGCTCCTCTTTTCAGTTTGAGAACAGATAGCTACTCTCAGTATGAATTTTCAGCCACTTGCTTACACATTCTACACCACTTTCCTAACATTTCTGTATCTCAGCTATGAAAATGCTGTGCAAGAGAAACAGATTCTGTTGAAAGTCAAGTTATGTGTGAAATTTTCTTCCTTCTCCACCAAGCGTGTCCTTCATATTGTAAGGAGTTAGGTAGCTTGAAGTTCATGAATTCTAAAGAGCAGGGATATTTCATTAAATGAAATTAAGTTTTTCTTGGAAATGGCCACTCGTTATGACTGAGTGAAAACTGGTCTTGAAAATACAAACAAATATATAAGCCAAAATAATTGTGTGTTTTCCTTACCTTATCTGAGTTAGATAAAGCCATTTTATCAAGGTACTTAAAAGAGAATTTAAGCATCTGGACAAGCTTTGATGGCTAATCTCAGCAGGTGCCATGACTGCTCCTTTGATCTGGGGTTATTGAGCAAAATCTCGTCAATAGACAAATGTTGTAGATGCCTTTGTAATTTAAAAAGTGTAGGTATAGACAGTAACAGTTCCAGTCCTTTCATCACACTCTTGATTATGTTCCTTTCCTAATAACCCTTGAAATTTAGAGGGGAGGCATATTGACATATCTAGAGCCTTTTATTGCAGTAAACTGTTAGAAGAAACAATCAAGTAGAATCACACACTTCAGGATTCACTATTAACAAAAATATCCTGCCCATGGACATCTGTTTTATTAGCAACAGTCCTCAGAACAGCTAAAGTTAGTTTGAGTTGTATTCATTGGTCCATTGCAATTTGAAGTTTCTGACTGCTCCTTTCTTCGTCCACAAAGTTTTCACAATTTATTTCTGCAACAGCCATCACTCAAAGCCAGGGAGCCAGAGAGTTGGCTTCACTTTCTGTCACTGAACTGCTCAGTTTTGTACATCACCCTAAAGGAGTTCTGCCAGAACTTCTTACACATCCATTTGTCCATGAGTGTGTGCAACTGCTCCCTCTTTGTGCATGATTCAAGCAATCTATGAGGCTGCTACTGCCCATTTTTCTTTATCCCAAATCGTGAAAACTCAGGTTTTATTTCTTTAGAGGTCATGGAACTGCTCATCACCTACATCAATCAGTATTATAGGCAGTGATATAAAGTCTGCATTGTACTGTCCCTGCAAAGAACTGCATATGAAAAGATGGAAGTGGAGGTTGTGTGCAGGGTCAGATCATAGAAATATGGATGAAGCTTTGAAAACTCTTGGTATTAACCTTCAATAAAAAGGATGAAATTTTTAAAAATGTTCAATTTCTTTTTTCTAACCTGCATGACGTTAAAAACCTGCCTCCCCAGTTTTGAAAGAGTAGCGAACATGAGAAAAGTTTTTCTGTGGAAAGACCCCTCAAACCAGATTTTTTGAAGTCTGAAACTGTTAGACTTTTCTGCCTAGTAATTGTTACAATGCCCACAGAGAACACTTTGTGTGCCTTATCATCTTCACTGTGAGGTGCAAACACTTTGTGACATACTGCATTTGGATGACCATTTTAATTACTCATTTTAAGACCAGACTGGCCACTACTGAATAATAATAAACACCTTCCCATCTGCTGGGTTTTTAAGACAAGAAGGCATTTTTTTCCCTCCCAGTCTCAACTCTACACACCTGCTAATCCATCCATTTTTCTTCTTGTCTTCCACCAAGCAATAATTCCTGTCACTAAAAAGGCAAGATAGGAGCAATAAGGACAGAACAACACTGCTGACAGTGGTGGTAAGAGAGAACTTATCAAACCATCAGCAGGGAATACAAGGTAAAATAAGGCTCTAGAGACTCACAGCTGGTTCAAAGCCAACATATATGTTTTGATTCTTTCTTCTGCCTGGTTTAACATTCAGTTTCACTTCAGCTGAATGTGGGTTATAACCCATGTTATACAAAACTTTCCAGGTACGTACAACAAAATCACTTTGTCTCCAGAGGAGGTAGTTCCCTGCAGTTGCTGTCTATGTTTTTGGCAAGAATTCACTGACCTTGACTGTAACCACCTAGAAGCAAACTGATCACTGCCATGGAATTTTTTTTAAATTTATGTATTGTAGAAGTCTTATGAACTGTCAAGAAAGAATCAAAGTAAATTCATCAAGTTAAATCAACAATGTTTGTCTCTATTACTGTACTATAAAAATTAATAGGACTACATATTTAAGGAAAATGAAAGGTCTGAAATCCAGTAATTCATGCATTACTCAAACTAAGCAAAAGAAAGCCCATTTCAACTTTTATGTATTAAAATAGGATGCAAACATATAGTAAGAAAAATGATAGTAATCATGTCAGCCCTTAATCCAAATCCAAGAGGTCACACAAAAAAAGTAAAAGAAAAAATACTGAAGATTCAGATTAAAGTGTGATTGTTAGTAATCCTAGAATTTTGGATGTTATGAAGTTATGGTATAAAGTTAGATACATGTAGAAAGATGCTTTTCTCAAAAGATATGGGACTTGACATGATATTGATTTCTTTGGAAGTGCAATCTCTTTCTCCTTCTGAGAAGATTTGTGAGTTCAATTCTAGAGTTGTATAGCAAGAATTCGGTGTCTATTCAAGCCCTTAGCTAAAGAACTATTGAGCAATAAATCAGATGTCAATCCTGATGTACAATATTGATAGTTTAGATTTTCCCTCCTGAAATCCACACCGGTTGTTTTTTGATAGGGTGGGGATTTTGGGGGTCTTTGTTTGATTGGTTGCTGGGATTTTTTATTATCCTTACGCCATCTTCTTAAGTAAATGACAAAAAGATTTCATACAAATCCTGCATATTAAATATTCTCCCTATGAAGTGGAGGAAAAAAACTTGTGAAGTGTTAACTCTCTTTGGCAAGTGCAGCTTTCATCAGGCTCAACAGGATATTGTGACAATGAAGCAGTGGCAACACAAAACATCAAAGCTTAAAAGAATTAGATAATTTTCTATACAAAAGATAGGACATGTAACCTTTCACCTCAGGAAATGAGATTAAGGTTTTGTGTTAAAGCATTGCAACCTAACAGCACATCATCTGAAAGTATTTTTGACAGCATTTTGTGAAGAGTCTTGGTAGCAGCATTGGAAATCACAGCCTCAAACGAGAGGAATTCAGGCACTGAAGGAAAACATTTTCTTCTTTTAACTTTTTCTTTCTTAAGGAAAAAAATCTTCATTTTTTTCACAGGAAGACAGTTTGGGGAAGATGGATCATAGAACAGTGCAGAGCTAATGAGCAGAGCAAAAAGGAATCAGGGAGGGCTGGAAATACCATGGCAGAGAAATGGAGCAGGTCTCTGTGAGAAAGCAAGATAGAAATTAGATGGAGCATTCTCTGCAGCTGTAACTCGCACAGCATGGGAGAAGCTGGATCATGAGAGGGAAAAAGAGCCTTTTGCTCATGTTTGTGCAAAGTTCTGCTTGTGGCTAAATGTGCTTCCCTCTCATCTTCCTTTGACCCTTCCTGCATCTCCAACATGGAGCTATTTCCCAGTCTAAACTGGGAAATTGCCTTTTTGAGGCAGTATAGTCAAATCTTCGTCAAGTCTCTATATAAGGACCTAAAAGAGAAGCTATATATGAAGCAAAAAGGGAACTAGTGAGAGGTTGAAAACTGAGTATTTTAAATAATCTCCTGTGCAGTTTCATTTAACATATTCCTCATGTTGGAAGTACCTGTTTTCTTTTTGTCTGTGATCACAGTCTGGTCAGCTTGGATGAAGTAAGTGCTCACTTGTTCACCTAGCCCTTTTATACAATTAATATCTCACTACATCAGTTTTAAAACCAGACTAAAATATCTTTTTTCCTGCATAGACTTTACAGCTGCTGTCTAAGAACCAGACTTCTCAAACTTGCATCTTTCTTCTAATTATTTCATTTATGAACACATTCTTAATTAATTTCAGATTTCAGGATATTAGATGGATGAGGGTTGAAGGGTATAAAATGAGTAGGCTTTGACATTTGTTGGTTTTCAGGACTATTATTACCTTACAGACACTTAAAGTGAAGAAAACTGGAGAATTTCTTCATTGCAGTCATGCATTTCTGCCAAGGCTTCAACATAGCAAAACTCATGAAAATAATTGTTTACTAATGACAGAGAAGTTAAGACAGCATTGTATTCTTCCACAAAAACAATTTTTTATTGCAGGAAGTATAAATTCAGTAATAAAGCTAACACTATATTTTTCAATTTTAAACAGAATTTTGGTCACAAGCAAAATCAGGAAGGTTCTAACTGTCAATACTCTTTCACCTTTCAGCTTTAATGCAAGGTAGAACTGACTGCTGTGATGCACTAAGCAGCCCAAAATAGGGGAGGTCCTAGGGCCATTGCTCCTTATCAGCATTTTTTTTCAACATTATCTGATGCATTTCAGTGAACCTCTAACCCCTTGCTGTCAAACAGTTTGAATATATCTGTTCCTCTAAATTCTATGCAAATTCCTGATCAATTCTAGGAATAGATTACACAGGTAAGGGGACTCCCATTTCTAATACTGTATGGCTGTCTTTTCAATACTGTTTTGCATAATTAAAGGTGAATTATAAGACTGAATAACTATAAAAAGAAGAAACAGTCCATGTGATTATTTTTTCCCAAAAAATTATGGAATTAAAACCTTAAATAGTATTTGGTATTATTTATTGGCTCTACCAATCTAAATGCAATACTTGGTTTTAGTTTCAGTCATGTCAGAATTCCTCTTTGAGCTAAGATTTAGATATGTTTTATTAAACATTAGTGAACCTATCGATGTATGCAGATGCCCATCCATGGGCAATGTTGTGTCATACTCTTACAGAAAAAAGGGTCCACTATAAAATTAATAACAGTGATAATATGTGAACATTTGAAACATTATTCTGCAATAGCTATGTCATATACAGCACTATTTTTAGGAGGTGCTTTTGATTTGTCTCCTATGACAGACACCCTGCTCCCTGTACCAGACTGTCTTCCTCTAATTTAAGGTGAGGAGAAATTCATTGAAGACTTGTGTCACATATGCAGCAGGTAAAACTGAAATGGCAGTAATGCTGTGAAAATGGCATGATAAATTCTCTGCATAATAGTTTAAATTGTCTTTTAATGCCATTTGTATAGAATGAGAAAGTCATTGAAGCTTTAATTTTTAATATAGCTGTCACCCTAACTTTTTTCTGATAAATGGTAAGATACTGGTTCATCTTAAATTAATAGAAATTTTGTGGAATAACTCTTTCCTGTATGGCTTTTTGTGACAGCTTTTTTTTTTTTTTTTTTTTTTTTTTTTTTTTTTTTTATATTTTTTTTTTTTTTTTTTTTTGCTCTTTATGTACATTTGTGCATCTGTGCATGTATGTGTAAAGAGAAGATATAAAAAGAGATTGCAAATAACTAATTAAATTTCTGAAAAAAACCTATGCATTCCTTCTTGCTGGAAGTATCAGATGTCAAATCATCAAATAATTTGGTTGTATATAATAGATAAATTAGGAAACACTAAAATATGAGCTCATTTAAAAAAAGTTATAATTCAAAAATCATATACTGCCACTACAGACATTTAGCCCTCACCACACAATAGACAATGTTTTCTTGACACCCATCCAAAAATTTTTTATAAAAGTAGGAATAAATTTGTAATTTTAAAAGTGCTGCTTTTCCTGAAGGCAATAGCAGTAAAAAGAGAAGTTTGAAATTTTTATTGAATTTAGCCACTATTTTATGATTGGAAGGAGAAGGAAAAAATCATTTTACATTCAGTAAGAAAATTAAAATTATTCAGATGATAGCGGTGGACAGAAAAAAATTCATTTCAAATGAAAAATACTTTAACTGGTATTTAATTAACAGAGAGAATGTTTTCTATTCTAAAGAGTGACGTGGAAAGAGGAAATAGTAAATAGGACATGGAACCATTAATCTGTAGTTTTATGAGCCAATAGCAAGACAATTCCAATTTTATACAACTGCAAAGACTTTAACATAAAAATACAGCTTCTACAAAATGAATATTTTATTGTGCCACTAAGCATAGATAAATACATATTCTAAAATATACTGTATGCTTTAGCTGTGAGAAAGAACTATTCTCCTAATGTCATCTGGGGGATTTAAAACACCATATTATATTTCTAAGGTATATAAATAATCAATAAAGTGAAATTCAATGAAGTTTAAAAAGTGATGGACATCAAATAGAGATTTATCTCCTAAAATTAATCCATTTGTTCCCTCAGAACAAAAGTCTAAGAACAAAATACTGCCACAGCATGAACTAGTTACTTTTTTAGTCAACTACCATTCACATCACAAACTCCAAACATTTTGGCCAAGTGAGAACAGATATTTCAACATTCATCTCCCTTCTATGCAGCTGGCTAATTATTCATTCTGTTTAGATTCAGGAACTGCTCCTCACACATAGTGAAATGTGCACATCTCTGAGGCTCCTGCACCTTTACAAACCAATAGTTAAATTGTTTAACTGTTCCAAATCAGATACTGAGACATGTCCATCCTGCAGAACTAACTCTATGACAAGTTGGGCTTCCTTTTTTGCACATGTAAATGTTTGAGGAAGCTAGACATACTCACAGCCTTCTCAAAATGCTTTATTATTACTTTCTCCAAAAGTTCACAATTTTTTCTCTACAAACTACTCAGAAGAAACATGAAAAATATCATTAACAATCCTCCCTTCACTTGCCAAAACTTCCCTCCAATAAAAAGGGATCAATAAGCCACCGTGGCAAACACATGTTAAACCATTATGACAATATCTCATAATGACTGTCATTGCAAAGCCAAAATTTACCAGCAGGAATCACATTGAGGTGTTTGATGACACAAACTCATCTTAAAATTTTAATGATGAGTAACACTAGTTTGTGTTGACAACTGTTTAAATAGATAATGCTGGCAACTGAAGAAAAATGATTCATTTTTTCATTTTTCTCCCTGGGTAAACTTCTAATGGGACTCAATATTTTCCACCTGTGCATTAGGAATCTTTGAGCAAAACCTATACAACAGCAAGGAAGGAGACAGACCAGGGTAATGGAGAGCCAGACTGCCTGACTGCCAGGAGGGAACTGGGAAATCCCACTCATAGCAGCACTGAGCAGAACTGGCACTGAGCTGAGTAATCTGAGCACTTGAACCCGTTATCCTAGGTATCCTACAGCATCAGTGGCAAACAGTGGCACCTCCAGAGAATTATCTGCAGTTTGATGACTTTAAGTGTTTGAAATATTCTGATTCCAAATCCTGAAGGATTTGCCAAGAGTGACTAAGACTCTAAAACTAGTAGTGTCAGTGAAATCCCTGAAGCAGAGGCATGAGTCCAGCTGATTAAATGGGAGAGGATATAGTACAGAGCAAATTAAAGGCCTACAGTTTCCAGTTTTGCACTTTAACTGAGCTAGGCCTGTAAAAATCTGAAAAGTGAACCTTGAATATATCCTAGAATGGCAAAGCCAAATAAAATTCCATTTTAGTTCCACTAAAGAAAAGCCAAAGTTCATCTACCCAAGCTAGTGTCTGGATTGTGGATACTCACTATTAAGACAAAAGAACTGACTGTAGGTCAGGCAAGTAAGCCACCACAAATTCAGCAGTGTTCTGGATTGCAATCCCTGCTCTAGAGATACAGACTAAAATAAACTAAAACAAGCAGCAGTAAAGTGACTCCATTACACCTAGTAAATAATTTCCCTTTTTTACTCAGAGTATCTGCACCAATTTCCATCCTAATCACAAGCAATGTAATTTTGGTCCAGTGAGCCACCGAAAGATTTGCACTGCCTGTCCTAAAATGACAGGAATGTCTGGCTGATACATTCTGAAAGAAAAATAAACATACAAATAATACTAAATTGAAATTAAACAAGACAGTTCAATCAAGCTTTGGTCAAATAACAAGATATACTATAAATCCACATCATAAAATTGACATCCTTTTTAACTGTTAAGACATCATCCTGGAGCAAAAGAGTTTTAGGACTCAGCCACGTGATTCACATAAGCAGCAGAGTATTGATAGCAGAACAGTAAATAATTGAGGAACAGAATGTGCACCCAGCAAAAGCTGCACCCAACCAGCCCCTAGATTTTTTTTTTTTTTTTTGCNGGTGGGGGGGAGGGGGGGGGAGAGGAGGGGAAGGGGGAAGAAAGGGTTTGCCATGTAAGCTTACAGACTTACAAAACCTAACCATCTCCAGCCAAATTCAGAAATACTCCAGTCCAGGAGGAGTTTTGCAGTTCTCTGACATGTACATCTTTTCTAAATAAACAGAGATGGGGATCACACTGTGATACCAGATGATCACCCGAACCCAAACCTCACTGGGAATTGTGCTAAGAGTATGGATGAGACTGGGGCAGCACTTGGCCCCAAGCTCTGCCTTTCCTCCACTTTTCTAGTACATATTTCCTGACTGATCTGCTGTAGCGAGATGCAGAAAAATGCCACACATTTTTCACTAGAAAAATCCCTTGAAAACAATGTGTTGACAAGAGACCACAGTCTTCTCCCAGCCCTGTTTGACACCAAAGATCAAACCCGATGACACTGGACACTTCTGACTTGGTGAGGTTACAGGGAAGCAGGTCTCTTAAAATGCTACTGCAAACCTAATTCTCCTACCCTGGTCTACCAACTGGTCATTCATGCATGGCAAAATGCATATAAGTGCCATGACTGGCAAAAACAGAGAAGTTCAGAACATGCAAGAGGGAGAATTATTCTGAATAATTATCTTTGTCTGCAACTACAGAGAAAACCCCACAGATAAACAGGTTTTGATTCCAGTTATGGAAACATGTCTTTACACATCAGAGCTTCCTCTTCTATGATTCATGGTCTTTTACTACTCCTGATGGCCCTTCCCTGGGCTGACTCCAGTTTGTCTATGTTTCTTGTGTACTGGAAGGCCCAAAACTTATCCCAGCACTCCAGGTAGGGTACAGCCAGTGCTGCATAGACAGAACTAACCACCTTCCTTGACCTCCTGGGCACATTGTGATGCTATGCCATGTACATCATTCAGTAACAGGCAACTCTGCCAAATTAGTTTTCGGTGCAGCAATTTTCACCTTCTCCTTGCATAAGCAATATTTCTATTTCTGCTTTTCTACAGATAGAAATAAAGTATGTTAGGTCATGAAAAAATTGAATAGCTCAGGCAAATAATTTTTTCCATCTCCCACTCTTCTCCTTTAGTCACCAATATTTTTTTAAAGCAACTTCTCTGCGATTCCTAGTCTGTAGCTCTCTGCTGAATGTACAGTTTTAAGCACTCAGCTGTTCACACTTTTTCAGCTCCGTGATTATAAAAAAAGCGTATTTAGCTTTGTGAGTCATGTGGAAAGGCTTATCAGCCAAGATGCTTTATTCTTGGGAAGGTGTCTCTAAAATTAAGACTCACCAAATCGCAGGCTGGAGCTTCACTTCTCTGTTGCTCTAGACATGATAATGAAATGCTGGTTAGACTTTCCTGGGATTTTGAAAGTGTGGCATTTGACACCTCCAGAAGATATGCTAAGTTCAAACATAGTGTACCCAGTCATGCAACTTCAAATTATTCATGAGTAATTCTACAAAATACAAAAAGATTAGGAGCCCTGGCCTAGACTGTGACTGCAAATCATGAGTAGAGTTCTGAGGGTGTAGAGAGATGTGCACTCCATGAATAGCTGTGAGATAGAAGAGGTTAGTAGCATACCTCCATAGGGTTTCCCCCATCAGATCTGCTTATGAGTGTTACATTATTTAATTCAAAATGATCCAACATTTACTTCTTTTAAATAGAATGTCAATTTTAAATACTTCCATTTGAAACAAAAAGAGGAAGCCCCTTCAATTCAGACTTTTCATGCTAACGCACTCCATAGACAAAAAAAAAGATTTGGTACCATTTTCATGACCAGCTGATTCAGCAATTTTGCAAGAAGAGTTACTTCTCACCCAGTTCCAGCTGCTCCAGCTAACCTGAGAGTAGCAACTCCAGTCACTCCTATTCCTTTATATCTCCTATTCCTTTATATCTAGAGGGCTAGGCATGGGATCCAAGTACATAGATAGTGATTCTAGCAAATGCAGAGGCTCTAGTTCATTTTTTAACCCTTTCCTTCCTCCACTTAACAGAGAGGGTGGACCAGTTCCTGCTAGTGTCTTAAACCTAAGCACTGGCCCAAGATGGTCAAAATTTGTCCCTGTCAGAGTAAGGGGGAAGCTGAGGAGGACTTACATCCAAACAGGATGGAACAGAAGCACGTGCAATTGAACAATAAAAGATACATTTGGTGACAGTAATATCCCAAGCTGCTCTCAGCATGTCCAGCCCACAGAGGCTAGAAATAGCTCTCTCCCAGCAGAGCACCTAGATCTACCGAATTTTTTAAAGCATCAGCTCTTCAGAATTTGGTTCAAACCAAAGTTCTGTCCATATTAGAAACACTTCAGTGCCTGAAGTTCATGTACACAGTCACAGACTGCATTGAGCTATATATCTGAGGTTTTGGCAACAGTAGAGTTCTACAAGACTTAGTACCCCACAGCTGGAGAGAAGATACAGAATGTCTTGAGAATTTGCACGTAGGCTTGAAATTCTAGGCTTAAGAGCCTGAAAATCATTGTAATCTAATTCACATAGCAGATTTCCTTCCAGAACCTAGAAACCTGGGCTCTGAGCACTACAGTGGACACTTGATCTTGCTTCTTTCAGCACCAGTTATCAAAGCTGAAAGACAAAGTCTTTCTTCAAATATATAATGAGATTAGGGTTTGAGAATTCAGGTAGATTCTCGTCACAAGAATTATAATATTCCTGTGCCATGAACAGCTGGTAAATGTAGGCCATGTTCATTTTGCTTTGAGCTGGGATTCTTGCAGTTTTATAGCAAGTCTTGCGAAATTGCTGAAGAAATTTCACGACTCACCAACTGTAAAGAAGGCTAAATTTCTTAGAAGCAGATCATGTATTGTCTACTTTTGCAAAACTAGTTTGTGGGTGGGAAATACTGAAACTCTTAAATTATTACCTTTTACTGTTATTTTACTTTGAGAAAGCAGATTCTACAGAGTGAGTTAGCTATTGCACAAAGTTTAATCACATTTTTCCTTGTTTATTTTTTTCTTAGCTGTCTTTGCTAATTTATTTGAAGGACTTCTTACATTTTGGTCATCATTCCTTGCAGCAGGATTCAAAACAACTCTCATAGCTTCAAAATTTTACTTTGGAATTAAAAGCTATACTGGAGAAGCCAGGAATAAAAATGCTCAGCAATTGAGGTAAAATCATTCAAATGAGTATTCTGTCACCATAGCAACCTTTCTTCCACAAATTTGTGCAGGAAAAAACTTAACATGCTATATAGTCACGAAAGTGCTTCTAATTATGATTTATTCATGATGCCAGTGAGGAGCACTTACATATAAAATGCACTGTACTTATTGTATTCGGGTTTGTTTTTTGAGTAAGAATCTTAAAGACTAATCCAAACATATTAAATATTTTTTACCAATATAAAGTTTATACCTGTTTCAGAATACATAAAATAAATCATAATACCACATTTGTCACAGTGAATATCTCCATTCGTACAATTACTTTCTTGTAAAAAGCATAAATTTTTCAACTTAATTGTTCAGTATTATCAAATATTAATTAAGATGACTTCTCCCTCTTACATAATAAATACTGCTACTTTTCCTGAGCCTGCTTCTTTCAGAGCTATTCACTTTCAGCAAGGGTTTTAGAGATAGATTTAGCCTTGATTTGAAACATGATCTTATAAAGACTTGTGCATATTCTTAATATCATAGATGGATTTATTAAAAGGGTCTGTACCTCCTTGCCACATAGGGCATAAATTAACAAAAGACAAGGTACTTTTCCTCCAGGAAAAAATTGCAGTATGTTCAATGTGCAGAGACAAGTCTTCAAATTAAATTGCACTTCTCAGAGAATTCAACATGTTATATTAAAAAGGTCATTTGAAAAGGACATTGCATACTGGCAAAACAACATTGTTGAAATAGTATGAAGAAAGATGGCACTGCTTAATATATTATTCAAAGTACAAGTATTATATTTCATGGCTAAAACTTTCTAATTCAGCCTGGAACAAAAACATACTAATTATTATCTTTTAAATTATATTGTTTGCAGGACATCATCACAGCCTAGGTAGACACATTTTCAGACTGTTCTTTTCCCATGTGAACTGAAAAGTTCCAATGAAGAATTATTACAAATTCATAAGAATCAATTATGTCTTTGGGAGCAAAAGTTTTTCTGAACTTACCATTTGCCAGATTTTTACATTTGCCTTCTGTGCCCATTTAAGAGAAAAACAGTAAAGTTTCCTACAATGTGTCCACAAACTGTATAAAAAAATTCCAAAATTGTTAGTCTCATATGGCTTTTAGATGGAACAAAATGCTCTGAAAACATAAATCAGGTAAATCTTATCAAATGGATCTATAATTTAAATACTGTAGGAGTATAAAACATCAAAAATCTCCAAGCATCTCAGAAATATATAATCTTCTCCTAACATGCCCAGCATGTCCTTAGACCCGTCAATTATATTTTGCACTTTTCAAAGTGCAACAGAGAGACTGTAGTCCTGTGACATTTTTCTTCCAATAAATTGGTTAACCACTGCTGTATCCAAGTTTGAATGGGAAAAGGACAAAGCCTGGCCAGATTCTAGGGCCTGAGCAACTGATATGGTTAAGGCTAGCCCCACATCAGAAAACAGAAGGTCTGAATAAACAAAAGACAAATGATAGACCTATCAAGCTATGAGCTTCAACCATTGACAGTGACAAGAGCTTCTCTGCCATGAGCTTTGTGGAGGGTTGTGGCTAATTTTCCTGTTCTATTTAAGAGAGTGAAAGGAGAACTTGGAGAGGAAAGAAACAACAAAAGAGCAAGAACAGAAAATGGGTTTGAAGGCAGAGATAGGATTCTGGAGAGAGGCAAAATGACTATTTGGTGCATAGCTGATTAACAAAAGCAAGCATTCTGCTAAGATGGAAGATGTGTAATTCTGAACAGTGTGTCTCCAGAGCAGAGAACCCACGTGTAACCAAAACTTGAGTAAAAACCAAAGAAACTCTATAACGTCAATGTAGGATTAAGAAGAAGACATTCTTTATTTGGCCAGATGTGCACAAGGGGCTATCTCCTCCAAAATATGAGCATGAGGGGATATCTCCTCCCTGCATGCTGAGTACAGGACAACTCCTGTTTATATACTGTGTTGTACATACATATTCATTGATTGTCCCAGAATAAACATACATATGATAATCAATTTTCTGAAATCATTAACATATTTTCCCTCACCTTTACAAATACATTCTTCTCTCCTGAGGGTTCCTTTGAGGATCCCTAGTGGTCAGTTTCTCTGATGAAGCGAGTCCAGACAAAACATGATGAATAGCAAGAAACCTTAGTAGCTTAGAAATTTTAACCAAGAAGTTTGGTCAGCAGTTGAAAGAGACAGGATCGACTCCAAAACTAATGATGAAAGCTAGACCATGCTGTGAGTCGGGTCATTCAGTATGCTAGAAGACAATTCAGAGTGGGAGAAAAATGATGCAGTATAAGTAAGGGTGCAGAACATGGCATACACCAACCCTTGTGACAGGGATTGGAATAGCTGACACCATCCAGATCGTGCCAGGTCATGTCAATGAGCTTGCCACAGCAGTGCATTGCTTTCCTCCCTAACAAGAGTCAGTGAAGGTAACACTTCCCAAAGTAAGCATAAAACTGATGACAGCAGGAATGAATATCACAAGGAGATCAATTTATCTGCAGATCAATTGAGAGTTGCAGCTCTTCAGTAGTAATGTTGCAGTACAGTGGATGTTAGGAAACCTCCAGAATGACATGAAAGCCTATGAAGTGAAAACCTACAAAGATACTGCAAGGGCATTTATACATTCATCAGACTGAGAAACAACCCATTGTTAGACCACAAATGGCAGCTAATATCTCTAAACTGCATAGTGCCTACTTACAGTTTCTTTGCATGTGCTAAACAGAGAGCCCCACAGGAGCAGCCCTGGCTCTGAATCTGATTGCACACAGGATCCCAATAGGATGCATGAGGCATAGAGGACTGAAGCACCTGCAGTAAAGTACAAGTAAACCAAATAGTAATTGAAACCCAGCCTTGATCATCCTTTCTAGGAAGTATTAGCTAAAATCTTTAACAGAAATTTTAGTTCAAGTCTTTGGTCTTTTGTCTTCATGGGCCATCTGTTCACACCCATTTAATTCAAACCCAAGTCTACAGAACTTCGAGAATGACTAAGAAGAAATGCAGTAAATAGGTGAAGATTTCCAATTGTTGAACACCTTCCAACTGCTCAGCTCTGTACTCTTTTTATTCTACATGAAATTCTATTTTCTACAAGGCCATTTCATTCCAAGTCTTTTTATATAAGAGGTTTTAAACAAGAGTGCTTTAGACAGTCACAGGAAAAAAGTACACAGAGCTTTCAGAGGAGGTTCAGTGAAAACTTCAGATGATTTTTCAGGGTCAGTATCTCCTTATTCTAAAGAGTCTGACAAAAAAGTTTATTGTTTTTATTGGCTAAATGAAAAGTGCATAAATTTGAAGTATGCTCTTTACAAAATTTTAACCTGGTGCAAAATCCTTTAATAAAGAGAGCTTTCGGTTTCAACAGAAAGCAACAGAAAACTTCTTGAAAATGAATGATACAAAACACCACAGGTTCTTTGAGACCACTGGATATTATTTATTAGAAATAAAGATTTTTGCATTGGGTCTATTTGATGAATCAAAGTGTAGTCAAATAAAATATTAAATAAGAGATCATCAAAGCAGTTTTGGAACTGTTTAAGACAAATTAAGGGGGTTTAGGAAGCGCTCTTGTTTTATGAAGATTCTGAGATGATGCCTTTTTTCCAAAATTAATATTTGTCTGATACCAGCATTTTTACATTTTATGTGCACAATTATTCTAGCAGGACTTGAATGAAGCTATAAACAACAGGAAGAATATTGCTTCACAGTGCAACTATTAACAGCAGCATCAGCATGCCCTACAGGATGACTGTATCATTAGCAAAATGGTTTTTAAAAAGCACACGCTTTCAAAAATTTTTATTGAAACTATTTTTCCAAAAATGTTTTCAGAAATTATATTTTGTTTATTTTTTCATGAGAAATTTAAAACATTTCTATTTTCTCTCTAGACAGGGACAGACAGCAGCAGCAGCTTCCTGAAAAGTAACCATTCTGTCCTTCACTGAGCTCTGCCACCAGAATTACCCCAGGCTCTCTAAGTAACTCCCATAAAAAAGGTACTTGGTGCTTCAGAGTCAGAGTGTCAGACCATAAATATCATATTTGAATATGATCTTCTGCGCCAAAGGGGATAAAGGATGCCTAAGCAGGTGGTATGTAAAAAATTTGAAAGTAAAATTAAAATAATCAGAGACAGTACTGACAGCTTTCTTTCACAGCAGTTAAGTGCTGTGTCTAGTGAGGGAAGATTCCACTGTCTGGCTCTTTTGCAGTTTAAGAATTTCTGTTATATTATCATAAAGTGTACCCATTTTATGAACTCCTCTCTTCACCTCTTTTCTGGAGCAGTGACTGGAAAATCAGGCACTTTTAACACCCATGTTGAAACAGAGGTAGTATGATAGCTTGCTTTTCACCTGCCTAAATACCATTAGATTCTGTGTCCCCATATTTAAAGGTTAGCACTGTCCCTTGATGAGTTGTTTGAACCAGAGGCTAAGTGCATTCTTTCTGAGAACAAATAGAATTAGGATGTGCTACCTGACACAGTGAGTCTTATTGCACTGTTGAAGTCGCCAGTCGAAAATAAAATTACTAGAAATATGGAGACCAGTTACAAAAAAAAAAAAATTTGTTCTGTTCTGAAACAAAAATGAAACCATTTAAAATTTGAGGAAAAAAATACATAATAGCCAACAACACATTGATTAGAGATTCAAGATCACATTCCAGGTCTGCCTTATACATAGCACAAGTCTTCTGTTGATTTGGCTTCAAAGAATTACTGCTCCAAACATCTCTTGTCCTTGCTCCATCCTCACTTTCAGATTAAAATACATGATTATTCTTCAGCAGTTCTGTTTTACACACTTAAAAATCCCCATATATTCTCTTCTGTTTTACTGTATGCCAGTGACAACTCTGATTTTCATTTCATATCGGAACAAAAATTCTGTTTGTCCAGCTAGTGTTAATCAGATTTTAACACCTAATACTTGTTAGAATATCCCAAATAATACATTGCAAACAATGAAATAAAAAAAAGTCAAGCTAGTTATTATACCCCATAGCAATACTGAGAGTTTCACTAAGCACTTTTTATTAACATTTTTTCTGCATTTACATAAAAATTGGGTTTTCCCTTCTATTTCCTGATAAATGATAAATGAGGCCTTTGATGTACCAGTATGTACATACCTAATGTTATCATTCCAAGGCGATTTGGTTAGTGTCATAGTAACAGAAATCCCTTTATACTTGTGCCAGATATTACAATGCATCAAAGCATTCTGATGCTATAAAACATATATATATTATTATGTAAGGTTCTACCATCTTTTCCGACAGCAACACCAGCTCTCTGTTGATGGCAAATGAGTACAGCTGAGAGAAAGCTGAAGAGACAGTTTATCTCAGGAGGCAGACAGCACATGCATGTTTACCCATATGATGAACTGTCTCTTCAGCTTGAATTTTTTGCTCTTTCAGAAGTGTTCTACTTCCTAAAATATGTACTCTGGCCAAACTGACAACAATCACTTTGCAATCTTGTGTTTGTTTTTCATGCAAAGGAACACAAGTTGTCCTCTCTTATTTTTGTTCTTTGTTTTGTTATAACTGCAAAATCATTTTAAAGCCAGTGCCTGGAGATTTATGTATAGGCATCTGCTGTATTCCTCACATGTCTGACTGACAGCTACAACTACTTTAGAGTTTGAGATTTTAACATATGTTACATCCAAATATTTCAACCCAATCCTGAAGTCCTAAAAGCATATATTATTTAATCAATTTTGGCACTCAGATACCATGATCATTATTAAAGTTTAAAGACGGATGGTCTTTGCAGAAAGACTATGGGCATTTCAGAAATTCAGAAAAAAAAAATCATAAATTCAAGAATAAAAGCTTAATGTTGGGTTGGCAATTACTAAATATGTATGAACATGGGGTAAGATTCAGAGGTCCTAAAGTAGCTACACAGAACTGAAACATGATGACAAGAACTATTGCTTATTGCTTTCCTAAGCCCTAATTGTGCACCTTGATCCACAGAACAACCTCTTGCACTAGGGTAGATCACAGTCCAAGAACTCTGAATAGAACCTTAACCCTAAGGCCTGCCTTATCCAGTGTTTGTACAACACTTGTCATAAAGAGCCTTGAATTGGGCCAAACAAGCAGAAGTTATTGTAAAGAGTAGACAACTAAGTGGTAATCAGATCTTGAAAAAGAAAAAAAAACCTAGAGACCCACCAGTAGTCTGTGTTTGTACTGGAGTAGTCCCAGTTACAACTGAGGACTCTGTTGTGCAGAGTTAAACTGTTATTACATAATTCTTATCACTTAAAAATGTAATTGATTGTATAGATGCATCACATGTATGAACATAGGTGTGTATGTGTGCAGTATGAATATAATTCATATTACACATAAATATGAACCAGGAAAGTTAGAGCTCATAACCCTCAGAGTTTAATCCAAATACAAGTATTCCTTTCTTCTACTGCATGGAACAGTCACTCCCTATAATATCTTTGGTTTTAGTCACTTGGAGAGCCTGAAGTAATATGGGATAGTTCAGGCACTATCTGGAGTTATGCTCTGAATAAGAGACAAAAATTTACAAAATACAATTTTGATATCCTATGTTTCCCTACTCTGCAATAAATGAGTTAAATCTGCAATACTTACTTTGTTTGAGAAAGAACCATAGCAAAGGTTAGTATGCAGAACATGAGCATAATTTTTAAAGATTTCAAGGAGTTAAAAAAAGAAAAGAAGTTATTCTTACGGAGCTTTAATGATAACTTCCCTCCCTAGAGACAGTTCTTTTCAACCTTACAGCTCTGGACACAATCTCCTTGATAAGAGTAATTCCTGAAGGGCATCATATCAAATATTGCCTGGAAATTCAGAGAGATGGGGATCATGCCACTATTTTAGATTAGGAAGAAAAAAAGTCTTTCATCTTTTCAGTAAAATATCAGGTTTTTCTGGCTTATGTGAAACCTTTCTGCATGTTTGCTGCTCCCACTTGAAGCAAAAATTGCTTCCCTGCCGTTGCCTTATGATTGTTAACTACTCTTCTCTTTGAAGTTGTCTTTTAAGCCCCTACTTGACTAGACCAAGAGATTGTGATGTCAGCAATTAAAGCTGGTAGTCATTAGAGAGCTGGCCTCACATGTGGAATGCTTTCAATACCTTCTAGGACACAGTCAATATTCCAGTCTCTTCTTTTGACATTGAGTACAACACCCATGGGACTACTGCAGCCCTCATACACAGAATGGATCAGACATTTTTGCTTTGATAATTTACAAGCATTGTCAAGAAGCTGCATGGTTTTTGTATTGTGACAAATCACAAAAGTACAATGAATTCCTTCTGTGCAGTGGCTCCCTGGAGGGAGCTCACAAAGTACTGTATTGTTCAAGAAGGCTTTAACTTTTTACTGTGGAAAAAAACCTCTACTGTAGTTAAAATACTAAATAATAGCACAACTGGAAATAATAAAATGAAATTGCACTCCTATGAACAAACATCATTGAGACTTAACAAGATTCAATAAAAATAAGCTCTATATGAATGAAGGCTAATTCTCCATTAGAGTATGTATGCTTCTGTAGAATAAATTTGTCATATTTGTCCAAGAAGAAATGTCCTAACCAGCGAGGAAAGCAGGTGAGGAGCCCCCCAGAAGGGAATTTATTCATTTCTCCTAAGGATGTCTCCTCAAAATCAGTCTGCGGTTTGGGCCAGGGGACAGTATTTCTGACATTATTGCTGTGTGCCAGGGGCTATTAGTACACAGGATGGGATACAATTAATGAATCTCCATCCTAGCTGAAAAGAAACCATACAACCTTGTTAAAATATGACTGTATTTAAGGTAATATATGCTGTGGCTCTGAGGAACACAGTCACAATACCTAGCCTTTACAGCTAGGTCAGGATCCAACCAGATCCAGGCAGATTAAACATTTCACATGTTGAATAAAATAGAGATGATGAAAATATACATTAAATGCCTAATGACATTAACGATCGAATCCTATTAACACATAGAACTGAAAGTCCTTTCGAGATAAAATGTTGGTAGGAAAGGGTTAAAACCTGAGCATTTAGTGAGGAGGGAATAGTTCTCACTCAAGCTCAAAGTGACCTTGCAGCTGGAAATGCTGAGAATGTTGGTGTGGGGAAACTCCATTTGTCATGCCTAGTGTGTCCATCCTCTGCCTGTTCTGAGAAGTAGAATTCCCATGCAGAGATAACACACTCACAGACAGGTTTGGGCTTCCTGCTGGGAGAGAGAGCTCATGAGAGCACAGCCTTGTGATAAACTGCACATGGCAAAACCCTTTCATGTATTTGGGCAGGCAGTGCCCCACCACCGCTGCCCACTAGGGTGACCTAAGCCTTACAGAGCCTGTGTCCCTGTGTGTCTCTTTTCTCTAGGATGAACTATGCCTTACAGAGTCACCACGTCTTTGCCACCCAGCATTTTTAGGGAGGTAATGAAATAAATCTTTTTGCATTTCAGCTGTAGTTTGGAGATCACCCCAGTTACCTGTATGTGTTGATTCACCCAAATACCATTACAGATATGAATCATTTGATAGCCCAGATGGAGCCCTGTAGTTAGCAAGTGTTATCATTGAGGTCAACTGCTCACATACATAGGAAGAGCAAATTCACTCTAAAAGGATTAAAGCTGTCAATGGCTTCACAAGAACATAAATGTTTAGAAGTTTTCCCTGTATCCTTGGAGAAAATTACTTCTCAATTGTCTCTTTTATAATATTCTAGTATCTCCACAAAAAATTCCTTGTTATTTGTGATTTGCCTTTAATATGAAGAAGACTTGCAATGTAGTAGACTCTAGAATGCTTTATTTCACTGAAAAAGAGGTTGGCAACAAAAGGAATTCTTTACATATTTCTGTGTCACAGTTTATAGCATCCTGTTGTCATCAGCATACAATTATTTGTACAGCACAAGCACACAGGTGTGACCACCTGTTTGTGCCAAATTGTTGTGAAGCATAGCATTAGGCCCTGACCATGGAAGACAGTGCACTCTCAGAAGTGTTGCTGTTAAATGCCAAATTGAGAGGGAGAAGTCAATATGCTGGAGGGCAGGGAGACCTGGGCAGACTGGAGAAGTGGGCTGACAGGAACCTCATGAAGCTCAATGAAGGAAAAATATTGCATCTGGAATATAATAGTCCAGTGCAACAGTGCAGGCTGTGGGACCTCTTGGCTGAAATGACCTGGAGGTCCTGGTAAACAAAAACTAAACACAAGTCAGCACTGTGCCCTCACAGCCATCAAGGCAATTGTATGCTGGGCTCTGAGAACAAGTCAAGGAAGTGATTATTCCTTTCTCTATGGCATTTATGAGATCTGTTCTCCAAAGATGTTCACACAGTGCATCAAGTCCAGGAGCATGTGACTAGTGAGGAGAGGCCGAGGGAGCTGCGTTTATTCATCCTTAAAAATAAAAAGGCTCAAGGGAGATCATATCTCTGTCTACAGCTACCTAGTGGGAAGGTACAGTTTGGAAGGAGGAGAGGCAACAGACATGAGATGTGATGGGAAATTCCAATTTGAATAAAGGAAACAGTTATGTTTTGTTGTTTGCTGGGTTATTTTACCATAGGCATTGTCAAGGAGGCTGCACTAGGTGACTTCTGGACACCTCAACGAAACCATGAATAAGCCACCCTTGTCCAAACACTGCTAAAGACATAGTTTTCACTTTACACAACAGTTTGAGGCTTCAGCCAAGACCACAGCCTGACTCTGATGTCTGCTGAACATAAAGAGAGTGCTCACTAGAAACTTCTTGCTGTCTAAGAACCGCAGCATTAGCCCACTAAAATTAAAGCTCATACAGGCATGACTACAAAGTATATTAGAGCTCCAAACTCTCAAAACACAGAGAAATTGACTAACCTGTTATTTGCCTTTAGATCTCCCATGAGCAAAAGAATTAGAATTGAAGAAGAATTCTATTACCACATCAAATAGTTAAATGCATTAGAAACCTATTTCAAATTATTTCTGATTTAGATTCAACTGTAACATCTTTTTGAATATCTTAACCTTTTAAAATATAGAAATCTGTGAACTGTAAAATATTATTATTTCATTGTAACAATATTCTTCTTTCACTTTGATTGCATGAAAATATGCATTGATAATGATTCCATTTTAGGTGCCTTTAATTGGTAAAAGCCAGTATTTCTCCTTTTGGATGAAAAAAATATTGAAGTAGCTCATACTATTATTTCTGTCTTCCTTTAAAACAATACATAAGCTTATAAAAAGGGAGAGAAAGAAAGCAGAAACATAAAAGATGCAACATTTTCTCTTCTGCAAATTGTCATCATCTCCACACTGTTGGAGAAACTTAGATCCATCACAAACTTTCCATGCTGGGCAAGCCTTATCATTTCCAGACAAAACACATCCTGAAGTGCATCTACTGTCACACTGACTGCTCGCATGACCTAGACTAGAGCTCCCCACGAGCACCTTCTACTATCTCTTTTGCCTGTCCAAATACCCAGCTTATGAACCTCTGTACTAATTGTCATTACAATAAATCTCAGTGGTTAAGACCACGACTTTCTCTGGGACAATCTGATTACCTACAGCCTGCCTGTAGATACCTGAAATTAATGAGGTAGCAACTCCTCTCTTGTCATGCAGCTTCACTGCCTTGCTGTCTCTGGTCATAGCTAATCCCTTGTTAACTCAGCCTTCTGCTGGGGTTCAATGTCTCAGAGGGACTGTTGCTATGCTCCACAGTTTGATGTTTCTTCTGTTGAGGAGTTTTACAGCCCATGCCTTGAAGGCATTCATTCAGTAAGTTTTCTAGAACTTCAACTCTTTGAAGATAAGCTGCCAGTGGGAAGAATACTACCTGTTGAGATTTGGCAGTGGGATTTGGCAATATTGCTCCAAGGTTTCTCACCTCAGAATTGGCTTCTGTCATTAGCCAGTGAGAACAAAAATGTTTCAAGGTCCCCATGCTATTGCACAAATAGGGCTTATGAAACAGATATTACTCAGAGCAGCAACAGTGCCACTGATCCCAGCTTGACCAAGCCCTGCTCATGCCAGCTAAACACAGCATTGGTTACCACTAGAAAATCACTTGACATATGCCTTTGAGTCAGTGTGATTTGAGTGCCCAGGCTGGATGCTCAAAAGGGGCCTGTCACTGTAGAACTTTGTATGTTGTCTGTGCAAACACAGACACAGTCCCCACCATGGCCTCCTGCTCATTGGTCCCTCAAGCAGAAAAAGGCAGCCATTTCATGACTTTTCTTGACTGAAAAGGATTAGGCCAACTGTGCTGTGACATCCAGGTTCCCTCTCCAACCCTCTGCATTAGTTTACTGATTGGAACACGGCAGGTAAGGAGCTTTTTCACATACTGGGGCAGTTACAGGCAAAATACAAAAACAACGGTTTATCAAATCCTAAATCAAACCCTAAAATACATGTACATCTTCTCTGCACTTCAGAGACCATTATCGTAGAATATTCTTATCTCATGCCTCACAATATTTGCTCAAAGAAAATGAATGCATTAATTGTAATAGGTATGGAATATAACAATGTGTCCTTGGCTTTCAAAGTCATTTCTAATGACTTCTCTTAGAACAGTTCATATTATATTTAATATTTTCATTTCATTTTACTAGCCAAGAAATTAAACTGCCTTCTTCAGAAATATCAATATGATTTAAAGGCAGTTACTTGGGTAAATAAACCCAGATGGTTATTATTAATTTCAAAATTTGCCTTTGCTGCTATAGGCTTTACATTCAAAGAAATCAGTAAGAAATTGAAAAAATTATTTCTGAACTTAATAAAATAATTGTAGGTTTTAAAAACAAACAAACAATTAAAAATGCAGTGCATCAGTAGTTTCATTTCTAAGAAGGATATATAGGAGTACAACACTTCTGAAAGGGTGTAATGCAAGATCAAGGAAAGCAGCTCTGTTTTTAGGAGGGCAAAGAGAATTCCTCTTTTAAACAGTTCTGTCTCTTTGGTTGTCAACAGCCCTGACTTACAGTGTCCTCTAAAAGATCTTTTAATAGCTATTCGGTTATTGAAGTATGACCTTCTCACACTTTAATAACCTGGAAATTGCATTTTTATCCATAGATTATATACTATCAGATAACGGTCAAATTCCCCCTGCCAGGCACAATGTATTAATGAAAGCTGCTCCAATTATCTAATTTCATATTGGGGTCATTGTTGCTTCCTCTTTTAAAATATCTAACAGATTGTAGTCAAGATCTATTTGATGAGAAAATGTTGATAAATCTCCACTACATTATCAGAATTGAATTTTCAGGCTTGCTAAGGATACAAATAAGGGGTTTTTTCACCCCAGTTTGTGTCCAATTTTTAAAAATGAATCAAAGCATCCAGTAAGAACTGCTGAAAGCAAAAGAAACATAGAACAGAGTCGCACTTCATGATTTACACACCCTATTCAGCATAGGTATGGCAGAGGTCCCAGAACACTGTGTGCATTTCTCAAAGCCAAAATAAGAGTGAACCATTATAAGTTGAGGAAATAAATTTTTCCTCATGTGATCGTTTAAGCATTCTTGAGGGTCAGAAGATGGAAAGATTATTAACATGAATCTAAAATATAAAATATTTTAAATTGTGATCAGTGTTTGCCCACTCATACTGCTGACGACTATAACTCTGCATTCTACCCTCATTCCAGCTTTAATGGCATGGGTTTTATCTGGATTTCTTTTTCTTACTTTTAATTATATAGCATATTTTAGCAGGAGGCCTTGGAGGCGACATTTCTCTAGCAGAACTATTATTTGAATCCAAATCTACAAGGATGCTCACTGACATTTTGCCTATCTCCTGTCCATTATTAGAATTGCCCCATTTTTGAATATGATAGCATATGGTGATAGAAGCTTAAGAAATTTGATTGTTTTCATACTTCAGTATCAGAGTTTCTGAAGTGCACAGTATTTACCCAGATGTTCTGTTGAAATGAATGGCCAAGTGCCCCCTCGCTTCAGGTGGAGTAAAGACAGGCCACTGCTGAGGGCCTTCGTAAGTTCTTCCTGCGAGAACAACACACAGTGCACATCTGTTGAACAAGTGCCAGTCTGAGCCATTTTTCACCTTATTTTATATTCAAGAATAAATCAGAAATGGTAATGTTATGTGAACTTGAAGCCATAAATCCTCTGAATGGCAAGTTAGATTTATAAACTAAAGACTTATTCTGCTAATGGTTACAAGCCTAGCTGACCTTAAACACCTGTGACTGAGGGTATTTGTAGGATTGTTTTTAATCTCAGGGTTTGGAGTTTTCTTGAGGGTGTTTGTTTGTTTGTCTGTTTGTTTGTTTGTTTGTTTTACAAGCCAGCAGGCAGAAATAACATTTGATGTGTCCTGTTTCCTTGAGAAATGGAATTTATCCATTCCATGGATTTATCTTATTATATCAGATTGCTACAATTATTCTTTGGAAGTGGCAGGACTCAAAAGAGTACCTAGAAGAGAATGAAAAATAAATAAATTATGAAGGGCTCATATTGCGCTAAATGTCACAATATAAAACTCCCTACATGGACAACAAATTGTGCCATGTTTGTCCATTAGGTACAAATGTCATTAGATGATGTGATCAATATCTATTTGGCTGTTATACCATATTTATTTTAAAATCTCTATCTCTCTTGAGTTTTGTTTTTTGCTTTTGATTTTAATGATTATTTTTGGGGGGGTGGGAGCAGGGATTTTTTGTTTAGTATATGTCATAGTAAAAAATAAAAACCTAATTTTGGAAATACCTTAGAAAAAAGAATTTTAAAAGTGATGGGCAGTAATTTCTTTCTTTTTTTTTTAATTCCTTTTTTAACTATCTAAAATTAGTAAACAAGTGTACTAATTGCTTCTCCCAAACACATATGTGGAAGGGCAATTTACCTAGCCCATTTTCACTTGGAGAGTTTAACAGAGATCAGTTTTATCCTAATATTCAGCAGGTATGTTAGAATACCTTTGTAATGTCATTTGGCAAAGTAATGTTGCTGAAACTGAGAAATATAGCACTAGTAAAGAAAATACTTTTTATGACTCTTTATCTTAGTTTTTGTAAGTGTAAACAGAGATTTCCTTGTGAGGAACCAAGAGTTTTGGTAGTTACATGTATTATATTTTAAAAGTGTAAAAACGTATTGTTACTGATTTGGAAAATACAGTGAAGGATTTCAATGTGTAGGAAGAACAGGCAAATGAATCAAAATTCTTTTGAAGATGCCTAAGCTTTCAGACAACAATATTGTTGAAGAATTGGTTTCAAGATGTTGCATGAGAGAAAATACATTCTCCTTTTTAACATTTTTGAATGCATTTGCATATTCTTATCAAATGATGTATTAGTGAAATCTATATATATGTCTAAAACACATTAGTCAACTTTTTTTAATAACTGAATTTCTGAAACTGAATCGTACAGCATCTTTTCTCTGTAAGCCTTCTTGGGTAAACAGAACTTTCCCTTAGGCTTTGAAAAACAAATATCCTAGGCTTAGAAACAGGGTCTCATGCATTGTGGTATTGTCCTAGGTTACAATAGATGTATTTAAGTATTCTATTACCACCAGCTGTGGGCCATTAGCTGTTATCACCTGCTAACGACCCACACCTGATAACAGACAATGGGCCATAAAGAAACCACCACGTGACTCATGGACTTATCTCCTCCTACTGTGAGATGCTCCACCCAGGAGGGGGGAGCCGGGCATTGCCACCTGGATAGAAGCTGCCCTTAGAACTGCCTGGCCTCAGCCCTGTCTGCTGGGTGACCAGAGGGCAAGAGCCACCACGGACCTTCAGCTGGAGACCGGACCTTCCATCGGATCATTGCTTCAACTGGACCACTTCAGTTGGACTGCTGTCCACCCTAATAGAATGTCAGGTTGTATCTGACTTTGTCTGTGCTTTTTCCTTATATTATTTTGCTTGTTTCTAATTTTTTCTATTAATTTCAATCCTGACTTGTGATCTCCCACTGGTTTGTTTTCAAACCAATACAGGTATACAAATAAACAGAAGACATACAGCATTAAAAAACTCAAGATTTTGGCTACATTTGGTGTATTTTTCAGTGTCATAAAAGATAATCTGGTGCCAGAGATACTATTAACCAGATGTATAGCAATGCTTCCTAAAATTCCTTATGCAAATTCCCTGTTGTTTATAGTTCCCCTTTTTTCTGTGCAGTGATTTAATAGCTACATCACAGCATTTGTTTAGAAGGGGGGGAAAAAACATTTTCAAAGCATCCAAAGGAGGAGCAGAAAAGTTTTAGCATTCTCAGTCTCTGCAAAGTTCACCTTCTGCCTTTGTGGCTTTTTAAATCAAAGTGTGCAGTAATGATGACAGTGGGTATAGTTAGCAACTGTGAAACTGTGAGTACTCAAACATCACCAGGAGAATTTAAACCTATAAAAGAACCTAATTTTTGCTGTGTTTGATTATTTTACATGTTCTATTTCATCCATCTCCAATGTACACCCAAGGTATGATGATTCCAATCTTCCTAGAAAATGTTCATTTGGGGTGGCTATCAGTTACTTCTACAATGAGAGTAAAGAAAATAAGTGCTCCATATACCTTCAGACCAACATTTTTAAAAGACGTCTTTATTCCCTGAATGTAGCATGGTGTGATTTTCTGTGCATGTGCTGTCTAGGCAAAGAAAATTTTAAGAATGAAGTTGTATCCAACTCTGTTGTAAGTGAGTTCATAAACATAGTAGAAGCAGCAGGATTTGTGATCTTGGAAATTATAATACTGTTCTCTCCTCAAACTCTTTAAGTGTTACAACCTTTAAAGAGTTTAAGATACAAGAAAATGCATCTCTGTCATTCCTTTTCAAATATCAAGGTCTAGCTGAAAACATTGAACTGTTTTTTTAAAGAACCCAAAGGCCAAAATATCACTAAATTTTCAGTTTATCTTTCAAGAAATAATTTTTAGAGTCTTCAGAAAAAAATCAAAGATTTCTTGCATAATTCAGTGAATCTGTATGAGGTATTAGACACAGAAAACTGAAGAAAATTAGGCTGGTCCATGAGAGCAAATCTGCCTGAAGTTTGCTACTCTGGATGGAAAAAGGCTTGCTAGCTGTATGCAGTGAATACAGTTCTAGCAATAAATTATAAAAGCAGCAGCTCTGAAGAAGATGTGGGAGAATTTGTGGTTGCAGTTATGTTCTAAAAACAACCTACAGAAGCAGGCACTTGAACAAAGTCTTTCAAAAAAAAAAAGTGGTTATTACAAAACTGAATCTATATTATTGCCACTTTCAGTAGGATAAATTTGGCTGGCTAAAATTATCAGTTAGAGCACTGCCAGCCCATCCAGAAACTGTGAGAAGTATACAGGGTCAAAGCCCCACAGCAGTTAAGGCCAACCTGCCTTTTGCTGCCCTCGTAACAAGCACATCACTTGGAGCCTGATCACCCTTTCCTCCCAGACTCCTGCTAGGATCCTGCCTCCTTTCTGCCCCCAGGTCCCAGTGAAGATCAGCTGCTAGGCCAGTATTCACCTCAGAGTTTAAACATCCAAGTGATTTATTCATAACAAAGTGGCTGCTTTGCCCCAAAATGTTTCTCCCACCACATGTCTTCTCACGGGGTTTTCTGCAACTCAACATGGCAACAGTTTTGTGATCCTTTCTGGAACATACATTACTCCTCCCACCAATGGACCATGGTCTCTGCATTCATCTCTGCTTAGAGACAGAGTATGGGCAAACACTTCAACATTTCTCAAGAAAAAGCCGGTAAAAATGTTGCATCCAACTCCTACAGAGAAGGGAGAATTCAACATGGAAAGAAAAAAACACTCAGAGGTTTTGGGGAGTCTTCATTTTGCTTTTCACTTTTTTTAATCACTGTAGGCTGCATTTCTGAGCAGAAATTCAGAACAATACAGAATTACTGAGTTTAGAAGAGACCTCTGGAGATCATCTTGTTCAATTCCATGATCAAAGCAGGTCATCTAGAACAACTTGCTCTCCAGAGCCTCTGTGGGTGCCCTTTACAGTAAAAGTGGTTGTTTCTTCTGTTTAAAGGTAATTTCTTCATTTTTCCTCTTTACCTCTTGTCCTTTATCTAGATGCCACTGAGGAGACTCTGGCTCTGTTTACTTTACTTTCCTCCCTCAGGTATTTATACAAATTTATAAGATCTCCTCTGAGTTCTCTAGACTAAACAATCCCAGCTCTCTCCTCATATGTCAGCCTCCACTCAAATGTCAGAGCTCCAATCTCTTAGTCATCAGGTCAGAAATAATCAAAACAGAAGCAGCTGACAGAAGTTTCTGAATTGAGAGTAACACAGAAATGAGAGCAGGGATCCCTGTGATACTGCCACCCACATCACACAGGGCAACAGCTTTGTTTTGTGCCTCAGTGTCAGCTTTGAAGACAACAAACACAGAGAGCAACCACGGGATTAGCAGCTTTTCTGAGTGGCTTTAATATGAATGAAGCCATCTGACAAATTTAGAGACTTCACAGTTACTAGGGTACCTGCCCTGAACTAAAATACTTCTTAGAGGAATTCATTAAGTGACAGTCAATTGGAGTAGGAAACCAGCAATGCAAGAGGGAGCATGAGCTAAGAGCCCACGTGGAGAGAATGACCTTATGTTTGATAGGAGAGAGGCCCAGTCAGTGAATGGTTGTGAAGAGATGATCTTTGCAATAACTTTCTGAGTGGATGGGAGAGGACTGGACCACATTTGTCAAGCGTCAAAAGAGAGCAATACTCAGAACATAAATATTTTGGGCAAGGGTTTTAGGATGGATTGTATAAATGTTGAAATTCCTCTGTATTTCAGAAGTAAAAGGCTTATATCTCAGATGGGCAAGTGAACCAAGAAAGAAGATACTCTCAAATAATGCATCTTCATTATAAGTAGGCTGTTATTAACAAGAGTGAGTGAGAAAGCATGAAGTAGACAGGGCTTAAGGAAGACATTTAAGAGATCTGGTTTAGATATTCTGTGTTTATGGCTAGACATCTACAAGAGACCTCTGTCTCACAATCAGCCCAGTTTTCTGTTTAATTTGGATTACTCTGGAGTAAGTCCAGAGCTGAGTGGTAGATCTGTGCAAATATTCAATATAGAGACTGGCACTAGAATTTGGAAAGCATTTCACAGGTAATGGAAGCTATACTCTACAATCCCTTTGTAACCATAATTTTGGTAGGAGTTTTATCTGCCTAAAGACCTCAGGGTTGATATCTTTGTTTCGTATGTTTCCATAAAGACACTACATGTCAAGCACTGCCCTATAATTTTTATTTAAATTTTTACCTCTGCAAAATGGACATAAACTGTGGGTTTTGGCAAACACTTTACAAGGTATAAATTGTGAAAACATGTAGAAAGTGCCATGAAATCAGAACAGCAGCTTTCTACATCCATTTGTAGAGGTATAAATTACAAATGTAATCTGCTACTGAATTGAACCAAGAGCTAGTACTTATATACAACAAGCACTTTCCTGTTCACCTGTACTGGTGTAATAGGTTATGAAAAGAAAGGCAGTGTCCAAAAACCTTTCTCACTTTTAGATAAGCATTACATGTGAACAAGAAGGGTCACAAATAACTAATGGGCAGGCCAGAGAGTGAGCCAGGGAGGGGATGGGGTGAGAGGATGAGGAAGGGTAGAAGAGAGAGGGAAAAACAAATGCCTATTTAACCAGTAATTATCTTAAATGTTTTTAAAGGGTGGGATAACAGTGACTGGAAACATGAGATTTTGCATTACTGAGTGGATACAATTGCAAATATTGTAGGAAGAGGTATTAAACCTTCAGAAAATATGGATCATTACCTCCACAGCTCCAAAACGTCACTTAGTGTGTTCTGTCCAGTCGAAGAGCTCCTCATGTATATGAAATACACAAATGTCTAGCATCAACAAGTAGATAAATAAAGAAATCAAAATACCTATTTACAAAAAAAAGTTATGTTTCAAGGAAAGACCTAAAAGATGGCTCATGAACCCAGTAAGTATCTTCTCTGAACACATAATATAACCTGCACTGACACTCCACAGAAGCCAATCCAAGATTCTTCCTGTTCAAGTGTTGCTAAGCAACATCACTCCCCAGCAGCAGGGATGTGGTATGAAGAACTGCCTGGCTTTATAATCATTTATCATCTAATCTATAAATGCTTTTCTGAAAAATAGACAAGAATTTTTCAGACTTTGGGGGTCGCTAGCTGTTTTTGTATTTTTGCTTTAGAAAAAACCTATCAGGTATAGTTTGGATGCTCTGTCTGCCAGACAGCCTCCCTCTTATACAATTTACTTTTAAAACTGTCTTCTGTTTATCTTTGCATAGTAAAATCTTTCATTATCTTCCCTTAAAATTATGTATTTTACAATGAGTTCTTCATTCTGTTGAACAACTCCTCTTTGTCTGTTTTGTAAAAGGAATGCTGGATAGCAAATAAATATTCTCAAACTAACTGAGCACTTTCACTAACACAGCACTCTGTACATTTCAGTTGATGTCACACAGAAGTTGTGAGGACTCTTAAGACACATCAGCATATGAAGAATGTGTTCATTCCCCACAAACAAACTGCTTTGCCAAGTTCTGTAAACTATTACATGCCAATTATTTCCCAAGGGTTAAAGTATGTTTGTTTTACTGAAGTGCATAACTTTTAAGAAAATTAAAATTCCTAAAACCATTTGCATAAGGAAAATAGATTTGCAGCCTGGGGTACATTTACTAGATTAACATAGAAAGGAACAGACGGAGCTGGACTTCATCCTCTCAATTCCAGGCAGTCCTGCATACAAATAGGTGCACCCACCTCGTGATGCACGTGCTGTGAATCTGGACCATTCTATACAGGCTTACTCACATGGCAAACTGACAAGAAATGTGCTCAGAATAGACTGTCACTGCTTACTGAACACAAAGAACTCACTGTGAGGGCAGGTCAACAGTCCATCTTGTAAGTTTGTTCTATTCCAGATGTACAGCATGGACTCTGTACACTTTTGTTCTGCAGGTGAGCAGCAGCTGCCAGATGTATTCCTGGCATCAGGAACACTGAACAGAACCATTGTCCTTGCTCTGATCACATGGTTTATGTCTACTTGCTGTGCCTGTGCTGTGGTTTTACATGTGATAGGTTCCTGCAGGGACAGGAGCCACTTGCCTGTCTTTTTTTCTGGAGACCCTTTGGCTGTATAAGAAGTGCTTCAAACATATATTTATGTGTGCAGATACATTTACATCGGTTATTATCTATATCTCAGCCCTTTTGCTGAGGTAATATTTTGCATTTAAATAAATATTTTTATTTCTTGCTTTTGGAAATTTACAGCCATCATCCATAAGAACACCACATATACTGAAACCAGAACTACTGTATTTTTTTACCTGAGATTAAAGGCAATGTAACACTAATGGTAAGTGATACCATTCTATAGCTTCTGCCTGGGGCTCTTCTATTGCACTATGAGGATGTCTCTTTATAGGTAAGCCTTGCTTTTCATGATCCAAGGATGTGTGATGTGAAGTTTGCCCCTCATTTGGATCCATATGAGTCCATTCTGCAAGCCATATGTATCTCTTGTTTATCCTTGTCTCATCTTGGTAGAAGAAAATTCAGGTTTGTCAGGTATCTCACTGTTTTGTGCCAATCAGTGTCTTGGAATTTCAGGACCATCAAACTTCAAGAAATAGGTAAAGCAGGGTTTGCTCTACCACTGTGCAAGATTTAGGACCGTCCAGATGCAGCAGCTCTAAGCTGTCAGGATCTCTGTTTTTCCCAGCAGTAGTCAGTGCCACCCAGAACACTGCACATGTTCTGCAGCTCTGGGGTATGAAAATATCCTCCTTCTCCCTAGTATCTGTGTCCTGGACAACAATATTGTACCAGCCCCTTCTCTCACCACAATCCCCACAAGAACAACCTCAGCTGGAGGGCTGCTATGCAGTGTCTCACAGCTGAACAGCACAGCTTGGCCACCCTGCCAAATCAAACTCTGCTCTTGCAACCACTTTTTATGGGGTTTAAAGTCTGATATGTAAAAGCACAGTCCTGAAAAAATAAACAAAACAAAACAAACAGCAACAAAAGACCCCACATAAATTCAGCAAACTCAGAAAACAAAAAGGAAAATACATTTCTTCTATGGTCCTACAGAATATGTTGCAAATTACACTGCATGACCAACAAAAGAAGCAAAATGTGCAGAACAACTGGCTATTTTTTTACCATATGCCTTAATGCTCTACTACACTATAAAAGATGTGAAATAACTGAACCAGATGCTGTAGGTCTGTGTGTAGATGAAAGCAATACACTGGTAATATTTCTATAATAATACAAGAATAGTGCTCAACTACTCTGTCAGCAGGCAACCTTCCTACCTAATGGCTTTAACACCTCACCACTTACTGATCTCAGACTGAGCCTTGCCCCCGAGAAATCAGATTCTCGTTCCTGGGGGCTTACATTAAGCTGTAACTTTTGATCTATGCTGTGAGGGTTTCACGTTTGAGAATTTTGGTATTCTGCATACAAACACACATTTTCTATGCAGGGATTGCTTTGTTATGCTAAGCATTCAAAGTTAATGGATGTATTGGTTCCATGTTTGAAAATGCTATGTCAACACAGAGTTGAAACATCAAATAAAAAATTGGCCACGCAAAAGAGTTAGTCTACTCTACTACTCTACTACTGTCCTGGTTACAGAAAAAAGGGTAGAGTTTAGTGCTCAGAGTGTGACTGAGTTGTTTGTTTGACACCAAGAACACCATCGCTGGGGCTGTGGGTGTCAGCAGCAGCAGGAGACAGTGTGCCAGACCATAAGGGAGTCATCATGCCTCACTCTCTCCAGTGAAGGGACTGTCCCCATCAATCCCTGCAGAGCAGGTTCCTCTGCCATCCACCAGATGCCCCCTCACTTTTCCTCCAGTGTGACTGCAGACCTTTGGTGCTGAAAGGGACAGCGGCGCTGCTCCCGGGCACGGTGCTGAAGGGACAGCGCTGGGACACCGGGCTGAGCCCAGGGAGGCCGGGGTGACAGGGAATCAGCACTGAAGCGGGAATATTTCAGAGTTAGAAGTAGCAGCTCAAGTAACTGCACGGGTCTGAGCTCAGCGAAGCGTCTGCACGATGCCTACTCAGACCACCTTGCTTACAGGGGTTTCTTAGTCCTTGTTTTTCATTGTTTTTCATTGTTTTTCATTGTTTTCATGCTGGGAAGGGGGGAAACGTCTGCTGTGGGAGCTCCCCCACCGTGTTGCCTTTGTTTCATGACTACCACACGGGCAGTGCAAGGGAAGAGTCACCATATTGACTTTTTTCCCCAAATACTACGTGGCACAGGGCATGGGAATGGTCATCACATTGCCTTTGTCCGGGGAAACCACATGGATGAATCCTACAGGGAGCATCTGCCATCTTGTTTTTGTTCTCAGTGGAGAATAGCTTTTTGTGGATAAAGCACCTTCTCGTTTTTTGTATACTTTGACATTAATGTTGTTGTTGTTACTGAGTGTGTCTTTTTCCATGGCTTTGTGCTTTCAGTAAATTGCTATTTCAAGCCCTAGTATCACCTTTTCTTTATTTTGTCCCTTGCTTACTGAAAGCACCAGGGAAAGGGAAGTGGCATATTTGGAGTTTAATTCCCTGCTGATCTTAAAATCAGCACATCCACAGAATTCAAATCTGACTCAAAACATCCATGGTTCAGTAGAAATTCCATTAGCTATAACTGTTAGGAAAAGATCACCAGCATGCTAAATTTTGCATTATCATATGTGCTGAATAATGCCAAGCTTCTTAGTGACAGAAAAAAGTCCTTTCTCCCAAGGGTGGACCCAAGAGATATTCAAATTCTGATGGAGGTACTGATTCAGAAACAGTCAATAATAAGCCAGTTTCCCAAGGGGAAAGAGCCTTGTGCAATGTCCATTTTGAAAAGGCCCTGCTGCAGATAACACTTTGACACACATTATTTCCACGGTTCCTCCTCCCTCATTGTGATTTTTTACCCCCTTCTCCCACATTATATGTCTGGCAGCATGTTATCACACCCCGGGAACAACTCAGCTCTGCAAGCAGACCAACACAGGAATCCCTAGCTGCCTTGTTATTGGGACATGCCTGGAAGGACCCTGCAGTTTCTACAAATGTCAGGAATAAATATGGCAGCAAAAACACAAATGTAAGCCTTGTGCAAGTGACATTTAGGGATTCTTGAAGAGGATTTATGAACACATTTTCCCATGTGTATCCCCTGTTGTTTATGCTAAAAAGACACACAGGTGCCAGGTACCACCACCATTGTGTCTTGGCACATCCTCTGTGTTGGCAGAACTTGTTCTTAAACATGACCTTACATGAAGAATTTGTTACCTCATGCTTTCCAAAGTTGCATCAGCACTTTGGTCAGCGTACAGTTGGATTTAGTGGTGTTTTGTAGAGGTATGCAGAACACAGTCTGACAGAGCAAGGTACGAGAAAGCTGCCCAGATCCCCTCAGTTACCAGCTATAAAGCCAGCCATGAGCACACTCCCCACCTGCTATCCATAAACCTCCTGTTGCATTATTCATACAACTGGTCCAAGTGCCCTTGATCACAAGTAAAATTTCCAGGTTTGCCTGCCATTTCCTCACAGCCTAGGTCTTCACACTTTGGTGTGTTATGCTGTGCATGTGGTGTGAAATGTTTCTCAGGATATGTAATAGAACTCTGTAGTCCAGAATGAAGCTGCTCCCACCAGGATGATGGGAAAAGTACAGTCACTTTTATAAGTACAGTCACAGAATCACAGACAAAAACCTGACCATTTTCTGTCTCACAGATCAAGTTCCTGTGCTGCAAACAGGACTGGCAGGAATAACTGATTGTCACTGCCTGCTGGGCAGCCAGGAAAAGCTTTTCATCATGACACTTGATGGAGAATGTAAGACTGTTCCTGCTCAGTCTCTCAAGCCCACTCTCATTCTAGTCGTGAAGGAAGGGGAGCCCTTGAGAAAGGGTCTTCTTGGAAGTGGAAGGCACACTGTTTTTGGTTTAGCAACTTTGAGGACTGTCTCCAGCAACATCAATCAATTACAGAAAACTTAGCAACAAATTGAAAATCACTAATGGAACACTGCAGCTGATCATCACTATTAGTAGCCAAGAATCATACATAATGTAGCAGCTATTGTTAATTGCACAGGTACTTGATTATTCAAATAAATAGGTTTTGCAGATATTTAAAATGCATGACAAGATAACATAATACACTGAATATTTATCAACATTCTTTCTAAAGTGAACATGTTATGAGGCACTGCAGATTCTTTTTGGAAATGCATCAAAACAAGTCAGAGCTCTATTATAGCCATTCTATTTTAAAAATCTATTATATGACAAGCCATTTTTAATGGATAAAATAAAGAGTTTTTAAAGAGTGATATATAGCCCAGAAGAAGTATGATGGAAAAAGATCAGAGGAAAAGCAGGGTTTTTCTCCTTTTTTTTTCCCCTCCTTCAGTTTGCTATCTCTACACTCGACAGTGCTGCAGTTGGTCAGCCTAATTATTTTCTCTTCTGTAGCTAGTCAGTCTGTCAGCTCCCATTCTTGTTTCAAAGGTCATAGCAGCAAAGGAGGGTGGGGAGAAAGGAAGGAAATTGAATAGGGCCAACCCAAAATCTGTCAGAACTCACAAAGATAATAATGAATTTACACATTAGATTCATATTTCTATTGGCAGAGACCCGAGAAGTGTCAAGAAATATAAAGCAAGGTTTTTTTCCCTTATTTTGATATGCTGTAATAGCATCGCCATATATAAATGAGTGGCAGAAACTAATTTTTTTTTAAAACCCTGTACTAATGAGGAATGGACCAAGGTGTCAATGACTTAGTCAAATTATGGAATTAATTAGATCTCACCCTTTATGTTGCATCAAATTCTAGCTGATTTAATAATTCCTTTGAAATTCTTGTCTTGCTTTACAACCAAACAGATTTCTTGGGCATTTGGCTTCCATTTCATGAGGACACCTTCATGTCATTAATAGGAGTATATCCAAATAAGAGCATGGTCTCTTGATTGAGACCTCACTATGGGTGAACGGATTGTCTCATCAAAACAGAAAAAGAGAAGTTGTTTCAAATAGAACACTGACTAGAATCATTTATATTTGAGCACTTCAGGCTACTTTCAAGCACCCTTTCAAGAACTTCATTCCCTTTATATTTCAAAAGAGACTAAGCCTTGGATGGTTCAAAGATGTTCATTCTTTAAATTATTGAACACTTCTATTACATACTCAGGAGCTCCTATTAAGATAAAGTTTAAAAATTCTATCTTTTTAATATTATGTGTGTGTTGGATGGAAATGTAATGTTGGCTACATATTTGAGTGGTTATAACATGATGATTATTGAAGTGCTGTGCATAAACATCTTATTGTACTGTATTCATTCAGAACCTTATTCTTTTAAATGAACAAGATTATTTGCAGTGAAGACACTGCTACAAATACACTGCTACAAATTCATTGCAATGAATACACTGCTACTGCTAACTATTATAGCAGTAACTGCAGATAAATAAAGCAAAAAGTGGGACAGCTGACTTCTCAATAAGAAATAGGCAGGTGGAGTATTAGTCAAGGATAACTAAATGGACAAAGATTCAGTGTAATCCCTAGAAAAGAAAAGAATGGAAAAGAAACTGTAGCACCGTAACCCAAAACAAATTAATGAGACAGGACAAATAGGCAACGAACTTCTGGAAAAAAAAAAAAGCCAACTAATATAATTTACCACAAAGCATATTTTTCACAAAAAATGTAACAATTTCTGAATACATTAGAACAAGGCAGCTGCTCTTTGGACCTTTGTACTCTGAATCAAAAATTGTAGCACATCTCATGGAGTCAGTGTCCTGGTTTGGGCTAAGATAGAATTCATTTTATTGATAGTAGCTGGTATACAGCTATATTTTGGATCTGTGCTGGAAGAAGTGTTGATAATACAGAGATATTTAGCTATTCCTGAGCAGTGCTTACACAGAATCAAGCCCTTTTCTCCTTTTCACACCACGCCACCAAGGAGCAGGTTTGGGGTATCCAAGAAGTTGGAGGGAATCCAGATGGAGCAGCCAACTCCAACTGACCAAAGGGTATTTCATAAGGTATGGTGTCATGCTCAGCATATAAAACTGGGAAGAGAAAAAGGAGGAAGAAGGGGTGCTCAGAGTTCTGGAGTTTGTCTTCCCAAGTAAGCACTACATGTGATGAAACTCTGCTTTCCTGAGGATGGCTGAACACCTGCCTGCCCATGAGAAGCGGTGAATGAATTCCTCATTTTTCTATGCTTGTGTGTGTGGCTTTTGCTTTACCTATTAAACTGTCTTTATCTCAGCCTGTGAGTTCTCTCATTTTTGCACTTCTGACTCGCTCTCCCATCCCACCAGGGGGGAAGTGAGCAAGCATCTCTATTGGGCTTATTTGCCAACTGGGGTTAAACCATGACACTCAAATTTCAAAAACAGGATTTTCTGTTCAGTATGGAAAAGCAGCAGTAAGCATGCCACTTCATATCAGTTTAAGGTTTTTTTCTAAATGCTGACAGATACCACAGTCTTGCTGCCAAGGTGAATTTAAATAAGTAAAATAACTATGAGATTGCATACCTTTATGATAGCTTCCTGGTCCTTCTAGCATATTAGCCCTTTTGCTGAAAATCCAAGTGACTTAGATTCATCTGATAGAGTTGAAAACAACTTGTGAGCATTGAAAATTCTCATTCTGTTCATTTTTTTTTTCTCTGATCCCCAGGACACAGCCAACCTAACAACACTTTAGCACGACCCAAGATTTCTAAGCTGCAAAGGGCTTATTTAGTTAGGGTTAGAATTAAAGTGCTTGCTGAAGTACTAATCTGTTGAGATTTGGGAGTGTGCTTTCTAAAACACCTCATGCCAGAGTAAATGAATGCAGTTACCCTAATTAAAACAAACAGTTACCTTAAACTAACAGTTAAGCCCCTACTTTGTGACAACTGAGGTCTTAATCTTTGAAGACATTAGAAAATACACTTCCAAATGACTGATATTTTCCAGGTATATCATGATAACTCATGATTTCTTTATCTGACATCCTATTAATTTCCACAGTCAAGCTTCCTTTTGTGACTCAAAGTAGTTAAAGGAAAAGATTGTCACTGATGACTCAGAGGGGCAGAGAAATTGAGCCAGAAATGTCACATGGAGGCAGAGGTGGAAGTCAGGCTTCCATCAAAGCTACAGGCAACTCCTTTCTGCTTAAATGAACAACCTTACCTTTATTGTGGTTATTTAATGCTTGGCACAACGGTAGATCAGCCAGCACATCCTCATTAACCTAAAAGTTGTGTCCTCTTAAAGAAGGAAATTATGTACTCTCAGAAAACACAGTAGGGAAAAAAATAATCATAGCAAATCATACATGACCAATAACTATGTTGTCTGGGCTAGCTCATGCATCCCCACTGATACACGCTTACCTAAATAGAAGGCAAGGTACCAAAGACAGTACAGTAGCAATATCATTGAAGTTGGGGCAGAATTACCCGTCTTTTATCATCTCTTTCAAGATGTAATTAGACCCCAGGTATAGAACTATGACACAAGCAAATAACCTTTCTTCTTTCAGCTGCAAAAATCCTAGCACTGTTGGCCATCTCCAGGCAAGTATGAAACACTCGAACATCAGCTGCAAAATTAATTGTTCTTGGAAGATGGATGTTGTCAGAGTTTATCAGCTTTATTTCTCAGGTACTCTGCAAGCTTAATTTCTGTAAATTCATTCTTTTTAATAGTGAGAGGAAATTGGTTAGCACTAGCAAGTTCAACAGTACTTAAGCTGGTCTGGATATTCATGTAACAATGCAACAATGTTGATAGCAAATCTGCCAAAGTAGACCTAATTAATTGTTTCCAGAAATGTGTCGGCATAATTTCAAATCTGAAGTATTTAATGCAGTTTTGCGATGCCATGAAATGGAGAGAATGGATATTACCTAGATTGCTTTGTGTAAAGAATAAAGGAAATTTATTGCTTAGTGTCACTTCCTGTCCTAGTTTCAGCCAGGACTTAAATGTCTTTTAATACCACCTCACGTCATTGCCAGGGGCATGGGAGAGGGACTCCCTCTGGCTTCTGAGAAGAAAGGTCTGGCTTATGGTCAAAAAAATCAAATGTCAGAATTGTCCACCACTGTTCACAGTCTTGGAGTCCTCGGTGAGCATTTCACATATAAATCACCCTCTCTTTTTTTATTAGTTTTATTATTATAAATATATTATTATAGTTTTATTTATTATAACACTTTTATTAGTAGTATTGTTGTCTGTTTTCTTATCTCTTTGCTGTTTCCAGTAAATTGTTCTTCTCTCAATCCCTGATCTTTGCCTTTTGTGCCTCCAGTTCTCCCTTCTGGCCACCCTCAAAGGGTGGGGAGAGGAGCAGAATGAAGGTGGAGAAAGGGGAGCAAGCAAGCAGTAGCGTGGAGTCTTGATAGGAGAACTAAATTGAAGCAGCAACTTGTGAAATTTCACTTAGGTATCCTGAGCTTTTTATCTACCTAAGTAAAAGAAGGCCTCAGAGCCAATTGATCATGAAAGACAAAGAATCAGGAAAGGCCACTACCCCCATTAACAGAAGTTGCAGCCTTAGGGATAAGAGAAGAAGCAGCCCAAGTAGAGACAACAAAGGAAACCAGTGGAGATCAACACCCCACACAATAATACTGCAATTGGACCAATTTCCCTTTCCTATGTACTTGAGCAGCTTAAAATCTGCCACAAGTCTGCAGTATAACAGAGGAAAGAAAAGAAATCAATTGCACAGGAGAGTGCTGAGAAATGAAACTGCTAATTCTTTTTTCATCTAGATTATAGTTTTCCTCTTCTCTTGCTTTTACCTGCTTCCTTTCCTCTTTCTATCCCTTCTCCTCCCTTCTTCACTTAATAGTGGTTTCATGATCTTTTTGCAAGCTTATTCTGTTTTGTTTCAGCCAACCAGTTAGTGTCCATCTGTGTCAAAAGGAGCAAATGAAAATGTGTACAGCCCACTCCCCGCTCAGTGGCAGTGCATCTTTGCTGCCAGTGGTCTGGAGAGTCTCAGTCCAGCTTTGTATTGACAGATCATCCATTAATTAACTCTATTTAAGGGTTTCTTGATTCTAGGACCACAGCACCACAATCACTACCTTCCCTACCCCAAGGCAGCAATTTGCCTCATGTTTTGATCACTAAACCAGTTGAGGGAGAAAAACAAAGCTGTAGGGCTAGAGTGACCAGTGCCACACATCAGTGAGAGCAGTAACACTGAACAGCAGATGCAGCAATAAACGCTGTTCACACAAACTGAAATTCATTCTTGCATTATATCCAATCACTAATGAACAGCAAACAAATTAATGAGCTCCAAGGTCTGTTTACAAAGAACAAACGAAAAGACTAAAACTGATCATATTAATTATTTGCAGCTAGGAGTTTCACTACATTTAGCACTGAATGATTTGAAAAGGGTTTATTGTAAATGCACATATTTCTGCTCCTTCGAGCCTGAAAGAAGTTGAACGAGTCCTGAACTACATCTTCAGCAAGATTCTGAACCACTGACTCAGGCAATATTTAGGGTTGTGTAACTCCAGTTAGTTTTTGCTATGGGAGAAATGTCAAAATTTTCAACTGAAAGAAGGAAAAATTAAATCACATAAAACAGGAACCTGTTTTCAAACAAATTTTTTTAATTACTTATAAAATTCTTTGTACAGTGCTTTGAGATCTGTGGATGAAGTAAGAGTGAGGTATGATTATTAGTGCCTCCTGATTGAAGAAATGTCTTTTATTAGGATTTTTTCATGATGAGTGGAATGATTGAGCTCATATTCAGACTAAATTCTGGGCATTTCAACCTAAGAGTACTAAATGAAAAAAAGAAAATTATAATATGAATACAGAATTCCTTCTCTGAGTCTTAATTTCCTACTACTTCCACATTAATTTACATCTAGGAACTTCTTAAGAAAAGTCTTAGTGATCACAAGAAGAGATTCCCAAGTATAGGTGCAGTAGCAATAGCTCTGTTGTCATTAAACGTAAGGGTAGCGATTTCACTGATACATGACTTGGTTAGAGTTAGCTGCAAAGGACTAAAAGTACCCTTCCCTCTAGAGAACAGTGATTTCTGATACAGGTATGCCATTAAATAACATCTTGAGATAGCACTAATAATTTTTTTCTCCAAGTTGCATATATAATATAAAGTGCTTACGTGTATCCTTCCTGAAATAATAATTTTCAATGCTAGCCCAGATGATGTGGACATAGCAGCAAACATGTTGGATTTCCCACCACTCTAATTTGCTCTTGGTTCACTGAGGCAAAATAAGTAATACAGCTACTCGAGTTGACTCAGAGAAAAGTCAAGGAGAGCATCACAAAATCTCCCTCAATTACAGGTGTGCTATGCCACTCAATTTAGCACTCAAATTACGGGTAGCTGAGCTAGAACAGATGGAACAGTTTGCCTAAAGAGCAGTGAAAACAGATCCCAAAAATCCACAGATCCTATAAAGATTTGTCATTGTCCCTTCACAATGCAGCTGTAGTACTCCTGGATCTAGATCAGCTCTAGACAAATTGATGGAGTCAGTACATGCTGGGAAAAGCTCCACAGGGAGGTGGGATCTGCTTGAGGTATGGACACATTGTCCTCATATGAAACCCATTAACCCAACCATATCAGGGCAGCACGATCTGAGGGGTGGAAGTTTGTAGAGACTGATGCCTACCCAAAAACAGAACCCAGATGAAAGAAATTAAATATCATCCCAAATAGTAAGTACACCTTCAGAACACACCAGATGCCTTTACTTGGAGGGGTTGAATAACATGAGGGAGAGGGGAATATGAAGTTAAGCCTATATGGAAAACATTTAGATGGTGACTGAAAATTGGAGACTTGTTATAAGGTATCCAGAATAGGCTAAACTGTGATCTGAGATGTCTGGTTCATTGGCTACATCTTGTTTAATTGCATTACTGCACTTGAAGACTGGGAAATTTGCTGATTATATGGCAGACGTCCCAAGTGAATTTCTTAATCTACACAAACAATGTGAAAGCTATGTTATTATTCTTGGGAATAATAACAACAACAACAACAACAATAATAATAATAATAATAATAATATCTGTTAAATCAACTGTAGCCCCAGAAGTGTTCTCTCAGCTTTCCTGGTAAGCTTTCACATCCAAAATTTTATTTTTACCAACAATTCTTTTACAGCTTATATTTTATATTGTCCCTTTTCCCTGTCACCTTAATATAAACCTATTAAAAGTATTTCAGAATAGCATCTATCTGTGCAAGTGATAATCTGCCAGCTTCTAGCTTGAGGTGCACTATGAATCAAAAGTGTATAGAAAAGAAAAAAGATAAAAAAGAGCAAACACCATAGACACAGTAATAAATCTGCCTGTTTTTATGTAAGATAGATATTAATTTCACTTCAAGCACTAAGATGAATCAAATAGAACTATCATTCATTACAGTATTGGGAAACTCAGAATTTTCAGAGCAGCCAATTTCATGGAAACATGCTGTATGTTTTTTATATATTTGTATTTCAGTTCCCTCAATAAATTAGACAAACTGAAATGCTAAGCAAAACTCAGCCTCAAACAAGGTCAAGTCTGGTGAAAATATTGTGTTTTCAATGAGCTTTGAATCCCAGATATAATTTAACTCAAATTCACCTATCTTGACTCACTTTCTCTAGCTTGATTCACATGTTTATGCATCAATACCACAATATATAACTGCAGGCTGGGAAATGTTGTCAGTGAGCTGGAAACCATTATAAAGCAAATCCTGTCTGTGCACGTGGACAATGAGGTTAAACTGGTCTATTGTGCAAACAAAAATTGCTAGTGATTTTGTCTGTCTTCACTACAGTTACATGATACCAATCACTGGGTATCTACCTTATATACAGAGGTCTAATCACTAGATTAGATGTGATACACAATCTAAACATGAGTATCTGAAAATCTGGCCTTTTCAAAGAATCTTAAGATAGTATCTCAATTTTAGAATGCCTAAAGTCAACAATCATCTTTGAAAACACTGCAACGTGTTTTATCCAACATGGTTACAGGGAAAGCTTACTAAAATGAGAAACTCACATTTAAATTACTCGTTCACTGACAGTATGTGTGATTCTAGATACCACAATAACCACATATTTTCAGGTAGCATTAGCATGCTAACGAATCCTGTCCATCACTGGTTGGGAATCACTAATGCATTCTTAATATCTGATAAACCAGAACCTTAGGGTGCCATGTTCTATTAACATGCTAATGTGTCTTGTCCCTGCTTGCTTTAGAATTAGAAGGAGTGGGTGTTAGCCAATACAAGGCCATTTTTCATTTTGCTAAAGCCTTTAGAACTGAGAAAAGAAACAGATATGCTGTCTGCCAATCAGCATTTCTTATCAACTAAGACGTAAGTATAACTAAAATACCACCTGTAGTAAGCAGTACAGGGAAAAGTCAAACTACCGCAGCACCTAAATAAATATCTTTAGAAGTTCCATCAAGTATTTGTATTTAGCATGTGCATCAGGAAATTTGGCAACTGGCTCTATGTTTCATGGCCCAAAAATCTCGATTATTCTGAGTGTCTTAAAACTTCAGTATGATGAATTTAAAAAGGAGTAGTGATGTATCTCTGTTCCAAATTCAGAACATTCCTTAGCAAATATTACTCCACCTACAGAATTTTCTCTGAATACAATATCTTAGCTCTCCTTCAGTTTTCTGGAAAATATAAAGGACTCTTTCTTTCTACTCATTTGAAGCTGAGTTACTCCCTGAAATGAGTGGAGCTGCATTAGTTTAAAAACAAGATCAGTTATATTTAAAAGCAGGCCATTGATGAAGAATGAAGTTGCACAGACCATATTTTCAAGTATTTTACAGAGGGAAAAAAGTGTCAACACCTTGCTCCATACACATAAGTGGGAAGCCAAAGGAGGTATAGAATAAAAGATCTGCACCAACTCATGGATTTGGCTTTGTGAAAGGAAATAGGACAACAGCACACTGTTCACCAGCTGCCATGTTAATTAAGGGTCATGATACCCTCTGAGTAGTCTTTATGAGCACTGAAAAGCTGTCTGATTTTGGCAATGAACACAGCAAAGAGGTCAAAACTTATGGGGATAATATGTGTCCCAGTTTCTTCCTGATAAGAGAAATTGTCCTTTTGTATACATCCCTTAGGCAGAGAGAGACCTGATATACAGCAAGGATTAGAGAATCAGTCCCTGATGCTGGAGATGAACAAAATAGCAAGGCTTTTTACTCAGCCTTGCTTATTCTGTGAATCCATTCAAAGAGCCAGCTGTAATCCTGCTTTGGAATTTGTGAGGAGGAAAATGTTTTGTATATTAAGTAATGATTATAATATTCTCTTCTCATGCAACATATTTTTCTTGTCCCAGTCTTTAACAGAAAACACTGGGAAATGTTTTGGTGGATTGAGTTATGAATCAGCATAGAGCAAAAAGTAGAAAGACACTCTCAGTCAAACCTAAAAAAAAGCAAAATTCCTTTTTTTATCTGTTTGTGATCCTCTTGTGAGCAGTTGAGTAACACCAGTACTTTTGCCATTCAAATTTTCTTGGCTTCAAAACTAAAATCCAGAAATACCTGCCAAGCATATATTCTGCACTTCTTATTTGCAGAATTTCCACCTTTCACAGACCTGTTATCTTACCTAAGTCATCAGATAAAAAAACCCCATTCATATATTATCTGTCTGTGTTCACTTACAGTGTTCAAGAAATGACCAATCATTTAAAAATTCACAGATTGGATAAAATTAACAAACCAGTGAAATTTGTAATAGGCTAGTGGATAATTCATAAACAGATAAGGTGACATTGATATCAATTATTCATTGGAAATTATTTGCTTAACTGTACTGCAGTCAAATTTCTACTCAGCTCCAGAAAGGAACCATTATACATTCATTCTTGTTTGCATCCTAATTAGTTTTTAAACCTAGCTTAGCAATGCAATATGCCACTACATCATTTATCTTGGTGTGACTTAACAGACATGTGAAAGACAATTGGACATCTTGAGATCATGACAGATGCTGCAATATCTCAGTATATATCAAGACATCAGATGAAAAGAGAACTGGTAATTTATAGGTTATAGGGGGAAGAAATATTTGTCTCCTTTTAAACAGGAAACAGATTCTAACATCTATGATCCAATCACTGAGCCTTATAAAATGGGTAGACAGGGTAATACACATTCTCAGGTCTGCATTTGCTTCCTTCACAGACAAGCAATGAGCACAGGCTCAAGCACACCTGAGCTGGGTCATTAGACTGACAGTATCCAATTAAAGTTAGAGTGCAGGGGAGAATTTTCAAGTTATTTTATCATTAGAAAGCCTCAAAGCTTATACATGCATATCTCACATGTTCAAGTGACAGATACAAAATGGGAGAGTCAATAGCAACAAACACTGTGACTAAAATATAGCAGAATATAAATACTGTTTGTAAAGCAGCACATATTCCTAGCCATCTATCATACTGCACACCTGACCTCCCATACACAGGTACAGTTGCTAGTTCTTACTATCTTATCTTAAGCATAAGAGACCTGGTACTTTTCCAGAGAGTCGTAATCCTCAGAGATTTGTGATGATGTGGGAGGGTCAAGTGAAAAAAAAAATACATATGTTTTGTAGTTGAAGAGCAAAGTTTGAAAATAAGCGCTTTTTAAAAGCTCAAATAACAGCAGGATTTTTTTTTTTTTTTTAATGAGCATGTTGTTTTAAACATCACATGAATTTATTTTAAACCAAATGTTTGACCCACAGTGGCTCAGATCCAGAAATGCCAGTAGATTATGAAGTGTAGCTCTGGGGCTCTGAGACGATGCTAGAACCCTGTCTCATCTCACTGTAGTACCTGTCTTCCACACATCCTACAGAGTAAGGGCTTCAAGACAGGAACAAGTTATGCACAGATACTGTGCTGCATCATGGATATAAATAAAATTATAGCTATTTTTTTCAATGTATGACAGGAGAAATATAGTCCATGAAGCATATACAAGACCAAGTCTTTCAGTCATCCAAAGGAGGGACCCAGCCAAGGTCAGCAGGACCAGCCAAGGTCAGCAGTAAATCTTCTGCAGGCCCTGGCCTTGGATTTTCTTCCATAGAAACCAAGGCAGAAGGGGAGGATGATGCACACATATTTTTTATTCCAGCCCAGAATCTGTTGCCCAGATGCAACAGGGGTATCTGCCTGGACAATGGAAGGGGAGACTTATCCAGAAACTCGCAGTTTGGAAATATCTTACTGAATCTGTAGGATCTTAAGGCTTAATGCTGTGTTGAAATCTGTGGTGAGGAACCTAAAGCTTGTCCTTCCCTCTTGATAGAGATTAACACACACAAAAAAAAATCTGAAACTAAGACAACTTTTTCTTGTGTTCTTCATATCCTCCACTATCTCTGGATTTCATATGAATCCCACAACAAAATAAGTATTCTTGTCTGTGAAATGATACTCCATGGTTCTAAATTACTGTTGGTTTTCTATGCTTATTCCTTTCTAGTGTTAAACATCTCTCATTTAGATGGGATTTTGTAATTTTCTTGTTTGCTTGGTTCTTGGTATGCAACTTTTTTTTCACAAACAATTAAATTGAAGAACATTTTGCATTTTCAATGAAGATTTAAACCCTCATTACCCTATTTTTTATCAAAATAGTATTTTCAAATAAATTAAGGTACTTTGTTCATTGATTCATTTTGCAATTAATTTGTTTTCATATTCTGCACAGATCCTGATGAAGGATTAATAATCGTACCACACATACACAAGGGTGCAGGAAGAACATTTCTCCTTCAAATTAGTATACTGAGATATTATTATAAATAAAGCAGGAATCTTTGTAAGACATTTTCATAAGGTATTATAATGCTGTCTGAGTGACAGTGAATGGTTTTACAATGCATGCAGACTATAACCCACTCAAAGTCTAGAGAAATGGACTGAAAGTCTTTCTGACATCAACAGTACAGTTATTTACCTTTTAACTACAATTTTGTGATATAGTTTCATTAAATTTTCCAATATTATTACATTGTTTCCAATAAAAGATGAAAATCTTTGCATTTTCAAATACTCTCTTTCCAAAATACATTCAACTGCTGCAGGCATGGTTTCTGTTTTATTCCTTTGGTATTCTTTTGTGGTATTGATGACATTATGATAAGATATGATAGTCTAAACTTGAATATTTCCAACTTTTCTTTTGGTAACCACAGTAAGGGCACATGAAGTAGAATATTTTTATCAGTTCACTTGTTTCAGATCCATCTTTGAAAAGAAAACTTATAAAAGCAGGGCTGGAGAAGTCAGACCAGAAATTAAATGCCCATTCATCTCCCAGGAACTGAAATAATAAGAAAACAGTGTTTGGGCTGTAGCAGTCATATTCAAGGAATACAACTAGGCAAGCTTTTTAGGTAGGGTAATATCTTCTACCAGATCAATTGATCTTAAGGGCTGATCCTGTCAATTGTTAGAAATTATAGGAAGAAGAGAACTGAACTGTAAGATTGCCGGCAATTTTTAATTTTTCTAATGGTCATAGAGTTTGACAATTGTGTAGTTTATGTATTATAAAATACTTTAACTGTGGATTCATGCTGAGACTTTGATCAAATTCCCAGATGCTTCTGAGCTTCTGATCTGAAATTCTATTCTATACTCTCGAAAAAATGTCATTTTCAGGAAAGGAACTAATTTAAGTGCCATGATTCAGGCTAAAATAATTCAGGTTTTGGTAAAGAAACCTAAACAACCTTTTTTTGGCAGCTTAACTTTCATTATAGTATGGTAATAACACATCCCCTCTGAAGTTTAATTCTTTAGACTCAGGATTTGATAAAGAAACACCATACACATTTTCACTTCCATCTGCTAAAGGCTTTCATTTTCTCTCCTGTTCTAATATCCAGCTAGGGTGGAGTTCAGTCCTATTTCACGTACTGCAGTGTTTGTCTCCATCACCGTGAACAAAACCATAGGAATTATGATATACAGCTTACTGAGTTCAGAGGATACAGGGGGTATTCTTTCTATAACAGCCAAAAGAAGGGTATTTATGGCTATAAATGTCTCTGAAGTAGATCATACCTTAACAACAGAAAGGGCAGACATTTTCAACATGTCCAAAACTAAAATTTTCATGGACTTCAATGCATAATAAACTAGGGCAAGATATCTCACATATTCTCAGAACTGAACTATCCCTTTTAGTCTTAGGGTCTCAAGCTCAAAGTCCTTCTGCTGAAAATTGTTTTCTATTTTGGCTCTAGAAAGAAAAAGCAAGTCACACCCTGAACCTGTGTAAATTTCAGTGTAATTTCTTGTCAAACTTGATTTTCTACCAAATTTTTTTCATTTTAAGATGCATTGTTGGCGTGCAGAAAGGACAGGGAGAAATCTGGACAAATCTTCTAAATGGAAGCACCATGCTAAGGAATGCAAGAAAAAGTTCCAGCAAATATAACTTTGCTTTTTCTTATATCTCCCACTAATATTAATTTGTTCTTTAGTCTATCTCCTCAAGAAATACTGCAGACCCAGCCCACAGCCTTTGTCCTCACTGCAGTAAGTAACATGTAGTTACTGATTTGATATAATTTATTTGTTGAAGCTCATTCAGTGCATTTTGAAGCCAAATGAAGATTTCTATTGACAGTGTAGGCACTCAATTGATAAGATCAGAGAGAAGAGAGAGGACATTTCATACAAAATACTGTAATAACTGAAAATTAAGGTAACCAGAACTTGGCCTGTTTCGAAGTCCTGAGCAATGTTCTTCACTGCTATGGCTGTAGCCAACATGGAGGGAGAAGTGGCTTTCAGAGCTGAAGACAGGGAGCTAAGAAAAGCAAAAATTGTCATGACTGATAAAAACATTCAGGATAAAAATAGACAGCTACTGAAGAGAAACATGTTCTTGCTTTTCAGAGAATTTTAAAACCTCAAGAAATGACACACCTGTTCACTGCTGCAGAAATTGTGTCCATGCTAAAGGACAATAATGATAGTCCCTGTGTGAATTATTAATCTTTTACAGTAAAAGTTACTTTTTATAAGTGATTTTCATACTATCCAAAAAAAATTGTCTTCTTCTATAAACTACTACAAATGATGAGAGAACTCTTTATAATAAAATACATCTTAACTTTTTTCTTGCCAAAATGTTTTCCAAGAAAATATATTAATCAACTGTAGTGCCTTTTCAAGCTTATCAAACACTGTAACTGAAGTAGAAGTAACAATGCAGCTCAACTAGTTTATTCATGCATATTTTATGTTATTTGTTCCTTTAAAGGAGAATAATTTTAACAAAAAAATAAATAAAAATAACTGATTTTTCAAAGTTATATCTTTTCACTTATTTCTGCAGTGTTTTTCTCTATACAGAACAAGAAATGAGCCAATATTATCAGGTAAACAGATGTGGTAGTATATGTAAGGACCAACCAACAAAGTTGAATAGGGGAAATAATGATGAAGCAACAAAATATTTGAAAATATATTTGTTTTTATTATATATCTCACTTGAAGGGACTGAAAGGAAGGAGGGAATAGGAAACTGCTCAGATGATATTCTTTAGCTTTCAATGCAGTATTCCTTTCTATAAAAGGACAACAGTATAGGGCTATAGATACCATACACCCTGACTTTAAGGGGGTCTTCGACATGGTTTTGCATCATTTAAGGCAGCAGGGTATAAATGGAATTACTAGGAGACACAGGCAAAGCAACAGTTATCAACTCCCAAACCAGAAAGGCTCAAGGACATCTGTCTTCTCTGGGTTTAGAAAAAGTAAAATAATTTGTTATTAAGTAGTTGGATGAAACAGAGTATACATTTAGAAGATAACATCCAAAAGAATGTTCTATGCATCTGGAAAAGTCAAGGGCTGCAGTTAAGAACAATTTTTAAAAACTGAAGAAATGTAGGGAAAAGCAACATACAGTTCAGTATTCTGCAGAATCAGATCTGGGTAATGACTTCATGTTGTGATGCACAAACAAGTATTCTGTCAGTACCTTACAAAAAATAATCTCTCCAGTCTTCAGGCTCCAGAAGAAGAATTCTGTTCAGTTGCTACCACTGCCCCCAAGAAAGGTGTAAAAGACTAGACAGAACCCAGAAGAGTTCAAGGAGATAATGATCAGATTAGGAGACTTAAACTGTTAGGAAAGAAATTAGAGGATAACTTTTTTAGTTTAGAAAAGGAAAAGATAAAAGACAATGCAATTTGTCCAAGTATCTAAAACATGCATGCAGATAACTTTTCATATTTAGGGAGAGAAACCTATTTATATGCTCTAAATTAGCAATAAGGAAAACAAGTTTCAGCAAATTTAATTATTAGAATAATCTTTGTAGAGGTAAGACTAGAAAAAAAATTGCTAGAATAGGTTGCTTCAGGGAAACTTTGCAATCTCTATAGTTGAAGTCTTTTTAAAAATAAAAAATCTATTCCTGTACTATGCAGGGTCTGCTAACATTGGTTATATGGACAATCTTTTGTTACACACTTGTACTTATGAGAGTCTTATGAGAACCAGCTTCATTTTCAGAAAAAGGTTGTAGCTGCTCCATCAGTAAAGGTAAACACTGATTGATGCCAAGGGAAAAAGGTAGCACATGACTAGGGAAGGGGTGAGAGCTGAACAACCACCTCCTGACAGCTCAGTTTAACAAGTGATTTCACACCACTGGGAGATATTAAACCACGTGTGTCTCTCTGGTAGTTCATGGACTAAATGGATTGTGTTCTTCTCCAGCTGCTAAGGATTGCAACAAGAAAAGGCCATTTGGGGGAATTCAGCAGCATACATTAGTGAGAGGGAGTAAGATTTCTGGTTCTTTCCTGGGGTGACACTTATGTATAAGTTTAACAGGTTCGAAATCATAGTTTGTTCTTAATAAGGAGAACAAACTTCTAGAGAAGTTCTTCTAGTGTTCTTCTAGAAGAACACTTTTTCTAGGGAAGCAAGTTTTTTCTAAAGTCCATCCAGTATTATCTTTTTAAGCCAGAAGTAAAATGGCAGGAAAATGCACAGTCCATTAATTGGCTTGGTAGATCTCAAAAATTTAAGCTGTTCTCTGCCCAACTACTTCTTCCGAAAAAGAAGAAAAGTTTCTTTCTAGAAAAAAAACCCTAGAGGTTGAGATCTTTGCCACTCATTTCCTTCAACTGTACAATGCATTGAATCATCTAAATTATGGGAGGCTACTTGCACAGTATGACATTCAGGTTGTAATTTGATACACTGGATTTAGCAATAAAAACCAAGGCAAGCCATGCTTCCAGAAGAAGCATGCCATGCTTCCAGAAGACATGGTATAGTTGAATGAGAGGACTGTGAGTTGAATGCTGGAATTATTAGGAGAAATACCAAATATGCTTCAAAGAAACAACAGTCAGATCAATTAATTGTAAAAGTCCCTCCTGGTCTCTCCCCGTTAATGTTTTTGAGCAGCTGTTGCACTCACAACCCCAGCTGTTATATCTCAGAAGCAAAATCAGAACTAGCCAGAACCATTTTTCTGCTTTATTTCTTTGTACAGCACATTGCCTTTCTGACTTTTTAATGGAATATGCTGAATGATTTTCTGGGCCATTGACTTCCCATTGCACAGGTCAGAGTGACATGCTGGCAGTTTAATACCTCACGCAAATCTCCTGTTCCATTTTTTCTTCTACTGACCATCATACTACAATGGTGTGAAATATCAAAAGGGGCCTCTACTTTGGAAAGCAACATGGCAGGAAGCAGTAAAAACTGCAAACTACAAACCACCTCTATACATACAGAAATAATTTACTCGATTCTTTATCCCCTTACCTTTGTAGTGTAAAATTATAGAAAGGTTTGAATTGGAAGGGGCCTTTAAAAGCCAGCTAGTCCAACCCTCTGCAATAAGCAGGGACATGTTCAGCTAGATCAGGCTCAGAGCCCCATCCAACCTCACCTGCTTGTTTCCAGGAATGGGCATCCACCACCTCTCTGGGTAGCCTGTGCCAGTGTTTTATGACCTTCCGTGTAAAAAAATTTCTTCCTTATCTCTAGTCCGAAACTGTAAATGTTCATGAGTGAGTTTCACAGAAAAAAA